>CM070674.1:8498997-8628997 GCA_036346575.1 Dendrocalamus sinicus | reverse complement strand
TTGGGTGATGCTTTTCACGACACCGATAGGCATTTTATTCGAAGAATCCAGGAGTCGGAAGTAAGAGACCTTAAAAAGGATGAAAGTGGGTAAGACATTGGGGTCTGATAACATCCGTATTGAGGTGTGAAAATGCTAGGAGAAGTGGCGATTGTTTGGCTAACTAATATGTTCAATAGCATTTTTAGGTTGAACAAGATGCCAAACGAGTGGTGGAGGAGCACATTAGTACTAATTTTCAAAAACAAAGGAGACATTCAAAGTTGTACTAATTATAGAGGAATTAAGCTCATAAGTCACACAATGAAGCTTTGGGAACAAGTGATTGAGTGCTGTTTAAGAAAAGTGACTAGTGTGACAACAAATCAATATGGTTTTATGACTGGGAGGCCAACCACGGAGGCGATTTTCTTACTACGACAGTTGATGGAAAGGTATAGGGAGCAAAAGAAGGACCTTCACATGTTGTTTGTTGACTTGGAGAAAGCCTAAAGTGCCAAGAAAGGTCATGTAGTGGACGCTCCAAAAGAAAAAGTCCCAACAAAATATATTACCCTAATTAAGGACATGTACGAAAATGTTGTGACTAATGTCAGAATATGTGGTAGTGTTACTAATGACTTTCCTATTAAGATAGGACTACACTAAGGGTCAGCGTTGAGCTCATACATTTTTGCCCTAGTAATGGACGCGGTCACACGGGACATACAAGGAGATATCCCTTAGTGTATACTTTTCGCTAATGACGTGGTGCTGGTTAATGAGAGTAGGATAGGTGTTGATAGGAAGCTCGAGCTATGGAGGAAGACCTTAGAATTGAAGAGGTTTAGACTTAGTAGAACTAAAACTGAGTATATGAGGTGTGATTTCAGTGGTGCTAGGACAGATGATGGAGATGTTAGATTAGACAGACAAGTAGTGTCTAAGAAGGGCACGTTTCGTTATTGGGATCGATGCTATAGTGGGACGGTGAGATTGATGAAGACGTGAGCCATAAGAGCGGGGTGGGTGAAATGGCGCCAAGCATCTATTGTCCTATATGACAAAAAAGTGCCTCAAATGTTAAAAGGTAAGTTCTATAGGACGGCGATCAGACCCGCGATGCTATATGGAGCAGAATGTTGGGCGACTAAAAGATAACATATACAGAAAATGAGTGTAGTGGAGATAAGGATGCTGCGGTGGATCTATGGTCACACAAGGTGGGATCGCATCCGCAATGATGATATACGTGATAGGGTGGGGGTAGCACCAATTGAAGAGAAGTTTGTCTAACATCGCTTGAGATAATTTGGACGCGGGGGGGGGGGGTAGCACCAATTAAAGAGAAGTTTGTCCAACATCGCTTGAAATGGTTTGGACATCTTCAACGAAGGACTCTTGAGGCACCGGTACGTAGTGGAATTTTAAGGTGTACTGAAAATATAAGAGGCAAAGGTCGACCAAGACTGACGTGGGAGAAAGCAGTTAAAAGAGACTTGAGGGATTTGAATGTATCTAAAGAATTAGCTTTGGATAGGAGCGCATGAAAGTTAACGATTTGATAGGAGCGTATGGAAGTTAGCGATCCACGTACCAGAACCATAAGAAAGTTAGGGGCAGTATTTTAGGCTCTCAACTCAGATGGCAGGATGTATGGCTTAGGATTTTAGCCCTATAGGTTTTTATTTTAAGGCTCGATCTCTTTGATCTTGAGAAGGTTTCATTCCTAACCTACCCCAACTTATTTGAGACAAAAAGCTTTGTTGTTGTTGTGTGTGTATATATATAATTACTATTTAGCGCACACGTGTAAAATGCACGCTAGAAAGTTAGTACCATGTGCGAGTGAAATTACTGCCAAACACATGTAGAGTTACTATCAGTTGTGTGTATATATGTATGTATATGTATATGTATGTATATGTACGTGTATGCATATGTATAGGCATGTGTATGTATGTGTGTGTATATGTATATGTATATGTATATGTATATGTATATGTATATGTATATGTATATGTATATAAAAGAGTACTTGAAATACATATGCTTCCTAAAAGTATAAAATATAACCCACATGGCTCTAAGCAAGGTTCCTAAAACTAGTATGAAGTGTTGGCTGGTGCTACTTTTTTTGGATTGCCATTGCTGGCAAGAGATCCACCAATGACCAAGCTCAGTGGGCATTGTGATGAATAAAAGAAAGGAGAAAGCTGGCAACTCAGCTGGGAGCTAGAGAAACAGTCAATGATTGGTTAACTGACAAGTTTTGGCCAAAGTCTTGTAAAATGACATGTTCAATCTTGAAAATGACAAGGATCAGCATGACTTATCCATAAGAACTTAAGAAGAGAACTTAAGAAGGCCACATTAGAGTAAGGGGTCTAATATCCAAAAGTAGCTGATTTCCTACAAACAATTCAGTTATTAGGTTTGGTTAAACTATGAAATAAAACCGATTTTTGCAAAATATTTGAAGTTGCATTTTAAAGTTGTTTTCTTTGGTCTCCAGTTAACCCAAGCTAATCCTGCACGAATCTCAACCAAAACCATCACTAATCCACTTCAGCCAGACTTGAATGAGGAGAACGTGCAGTCACTATTCCTCGTTCAAAATATCGTTGCCGCCAGCTCCACGCCTTCTCGCGCTTTCCTGTCGCAGCTAGCTCGGCGTCTTCTCATGTCCGCACGTGACTGCCAGCTCTAATCTATCTGCCAGAGACCGTAATCCATCCTTAATGGCGTTGCGCCGGTGGCAAGCACCGCTAGCGACGCTCGCCGCCGTTCGCACCCTGTTTTCTTCCTCAGCCTCGCTGCTCTCTCTCGGCCGATCTGACCTCCGTTAGCATCTTTTGACCACCGCTTTGAGTAGCCTAAGGCCGCCATGATCGCCTACCTTGCCAGCCGGACCATGCCTCGAACCTTCCCGGTCAATCCACGCGCTGCCGTCGCCTTGGCCGGAGTGTCAGTGCCGAATCGCCTTAACGGCCCTATAAATACCCCTGAGCCCCCATTGAATCCATTACACCCCAGAGCTAGCCAAACAGCCCCTAAAACCCAACTGTCTTCTCCATCGCCGGTGATCGCCGGAAACCCTAAGGGCAACTTCAATTCAATGCCACATCTCCGTTCCAAAACTTTCCAATTAACTTTGCCAGTAACTTCCTCTCACTACCCAAAACAACCCTGAACCACCAATTTAGCTCGCCGAGCTCCCTCTTCTCCAGCGCCGGAAACGACCGCACAGCCGAACCAACCCGCCGTGGCGAGCCCAGTTCCGGTCTTATCAGCCCAAACCTCCACTACCATGAGATTCCCCTATCCCCACTGATGCTCACACACCGTCCCGATCACCCAAAGAAGCCCCAAATTAGCCATTAGGCTCAAACCGGCCGCGAAAGAGAAAACCCCGCCGCCGGCAAATGCTGCCTTCCCTACCCTTACCGACCCCAGAAATGGACTCCCCACATTACCAGGAACCTGTCCATAGCCCCAAAAACCGTCGCAAAATATCCTATCCCCGATCGCTCCCATGCCAGCGCCTCCGGTCGCTCCCCTGTTTCGGCTCAGACCTTGCTCGGAGACTTCGACCACGTTGTGTGGTCGAACGAAGCCTCAACCACGTTGCACGGTCGAAAGAGGCTTCGACCACGTTATGTGGTCGAATGCGCTCGGACGCCGTCTAATCTCCCCAAACCGTTCAAATACCGTCCGATGTCCTCAAGCCACTCGTACACCGTTAGATCTCCTTAAAGCCACCCAAACACCATTCCAACCCCAGCAACCTCTCGAACATCGTCCGATCCCGCGGGTAACTCATACGCCGTCCAATTTCCATCGGCGTCCGTTACTCGGTGGTCGTTATGACTATGCAGTCGTTCTGATCGTGTTGTGGTCTTCGACCACGGCCCGGCTTCCGACCACGTTGTGGTCTTCAACCATGGTTGACCACGGCCCAGCTTCCGACCGCGTTGTGGTCACGGCCCAGCTTTTGACCATGTTGTGGCCTTCGACCACGACCCAGCTTTCGACCGCGTTGTGATCTTTGACCACGACTTAGCTCCCGACCACATCAAGACCTTCGACCACGGTCTTCGACTGCTTTAGTCTGTCGACCATGGCCTTCGACTACGGTCTCCGACCACGATAAGGCCTTTGACCATGGTATCCGACTATGATGTGGCCTCTAACCACCTAAGTGCTCGTCAGATCCTCCGAGCACGCACAGTAAAAGCCAGCGGTGAACAGTACCCAACCCGTTACTGTTCACAAGAACCCAAAAACATAAAATATACCCATTCGACCATTACAAACCCACCAAGCCATTTCTTAGCCATGTTTCACCTTTTGAACCCACCCTTAAGCCTAGAGCTGGTTTATTTGGATTTTTCCAAATTTTCTTTGTTTATTTCATTTCTTTAGCCTTAGCTCAACCCTTCGGGCGAGGAATTAATTTATTTAACTTGTTTTTGTGCTAGCCCCAACTTCGAGGTTTCCCAGGAGCCAGAAGGAGAAGCCCAAGTTCAAGCCTAGCTCCCCGAGGAATATGAGCTAGTTGAAATAGTAAACCCGCAAGGCAAGTCGCACATATTTTGATTATGTTGGACCTACATTCCTTAAGTTATTTATTTATCTGTATTTTCGTTATGCTATTTACGCACTGTTATTTTATGTACAATAACTGTTTAGAATGGCATGAGAATAGTTATGTCCTACCACCAGAAAGAGCCCAGCTTAACTTGATGGCCATATTCACCTTGACAAAACATAATGATACTAAATATAATAATGTAATCTGGGTAGCTTAGAAAACTCATTAAAATCTTTCCACTGCTAAGAATTTTGGTATTTGTCTAGAGATTTGGAGGCTTGGTTGTGGATTGGTGGCAGTGCCGCAGGCACTGCCACATGGGTTTGTGCGTGGATGATGCCTCGAGTAAAAATGTAAGGAGTAGACCTTTATGCTGAGTAAAGGACATAGTAACCGCCCAACCACAAGTGTTAACTTTGTCAAACCTGGCTTAGTAGCTACTCAAGTTCGATTGAGCCTCTGCGACTGGCAAGGGGGAGACCGAGGGTGAGTTAGTATGGGAGGTGGTTAACCATACAACTGTAGGACTGCAACAAGTCGGATGAGATCTGTGGGGTCATTCGAGCTTGTTGAGACCAAGAACCTAATGGGTGGAGGCTATATAAATGATTGAGCAGTGAACAACCTTGTTTTCTTAACTCTATCGTGGGAGTTACGGAATCTTGTGGGTAAAGCAGGACAGCTCTGCAGAGCCATGATTAATGGTATTCAAATACGTCGTGATTCCGGCAAACGAAGTTGTGTTTAATGGGTGAATCCAACAGCGAGGCATAAGTAGATTTAATACGGATTTGGGAATGTTGAATGTGGGTAATCAAGTTTGAAAACCCCTTTAATTAATGAAGTTACCGCTTTTTAAATCTTTAATTGATTCTCAACTAAAACTACATCCTCATAAGATAATAACCATGTTTCGCCTTCACATGTGTTACCCTATACAATAGCTGCACTCATAGCCTGTGGCGTCTTTTGCTGTAATGTATCTAAGGACCTTTTTCCTGCTGTAAAAATTGGCTTTAAGCCCTTATATTGTAATAAAGTTGGCTTTGTTCTTAAGCTTGCGTTGGCAATGTTATACACTCGATGAAACTCGCGACTGAACAGTCCTGGGCAGTTGTGAGGGATTCATAATGCTCCCAGAAATGGGTGTGTCACAAACTAAATAGTAAGGAAACCAACTTCTTACTACCGATTACTCAACACTTCGACTTAGTTTCTTTCTGGATGCACATGGTAGAGTCCCACCTCATGATTATTAATTATCTAACTGATAGAGAGAACTACACACAAAGAAATTACTCTACTGGAAAAAATAGTATACCGATATGTTCTCCTGTATCAGCTAGAATGGTTGCTATATAAGAGTCCTTGTAGGGGTAATGATATGGGGTCGTCCGATCTTCTCGACGTAAGATGGATACTCACGGGAGTCTTAATGAATCGTAATGATCCTCCAATGCCAGTGTAACGGAAGAACACTCTTTAATCCACCAAAACACACTCGTGTTGATTTCGCCGACCACCAAGCGAAGATCTATCGTGCACCCAATTCCCAGCAGAAAGACTGAACGATCTTGATTGAAGGACACACTCCTAATTCCCTCTGAAATTTTGGCAGCAACGCTAAACTCAAATAAATTTTAGTGGATTAATTTTTCTCAAGTCTGGTCTGCCTTACAATGGGGGTCTACCCCTTAATATATAGTCTCAGCCTAAGAACTATTCAGCACTAAATTTTCCATGTGGTACTATTCACAAGCAAGCTATTGCAGCACGGCACACAAGCGAGCTATTGCAGCTCATGGGATGGGCGGCATCAGAGCACGCAGATCGTTCATGGTAATCGTAGCACGGCCTGATATTGTTCATGTGTGGCACTATTCATGGGCCGATCACTGTTTATGGCGTGGACTTGTGCTTCCTTGGATGATGGTCGCATACTCTTAATCTCCGTCCATTGCTGACTCTTCAAACCTGAGCACAAGTAAAATATTATTTTTAGGTAGTATAAAATTCTCATTAAAATTAATGACATATTCATTAAGGAGCACGTTCACCTAAGATTGTAGTTTCTTGGCTCGTGCTCTTGTTATTGGTCCTGTTATTGAAGCCTCATTACTAGCTTTCGCATTACTAGCAATGTCCTCATCATCCTCCCCCTCTTGGAAAGGAGTCGTCCTCGACTCTGTGTCATCTTGTCCAAAGAATGGTGATAAATCAGCAACATTAAAAGTAGTGCTCACCCCATAATCTCTCAGAAGCTCTATCGTGTATGCATTTTAAAAGGACCATCACCACGAGGCATCAACTTTGATTTGCATTTCTCCGGAAAGCGTTCTTTGTGAAGATGTACCCACACTAAGTCTCCTGGTTCAAAAAGTATCTTCTTTCTAAATTTGTTAGCCTTTGATACATAAGCACATACCTTTGTCTCAATTACCTCTTTAGTCTTTTCATGGAGCTTTTTCACAAAGTCAGCATGCTTGGAAGCCTCCATATTAGCACGTTCTTGTAAAGGAAGTGGCATTAAGTCAAGTGGCGTGATTGGTTTGAAACCATACACCACCTCAAATGGACATAGTTAAGTTATAGAATGCATCGCCCTATTATAAGCAAATTCAACATGAGGTAGATAATCTTCTCACTCATTCAAATTCTTTTTGATCATTGTCCGCAGCAGCATTGAGAGTGTACGGTTCATCACCTCCGTCTGTCCAACTATTTGTGGGTGACAAGTCATTGAAAACAACAACTTTGTTTCAAGCTTGGCCCACAAAGTCTTCTAAAAATAGCTCATGAACTTGACGCCACGATCGGAAACAATAGTTTTCGGCATTCCATGCAACCTCACAATCTCCCCGAAAAATAAGTTAGCTACATGCGATGCATCGTCGCTCTTGTGACAAGGAATAAAATATGCCATTTTAGAAAATCTATCCACAACAACAAAGACTGAATCCCTCCCCCTCTTGGTCCTAAACAATCCTAATACAAAATCCATGCTAATATCTTTCCAAGGAGCACTAGGAACCGGAAGTGGAGTATACAAACCATGTGGATTGAATTTTGACTTCGCCTTATGGCATGTGATGCATCGTTGGACAAACCTCTCGACGTCTCGCCTCATCTTAGGCCAATAGAAATGATCGGCCAACATCATGTACATCTTCTCTCTTCCAAAATGACCCATCAATCCTCCTGCATGAGACTCCTGCAATAGTAGCAAATGCACAAAAAATTCTGGAACGCATAGCTTGTTCATGCAAAAGAGGAAACCATCATGAACATGAAACTTATCCCACCCTTTTCCATTTTTGCAATTAGAATATGGTGTTGAAAAGTCTTGATCGGAAGCATATAATTCTTTTAAACTTTCTAATCCTGGAACCTTTACTTCCAATTGGGTCAAAAGTACATGTTTTCTAGATAATGCATCAGCTACCACATTCTCTTTGTCTTTCTTATATTTGACAATTTATGGAAAGGTTTCAATGAATTCAACCCATTTGGCGTGTCTACGATTCAGTTTCGCTTGGCCCTTTAAGTATTTCAAAGCTTCATAATCAGAATGTATGACAAATTCCTTAGGCCAAAGATAATGTTGCCAAGTTTCCAACGTACGCACAAGAGCATATCATTCATTATCATAAACAGGTAATTTAATTGTGCACCATGAAGTTTCTCACTGAAATATGCAACGCGCTTTCGTTCTTGCATCAAAACACCACCAATACATATCCCACTAGTATCGCATTCAATCTCAAAAGTTTTAGTAAAACCAGGTAAAACAAGCAATGTTGCTTTAGCCAAACACTTCTTCAATTCAACAAAAGCCTTGTCTTGTTGTTCTCTCCACTCAAAAGTGATTCCTTTTTTAGTTAATTCATTTAATGGGGCAGTAATGGTGCTAAAGTCTTTCACAAATCGCCTATAAAAACTAGCAAGCCCATTGAAGCTACAAATTTGACTAACATTCACAGGAGTGGGCCACTTGCGAATAGCTTCAATTTTAGACTCATCCACTTCAATTCCATGAACTAAAACAACATAGCCTAGGAACATAACCTTACTAGTGTGAAAGGTACACTTCTCAAGATTAGCATACAAGCGTTCCTGCCTAAGCACTTCTAGAACTTGTCTGATGTGTTCAACATGATTTTCCAACGAGCGGCTATATATCAAGATATCATCAAAGTAAACTACCACAAACTTTCCAATGAAATATCTCAAAACATGGTTCGTCAAGCGCATGAAAGTACTAGGAGCATTGGATAAACCAAAAGACATCACTAACCATTCATATAAACCAAATTTCATTTTAAAAGTAGTTTTCCACTCATCACCTTGTTTTATTCTTATTTGATGGTAGCAACTATGCAAGTTAATCTTAGAAAAAAATAGTAGAACCACTTAACTCGTCAAGCATATCATCTAACCTAGGAATTGGATGACAATAGCGAATAGTTATGTTGTTGATAGCTCTACAGTCTACGCACATTCTCCAAGTACCATCTTTCTTAGGAACAAGAATAACAGGAGCGGTACAAGGGCTAAGACTCTCACGTATGTACCGTTTGTCCAGAAGCGCTTGCATTTGCCGCTGAATTTCCTTTGTCTCCTCCGGGTTGGTGCGGTATGACGGCCGGTTGGGAAGTGGGGCTCCCGGAATCAAGTCAATTTGATGTTCGATGCCTCGAATGGGTGGTAGACCAGCGGGTACCTCCTCCGGAAAGACATCTTCATAAGCCTGTAATACTTGAGAAACCACACTAGGAAGAGAGGTTAAGTTATTAGTAGAAAAGCAAAACATCTTTATACAACAATACCAAATGCTTGAAAGTAGGATCACCTCTCATCTCTCTCAAATCAGATTTTGTAGCTATCATGACTAACATTTTCTCTCCCTCATCTTTTCTTTTCCCACTCAATTTTAACTTTTCTCTGCTGTTCATCTTTTGTGTAGTTACATTTTTTTGTTCCCTCCCCCTTTCACTTTCTAATTGCACTTCTTTCTTTTGCACATTTTCAATCACAATTTGGGAGGGGGTCATAGGTCGCAATGTTATTTCTTTATTCTTCCACATGAACTTATATTGATTTGTTCTACCATCATGAATCATGGACCTATCATATTGCCATGGCCTCTCTAAAAGTATATGACATACTTCCATAGAAACCACGTCACACTCCACAATATCTTGATAATTACCAATCTGAAAGCTAACATCAACAGTGTATCCCACATTCATAGAACCATGATTATTCAACCATTGAATTTGATATGGATGTGTGTGTTTATTGTATTTCAATCCAAGTTTAGTGCAAAGTTCTTTACTAGCCAAATTATGACAACTTTCCCATCAATAATAACTTTGCAACACTTACCATCTTTACTTACCTGATCTCTTGTTTGGAAAAGGTTGCAGCGTTGTTCATGGTTGGATTTTGCTTGAACGTTCAACACTGAAGGGGTGCACATAAGGATAGGACCGGACTTAGGGTCACAATATCCATCCCCATGCGCCTCTTCCCCTCTTTCTCCCCATGGCCATCCTCATTCGTCTCAACATCAGCAAGATACTCTCCATCTTCGTCACTAGCAGAATTATACTCTCTGTCCTTAGTTATCAACATCACCTTGTTATTTGGGTAATCTTTTTGCATATGTCCACGACCAAGACACTTGAAATATTGAATGGAGCTACTCTTGGCCGTAATCCAACAGACGATGATGAAGACGGGCCTGGTCCTCTCTTTGAATAGGAAGGAGTAACGTTCTTTGCACTTGGAGCAACACGTGCATTAGGAGCAATACTTGCACTAGATTGATTAGTCTTAAATGAATTGAAATGGAATGTGGATTTACCTACTGTAGGTGCTGTACGATGAGTGTAGGAAGATGATTTTGAAGCTCTCATGTCTTGTTGTACTTGCCTCTCACCTTAGTGGCTTGATGCACCAACTCCACCATGTTATTGTAGGGTTAAAATTCGGCAATTTGCTTGATGGAAGGGTGCAAACCAGCAAGGAATCGGGCCATAGTTTGCTCTTCTTATTCATAAACATTAGCTCTTATCATAGCCATTTCCATCTCTTTGTAGTACTTCTCAATCATGAAACTCCCTTGCTTCAAATTCTGCAATTTATCAAAGAGGTCACGTTTGTAATGTTTAGGAACAAATCTTGCCCTCATATGGTACTTCATCTCCTCCCATGTAGTGATGGGTGGCTCATTGTTCTCCATCTTTTGGTTTTGCACTTGTTCCCACCAAACGAAGGCATAATCATTGAATTCTAGTCCCGCCATATGAATTTTCTTCTCTTCAGAATAGTTGTGCAAGCGGAACACCTTGTCCACCTTGAGCTCCCAAGTGAGATATTCTTCGGGCTCATGTATACCTGAGAATGATGGCATTGTAAATTTGAGCTTGCCAAATTTCTCCTCGTTTGGTCGTTCTTCGCTGTAACGATTACGGCGGTGGTAGCCGTCGTCATAGTGCGGAAAGTCATCGTCGTCAAAGTGAAGTGCTCCCCCACCACGGCCTCCATGTCCATGGCCCCTCCCTAGACCATGGAAGCCGCCCCCTGCACCTCTCCCAGGCAGGGGTGGACAGATGGCGTTTGCCACCACGCGGTCTCGTCGTTGTTGTGCATCTTGGCCACCCGAATAGCGGCTGCTTCATCATCTCATGGAGGAAAGACACCCCCTTGATGAACACTTCCTTCCTCTTGTTGTGCTCGAAGCGTGCACACAACATCGTTCACAATGTTTGTACGTAGTACATTGATTTGTTGGTTCATCTTAATATGCATATCTTGTGCAGAATTGTTGATCTCCGCCTTGAGTTGCTCTTCCAAGGTGGAAGTAGTGGCGGCGAACTCATTGTGCAAAGTCCCTTAAAGTTTGGAATTGAAAACGAGTTACCGGGGAATTCAGATCATACTCCTCTCCCATATTGTCACCTCCACCTGACATGGTTAGTAGTACAAAGAAAACACAAGAACCACAAATATGTGGGTGATATGTGGAGTTCACTCAATCTCACTTTTCCTCTCCCAAGTAAGATTCTTACCTTTCTGAAGTGAATTGAGGCCAAAAGAAACTTATTCTTGGTGGTGACTACAATAGCGAGTGATGATCAAGCGGATTTAAAAGTGACTCACAATTGTACGGCAAAGGATACTTTATGGAGCTTGGTTAAAAAGTATTTATTCTACATGATCTAAATTTCACGATGTTGTAAAATTAAGTAATAATCCAAGCTCGAAATCTTGCCTAAGTGCTGATCCAAAAGGTTTAAGTGAAGTATATGAACGCACATGCACAGATTAATGTGACTCAATGCAAACAAAGGAATGAGCTAGTTGGAAGCAATCTGAAAGTAATGATGAAATAGCTTGTTTTGCACCAAGTACTAGCCAATTGCAAGAAAAGAATAGAAGGCACAAGATTGCTCAAGAATTTTAGTCACTCAAACTGAAATTATGAACTAGAACCACTCACCCAAATCAGCCTTCTCACACTTTTTTTGCACTCTTTTTTTTTGCTACCCGGCTACTGACCCAAATCTAGAGATATTTTCAAGAGATCATATTGACAGGAACAACTGGTGTATCAGTGCATGAATTTCAGTAGACCAACTATTTTTGCACCAGGTTGCTCATTTCCTAAATTATGTAAAATTTGACAGGACATACGCCCATTTCTAAGTTGTAACTTGCCAGACTTCCGCGAGAACAGAACATTGAACAAAAAGGCAGTAAGTGATCCATGATATGATGGTCGAGTGAGCGTTTATATTAATTCCAATCAACGTAGTAATACTAACATAACGTCATGGCAAGCATCGCGTGTATGTATTTACATAATCACCATCATGTGATCGATGTCCTTGAATCCTTAGTACTTGGAACCAACGTTAGAGCATCGGAACCCAGCCGCGAACGAATTCGCTTCGTCCAGTACCTAATCCAAACTCGAAAACACTCGATCCCCTACCGAAAACCAATCAGATTTTCCCCACGCACTGCACTTGTTAGTGCCCCTATCTTCTTCTAAGCGGGTAGAGCAGGCAAGGAACGAACTCTAGTAGCCTAGGCTGTAGCTAGCGATCGTGGAATCAAACCGCACCGTTGGGGCGGGGCCGAGGGAGGCGCGGGCGATGGCGCCGACGTACCTGTGCTGTCCTGCGCCCCACCTCCTTGAGCATCCCAACGGAGCGCGGCGCGGCCTCGTCGGCTGGAGCCCCGAGAGGTGCCTGTCCTGCGGGCCTCCTCGATCGAGCATCCACTCGACCCCGTACCCGCCGGCCGCCACCATCTCGCCCTCTGCGGCCGATGAGGCAGAGCGCCGGCGTAGTTCGGGTTTTGGAGGGCTGGATTTCGATCAAATCGGGCCAGGAGACGAGTTGGGCTGTTGGGCCCTGAATGGACAAGAGGAGGCCCATGGAAGTTGTGAGCTACGACAGGGCGCTCTCAAGGTCCTAGGTGGGCCATCGAGTTTTGGTTGGCCTTCGGCTTGGGCGCTAGCAGGAGCAGAAAAATAAAAGGGAAAAAAATCCATACAGCCCATCGTAAGTCGCTTGCTCTCTGAATTTACTGTTCATATCTTATTTTCGTTTGCTTGCTTAGCTACCCATAAGTTAATTTGTCGTGCGAATAGTCTTCTGAGCGGCACATTAACACTATTTCTCATTGTTTTAATTATCTTTGGCGCTTGCTTATGACTTGTTAAGAACTTTAGCTCTTGAACCAGCCGCACATTAACACTATTTCTCATTGTTTTAATTATCTTTGGCACTTGCTTGTGACTCCTTGGGAATTTGTAACCCTCAAAGATGTGTTAGCGTAAAATTTTCATACCCATGACGTGGAACAAATCATGAAGATCAAGATCCCGATGCTTGTGGTGGACCTAGCATATGCGTAATGAGATAGTCCAGGTGGAGAAGGTTATTATGGTCAACTCTTCTGTACAATTCCTATAGGAGTATTGGAATTTACTGTTCCAGATCCGGCAAGGTGTTGACATTAATGACCGGAAAGGAAAGAAAGCTTTCGGTGTTGTCCATTGGCATCTTGGGATATTTGACGAAATATCAGGGTTGACTGGTTGGCTACTTCCTAATTCAAGTTGGGTGAAGATCAATGTTGATGGTGCCTTTTCTTTGCTGTCGGGTTGTAGAGACCCGAATATGCAAATCTGGACTCTCATGTGTATTTCGCACTAGTCCAGGATCACGCTAGTGCACACATTATAAACAAACATGAAATATCGACCATATCACGATTCACTAGAAAAAGACTCAAATATTATTGATAATTACCAGAATACGACCTTATGGCCAAGTTTACAATTAATAGCCTAGAAGGCTTAAAGAAACTAGCAGCGGAAAACAGAAAATAAGCGTAGTAGCCACTCGACATGCCCACAGGCAATTGACTAGGGAGTGAAGTCCTAATCCGCGAAGTTGTCGAAGTATCCTCCGTCTAGTAGCTCCTGCTGATCTGGTCCTTCTTTCTCAACTGAGCAAATATGGATGAAGCCGTGGGTACATAAAGTACTCAGCAAGTCGTTTATAACAAAAATGCAATATAGTATGCAAGGCTTACCAATGGATAGCTGAAAGGTTAATTTTGCGGAAAGCAACAATTTAAAGTAAATGCAATAAATAGATGGAAAAGCGAACTTTAAATATAATAATAAATAAGTAATCAAAGGAATTGAGACAAACCCCAAGTGAACCGATCATTCCCCCCAATGAATCACCCATGAACCAAGATTCACGAAATGAACCACCAGTGAATCAACAGTTTACCTCTCAGCTTAACCCAACCAGGTTTTTATGAAAACTCTACCCCTCGTGTGAATTCACCGAGCATTGTCCATAACCGAGGACACGACTATTCGAATAGTTTTACACTCTGCAGAGGTTGTACAATTTTACCCACATGATGTGATCAACTTGTAATGTCACCGATATAACATGCTTCCTTTTGCATGCCGACCAAGAAGATCACAATAAGGCATTTATAATGTTCAATCTCAACCCAGTTCCGCCTCGATGAGGTTTCGCCCCCAACCGGTAATTGCCTCCCCTTGTGCCCCGTTGAATGTATAAGACACCCATTGACATCCCAATGGCGGAACCAAAATTGAAACATCACAAATTAGTTAGCCAAGTCTATCCCATACTAGACATGTGGTTGTACGGTAAGGCTCAGATCAATGGCGCACAAAGTTAAGTTCTTATGTTTACCCAGGTGAAACATCCACATCTAAATGTGCCAACAGCACCCCCTTTACTGCACGATCATTCGCCTAGGTGAAAACCAATTTTGTATAACCAACACCACTGACACTACCCATGTCATGGCACACAAATTTTATCACTGTGGTTATCACCACATTCCAATATATCATTAAGTCAAAATTAATTAACTGATCACATGTGATGATAACCCAACGTACTAGTAATAAGCATGGCTAAGCAAATTAAACATACAACCCATGTGACAACTAATATTGCATCACTAAATAATTACCCATCCTATGGTGACAATGGAATCATGACACTCAAATTATCAAGGATGAATTAATCAATTTGAACAATAGCTACCAATACAAGGGTTTTATAATAAAGTAGTAATGCATGATAATTTAAAACAAATTAATACATAATAGATTTGAAAATTGGGCCCAACATGATCAAAGGACACGACTTACCTTGGCCTTGCTCAGTTGACGGCTCTTGATCTTTGAATCTTGCTTCAGCTCCTTCAAATGTGTGCTCTAACGAGAGAGAAAACGAAGCGAAACACAAAAATAAATTCAAATGAACTTTAAAAACTTCAAAACTAGAACCAAAAGATAGATCTCAATTTTAGATAAATTTAGGAAAAAGAATCGGGTCAATCGGAGCTAACACGAAGGAGAACGGGCTCTCGGAAAATCTAATCAGGAGAAAAAGGCTGAAAATCAGAAAAGGCATTGTGCTGTGAACCTGATGCACGAGATGGCTGGTCTACGATGAACCTGGTGCATGAAACAGTGCAAGCGACTGGGCTGATGATGTGTGACTAGGGCTGACGTGGCAGTGATGTGGCAAGACACGTGTACACCAAGGCTGACGTGGCATGCTGACATGGCATGACATGTGTCTGATGATGTGGCATGCTGACGTGGTACTAGGGATGGATCAGCTGCTGATGTGGCGTACACGTGACATGACACGTGGACTCTAGGGCTGATGTGGCCGACACATGGCGGCTGACTCAGTTCGGTCGGCTCACGGGTCTACGGCACAATGCATGCAGACGAGTGGGACCCGGCTGGCAGTGGCTTGGCGCACAGGGGACGGGGTCTACGGGAAGATGAAGTGACGGCCAGGCGCGGGTGCTGTGTGACGTCGATGCTGACGTCTGTGGGCACGGGGTACGAGGCATCGCATAGGGCGACCGAGGCGGCTGCGCACGGATCGAGGGCGGCACACGCCGGGCGAGCGAGCGGGCGGCGGCGGACGAGACGACAACGGTGGGACGGGACGGCCGGGAAAGACGGCGACGGACGACGACTCACTGGCGGTGAACGACGGCGCGAGACGGCCAGCGATGGGATGGGGCGGCTGACCGATGGTGGAAAACTACGACGGGAGTAGCGACGGCTAGTCGGCGACTCACCAGCGGCGAGGGCGACGACGCTCAGCGGCGAGGCGACGCGGCTGCGGTATGTGAGAACTGAGGGGACGGTCGGCCGACTTTTATACCTAGACCCCGAGGAGTCCATGGCGAGCACGAACGTCGAGTCCGGGAAGGAGACGGCACGGCGGCGGCGGAAACCGAGACGAACACTGCGGCGGTCACCCGGGAAGAAGAGGAACAGTACCATCACCGTTGGATGCGCGACACATGTCTCGGCGAGGATCGTACGTCTATGGGAGAAAGCACAGATGCACAGTGCACTTCCCCCTTGGATGGCTGACGCGTGGCACAACAGATGGCTTGGGAGATGGCGGGCAAGCACGGATGGTCGACACGCGACGCACATCGAGCGGGTCAAGGCAGGCACGGTCTGGGCCTAGGTAGGCTGGGCTGCGAAGCGGCATGGACTGGGGCGGCTGGACCGGGCTTCGGCCCAATTGGGTTTTGGGATTTTAGAAATTCATTTTTCCAAAATTCAAATAAATACTTTTGAGCTCTAGAAAAGAGCAAATAAATCCAAAAAATCCAAGAAAATTCCAGAAAATTCATTGAGACTCAAGGAACCCAAATAAAATATTTTTTGGCAAATGTTAATGTTTATTTTAGTCAAATTAAATCCTTTTAATTTATGAAAATTCTATTTAAGCTTTAATTAATTTCAGAAAAAATACAAATAGTGAATTTTATTTTAAAAACTTCAAAAAGGGTCTGAAAATCAGGATATTACACGGGTGAAACTGGAGTAGGGGTCATCATCCGCGATGACAAAGGGAGTGTCTTGCTCGCGTCTTGACGAGTGTTGAAGAATATTACTGATGCAAAGGAAGCATAAGCCTTGGCTTGCAAAGAAGGTGTTTAGTTGGTAGTGAATGGTTTCAGCAGCCGGCTGTCCTGGAAACAGACTATGCATTAGTGGCAAATCTGCTATCTTAGGCTACTTTGCAGCAACCAAGACTTTCTTTTATCATTTCTGAAGTTATGGAACTAGCTAAACATTTACTGGCATTTGTGATCTGGCAAATGAAGAGAGAGCTAAATTGTGTTGCTCATGAGCTCGGATAAATGGCAAAACTTACAAACCAATGTGCAGTTTGGCGGGCCAGTGTGCTTGTATTGAGTGTTTAGTTGCTCATGATTGTAATCTTTTTCTTGAGTAATTTATAGAGCTCTCTTTTCCTCGCCAAAAAAAAAAAACTTGTAACCCTCGAACAACCGAGCAAGTCCTTGATCTGGAACCAGATAGGCTTATTTTCTTAAAAGAACCCTTAATTGGAAATGTTTTTTTTCTGGAAATCTCCTGCCGGCTGGGAATGCGAGCGTGGGCTGGCGGGAATGTGCTGCTAGCTGTTCCTCGCTAAGAAGGAAGGCCCATCTTCTTTTCTAGAGCGTATTAGCTATTATGTAGCTTTGCCCTGATTCAGTGATTTCTCATATTGGCTCTCTTCTTTTGTGTTTATGGATTAGTTTTCTACATTAACTATCTTTCAAACAGATTATCTTTTTAAAGTAGGGTTTACAAATAGACTGTAGTAGACACTATTTCGACTTCATCTATATCGACCAAAATCACAAGCGAATATCTCTCTTTCCGTGCTTTCTCTCATGAACAACTAGAATTCAAAATTTTAAACCAAAATCATAAACCATAAGTCACAGCCCAAAAAACCACCCTGCTTCAATTTGTATGGCTATTGGTTATAGAAAAGCTGGTTATATATCCGTAGACCTCTTAATCTTACAACCCTAGCTAGCACTTGAGCCTCAAACACACCCCTGGTTATCAGGCATATGGGGTGGTTGTTAGTGGAGAAATCGCTTTGAAAAATTAGATATTTATATTAACTTGTGACTCCTCTAAATAAAAGTCAGAAATATAAACCATTATGAACAATACTATGCTCTGCCAATGAGCTCTAATGTGAGCTAATTACTAGGCTACGCTCATAAGTGTATGTTACAACAAACATTGAGAACAACACAAAGAGGCCTAGCCACGAAATGTGAGAGCTACTAGAGAGCGATAACCAGTCGTACAATTTTGCTTTCAACATCGTATGGTCTGCATGTTCTAATGTCACATATACTCATATCCCATCTACAAATTGGACTGATCGTGCAAGCTGCAAACCGGTAGAAAGCAGAAACAACTCTTTTGCAAGACATGCCGTCACGTGATCCCAGCCAGCCCTTGCCGCCCAAACTAACAACCACATGCAACTAACCACTAATGACCAGCTCCTGCCTCACTTTGCAACAGTGAGAAAAAAAAGCTCATTAGAAATTGCTAAAAAGGACTATGCATCAGCTGCCCCACTACCTCAGGCTCCCCCCACACTTCACCTCGTTCCCTTTGTCCTACCTGCACCCCCCGCAAGAAAGCTTACACCCCCCACTACTCTAATGGCAGTGACAAGAAGAAGACAACATCTAATGCAAGAACAAAAGCTTACAGCACCTAATCATCCCTGTAATTTAACATTAAATTTGGCCTCCAGGACATGGGCTTGGCCAGGGAGGAGAATCTTTGGGGTCTCTTTTTAAAGTGGCTGGGGATGTGGTGTTGGTGATTGGGAAATCATGAGGAGGAGGGAATTCAGACTTCAGAGAGACGTTGTGAGGGGGAGGGGAGGGGGAGGGAAGCAGGGTGTCTGGAATGGAGGCTGTTCCAAGATCCTCGGTCCAAAAATGTTAGGGCCCTGTTGTAAGGGCTGTTTCGTTTTTCGCGTTTCGTTACCGGGGATCTCGGACCAGGCTTCATTCCTCACACCGCGCTTCCGGCGTGAGAAATGAGAAGGCTTGTTGTGCTTGAAGAAACCACTCGTGTGAGGTACAAAGGTGATTGTATTCGTAAGTGGTTGTTTTTTGCTTTTTGATGAACTGCTTTTCTGCTTAAAACTAACTTTTCTGTACATAATGAAATATGTTATCCTTCTTAGTTTTTTTTCAGCATTTACAGCTACTTAGTGTCCAAAGCTTTTTTTTTTATTTTTCTAAACACTAAGAAGAGGAGACCCCTGCCTTCATATGCATAATGACTGTGAACAAATTTGAATTTTGAGTTATATAAGTCATAAGATGATTCTAAAGTGCACAAAGCTATCATTCTGAACTTTGCTTTTCTGAAAAAGAAGAAGAAAAGCTAGCCAAGCTTTACTTATTCTTGTTTGACCTTGCCCTACATTTCCGCAGCCACTTGTTTCAACTCCAGCACACCGTATCAAAACTATCAGGAGAGAACCTTACTTCTTCAGCTTGCTTTTGTTTTGAACTAATCCATGTTTCTTTTTCAGCTATACTCTTACTCTACTACTGATTCTTACTGCAAATGGTGCAAACTACAGATTATTCAGGGGGCTTGAGGCTTATGTAACACCCGACCCAACATGAGCTAGAATGTCACCACCAACCCATTTCTTCTCAACTTAAACCGTCTTTTACTAACTACTAACATCAATATATTGACCATCTTTTACTAACTACTAACATCAATACATTGACCAAGCTTTCACAAAATAATGCATTAAACATAAACATGATATTGAATGGAACAAATCTTAACATTTAATTGAATTAAGAACAATAACAAACATAATCCAATTATTGAAACTAACTAAAGATACTTTATTTGATTGCAACCATACTAATAGCTCTAAATTCTAAAGAAAATTATTAACCAAAAGCATGAGTTTTCATAAACCAAATTACTAATAATGAATTATTATTACCTAATGTGATAATCAAAGTAACGCTAGTGCATGAAACTGATTATGAGCTATTTTCCCCTGCATGTCACCTTCATTGTTTATCTAAAAAACAATATAAGCAATGGTGAGTCTATGACTCAGCAACGGGATTTAACCCTTCGTTATGGAAACTGCACAAAATTTTCTACACTTCTTTAGTTGTCCACAAACCTTGGTTAATCCATTTAACTCTTCATTTTTAACCCCAAGACCATTCTATTATCCTACTGGACAATAGAATTAACAATTTTATATCTACTGATTTACCCATCCAAATATAGCAAACTATACCATTTATGAAACCTGTAAAAAATTATTTACCTTTCTTTAGTTATGCTCATAATTTAATTTGGCCATCTACATTAGTTGAGACATTGGCTTGGCAATTATGGTGAAACCTCCATGAAATATTGATAATAACTAGCTAAGCCCAGAAAGTTCCTCACTTCTTTGACATTAGATGGTCTCTTCCAATCTACCACTGTAGAAATTTTGCTTGGATCAATAGAAATACCTTTTAGTTAATCACATGTTCCAGGAAGCCCACTTTTGAGATCTAGAACTCACACTTTTCAGTTTGGAAAAAAACTGATTCCCCCTCAACATCTCAAACACAAGCCACAAATGTTGCTCGTGCTCCTCCTTAGTCTTGGAATAAATCAGAATATCATCAATGAATACTACCACGAAGTCATTAAGGTACTTATGCAGCATATTATTCATTGTCTCCAGAAAAATAGTAAGGGTGTTCGTTTGTTCAAAACACATAACTTTGTACTCATAATTACCATACCTAGTAGAGAAAGCCATTTTTTCAATATCTTGATCCCGCACAAGATCTGATTGTACCTAGACTACAGATCGATCCTAGAGAACACATTTGCTCCCTTTATTTGATCAAATAAATCCTCGATACAAGGCAATGAATATTTGTTCTTAATAGTCATCTAATTGAGAGCGTGATAGTCAACACATCATGAATGTTCATTATGCAAATGTAATAATCCTCTCAACATTAATCATTAATCATCATCACCATTTAATCCATCATCATATGAGCATTATAGAAAGCAAGTGTAAACATGTAAACCAGCATGTTAAGTACTTTATTAACATCAAACAATAAGAGCAAATAACCCATGTTACTACTCTACCATGCACTTACCTTTTTAATTATGAGGGACTGACTATTGTGAAGTCGACACCAACCCCAAATTTACTCCTCCTACACTAAATACCAATCTGAACAACATACCACAACAATACATAAACATCAAAATAAATAACGTTGCTTCCGTGCATTTCTCAATTTAACAACCCCCCACTTTATTGGGCAGTCCTCCCCTATTGTCTTGATAATAAAAATATAATAACTCTTTACTCAGTGGCCCTAACATGGAAAACCATATATGTTATGTAAACTATACAAAGTTTTCTATACTTACTCAAAACTTGATTAATCCATTTAGCCCTTCATTTCTAACCCGAAAGGCCATTCTGTTATCTTACTGTGTAGAAGGCTTAACAATCATATATCTATTAATTTACACATCCAAATATAGCAAACCATACCTCTTATGAAACCTATAAACAATTATCTAGCTTTATTTAGTTAGGATCATAATTTAATTCAGCCATCCACTAGGCCCAAACTGTAGATTATCATGACTGTGTCCAGAACAACCAAATTTTGGACAACAGTCAACCCAAGCCATAACTCCTAATATACTCAACAAAATCTCATGTTCTTGCATTTTATAGAAACCTTAAATAATTTTCTACAACTTTCATACTATGCAAAAGTTATGAAACAAAACGTAGCAATCCCAAAACACGCCCACAAAACCGAACATCAAACCCTAATGAACAACCTTACCCAAAACTCATCTCTAACACCTCCCTTCCTTTCTAACCAGAACTGTCATGACCACAAACCAATCTACCATGGCCTAAAATAGGGGAAATTAGGTCTGGGATGTTATACCTACAACCTGAAGATTCACGGAACAATAAAAACCAGCGTGCACATGGAATTCTCCTTCCCTCCTCTTTCCTTTCTTCTCCTTCTCCTGGGTAGCTCCTCTCTTCTTATTCCTTCTTCTTTTTCTTCTTTCCTCTCCTTCCCTTCTCCTTCTCCTAGCTTGTAGGTAGTAGTAGCCAATGGCGGCAGGCCGTGTCGGCATGGCAGCGCTGGCAGTTGCGTGATAGGGGTGGTATAGCGTGGCATGGTAGGGAGTAGTGGTGCACAACAGGGCACATGTAACAACACAATTTTGGCTTCACAACAAAACATGCATGGTTTTAATGAATTTTTAATATTTTTGATGCATTTTAAAAAATTTCCTAAAGCTTTGTTGAAGTTTAAGATTTTTTAAAAAATTTCCTTGGCCCAAAATGTGAATTCAAAATTTCTAAAAGTCAATTGCAAGCTAAGGAATTTTTCCTAAAATTTTTATGTGCAAATACCTCTTGGGATTCAAACCACAAACTCAAATCAATATTGAATTAAAAATTTAAACTTCAAATCTTTCCTCCTTCCCTTTGGACTGAAATCCATCAGTCTATTCAGCCCATCTTCCCTTTTCTCCCCTGCCAGCCCGCGCGTTGCGCCAACCTAGCTCCCGTGCCGCAGCCCAACCGAGTCGGCCTAGTGCTCACTCGCCTCAGCCCAGCGCTTGCTCTCTCACACTGCCACTAACTTGTGGGCCCTGGTCCCACCTTCCAGTGTACTACTGTGCTTCTTCCTCCTCTCTTCTCTCACTCACGCACCCGAGCTCTCATCCCTTAGCATGTATTCCCATGCAGCAGTGCATTTAAGCCCTCTACGCCTCGAGCCTTGCACGCCACACTATCATCTTGTCACCATGACCTTGTCACATTGCCAGCTAGGCCCCTTATGCCCTCTCATGCGCTCTCTCACCCGGTGCCTGAAGCCACTCATGGTGCTTGCACCCTCTCTCCCTTCTTGTCCCTATTTAAGCCAACCCTTGCACATCACAACCCTTGCACCCACTAGCTCAGTGCTTCCCCCAACTCACATACACCCATTGCCTTCGAAGAAGAAGAATTTCCCTTTTTCCTGAAGTTCGGTTGTGAGCTCCAATGACACCATCATGCGCTCTAACTTTGTCTCATCCCCCTCTACCTCGTGCTCACCTCCTCTTGCTCGTTTGCCCTTAGGAAGCTTGAAGCCAATGCCCTCGCTGCTGTACATAGCACCACCACCGACCTCACCACCCATTCCCTTCACTTGGGTGAGTTTTATCCATGTCCATCATGCCCTTCTCATTCGTCTTGACTTCCCCATGCTAACGTGCCCCTTTAATTACCTTGTTGTGCCCTAGAGCCACCAAGATGCGATCATCTTCCCTGACGCTAATCAGGCTCGTCACTGCTATCGTTCTTATGCCTCGCCCAAGATCTCAGTAAGCCTTTTTGCCCTCTGGAATTTCACTTCAAAGCCAAACCTATAGGCTAACCATTGGACCCTAGAATCAGCCATAATACCCTAGTCATGTTCACCCATCCTCGCCATCGTTGGCCACCATGGACTGCACAACATGCCGCGCGAAGTGCAATGAGCACTACTCTGTTAGCTTTGTCTTAGCTTGTAGGTCATGGAACCATCTCAAATTGGAAGAAGCTAGGAAGAAAAAAATGACCTTCACCATTGTTGGCCATGCTGCCACCTTGCTCACCGCCAACCTCAATCCAATAACTCTAGGTCCCCGCGCCATGCCCAAACTGCTTTAGGTAGCCCCTTGAACCTTTTCCGCACTTGGCTTTGGCCTGAGTGTGGCTTTATGCCATTGCTATCACACTAGTACCTAGCACTGTTGGTTAGCCACCATTGTAGTGCACCTCGTCGAGCACCATCACCACCAATAGATAGCTCTTAGTTGCGCATTCCATTTTGGCCCTTAGCTAAGCATGCCGACCTCTCCCTTACCATCGGCGAGCTCACTAAGGAGCTCCATTGTGGGCCTCTCTATAACTAAGTTCGGTGTCATCGACCAGTGGACCAACCTATTAGATGATTAATTAACTCAAGGATTAAGTTAATTGTTAAGTAGGTGATTAGTATTAGTATGACATGTGGGCCCTACAAGGTTAAGAATCTTAATTAATTCCAATTTAAGTCCATAACTCACTGACATTGGGACCCACACCTTGAAACCGTTACATAAACCTAGTTCATGGACCACTGTCTCCGACATGTGGGTCCCAATCTTTGTAGTTAGTAGCGTGGACTGAGTCCATGTGAACCGCGACCCCAGCTGTTAGCCTATCGAATTTCCCAAATAGAAATAATTGTAAAAGAAATTAAAATCCACTAGAGCCCACCTGTCACCAAATTGATGTTTTCTTAAGAAAACAATTGAAAAAGAAAAGAAAATCCCACCCAACCCCACCTATCAGAAAATTTTGAATTTCTAGAATTTCATCTCATTTCAAATTTTGAAAGGCCATAAATTCTTCATTTCAAATCCAAATCCAGTGTTTTTTGTTTCCAAATTCATATAAATTTAAGACCTTTCCATTATAACCAAGATCATAATTTCAATGTTGTGTTGAATGTGGGTAATTTTGCATTGTATAGACTTTGATGCTTTGGACACCCCCGCCACTGATGAACAAATTCTACCCTAGCCACATTTGACCAAGACAAGTCCTTATAATTGATCATGTCGAACCTAGCTTTCAAATGCAAATATTTTACTTTCAAATACAAATGCATGCTTATTATGGTTATTTACTTAAATGCTATGTTAAAGGTTGATTGCCTAGTTACACCATGGACTTGATGATATGGACCAACTAGTAAACTAGCTAATGAGTAGGGGTGGACCATGGGCAATCTCAAGAACAAGGAGTTATTGCCTTGCACCAACTTTAGCAAACTCTAATTGGGAAAACCTCAACACTCAAGCTCACAATGGTGCCACAATCCATCCATGACTTTTCTATATTTTCTTCTCAAAACAATCTAATCTAAGGTACAATGGGGGTATGCCCCTGGTCTTATATTAGTGCACAAGTGCACAGCCATACAACTTATGCACAAAGCTAGCCTAAGGCCGACTCAAACTTAGATACACGCATCACACATGAACCATATTGGCTTGGATTGTATCTGACTCCAACTTCAACTAAAAAATAGACTCCAACAATCAGCCAAGTTGGTTCGGCTGGAAGAAGAGCACGCACAAAACAACTCAGAATCATCTAGTTGGAAACAAACTCAAGAGGTAGAAACACACTCAAGGGATAGAAAGTTTGGATTCGGCTCCACCTCTTTAGCTGATTCAGACCCATATTGTTCCCACGTGAATTCCAAGCTAATCCTCATGGCTTGGCTCATATTCCTGGCTCTCTTTCTGGATCTCCTTGCCATGGCTCCCTTCTTGGCTCATTGGCTTGTTCTTCTAGCTCATCTCCCCTTTGGTTTAGCCTAGCTCCACACGACACTCCCAGCTTGGAGCCCTTGGTTGTGCACAATAGGAGACAACAACCCTACTCGAATTGGTGGCCTTCTTCCTTTCTTCACGCAAGACAACCCGCTTGGCTTGGCTTGCACCTAGCTCTTTCTTCTCTCTCAGGAAATAACCAGTTGAACTCCCCTCTCTTGGATCACATGGCACATGGCCAACCATGCACTAGGCCCTTCTCCATGTGCTCTTCTCTGATGCGGCCATGTATCATGCACCCAAGCTCCTTGGCCAAAGACTTGCACCTCTTCATGTGCTGCATGTGTTCTGTACTCCTCCCTTGGCCATCCTCCCTCTTCTCCCTATTGGCCACACTTGTTTTCTCCTTTTCATTGCTCAAAACAACACCACATTGCATTGTAACTTCAAATTGTATGGAATAAGCACAAATCAAAGTAGCAATTGCACTCTTGGCCACATCACTTGATACCTAATATTCCACTTTCTTGATTGTTGATATTCCCTTCCCATGTCATCCTAGGATATTTACAATGATAATATCTCCACCATTGTTTAAACTTTAGTAGTTTATGGTTGTGCTTAGAAATGCCTTAGTGGTGAAATAAAATACAACACAAACATTGCCAACTGAATTTCAAAATATGATAATGAGAATGGTAACATGGGTTACCACTGGAAACATGAAAATATTTTCTAAAAATGGTGGAGACTCGGACAAGTGATGGTATGAGACAGGTGCAGGGATTGCACATATTGGAATGGTTGTGCAGGAATTGCACATGTCATTTATGTATTGGCCATGCAAGAATTGCACGTGCCATTTATTTGGATTGATCGTGTAGGGATTGCACGTGTCATTTCTTAGATCGCACGAGCTCTAGGTTTGTGGTTGGTCTCGTCTGAGTCAATTCAGAACCAAATTCTTGTGCTTCTCTTTTCTACACACAAATTATGCAACCACAAGTCTAGTCATGGACCTGACCCACTAATTTTCTTAACTTTGATGTGAATCCCGCGTATTAGATTGGTAAGTGGATTTTTAGATTTCTATTGTGATTGTTGGGAGTGACTTGTAACAGTCATTGCATTGTATATTTCGTAAACTTGAAGGGTCATAGACTCCCTAACAATAGGGTCTCTTATTAAAAATGTAGCCTAAGATGGGAATGCTCTGGAGGAGGCATAACTCAACATGAGAACGATCACTACCTCTAGTGTTGAGGGATTTCACTCTGAAGTGGGAGTAAGCATTAAACTAAGCATCGTAAAAGCCTTGTTATGATTTTCTCAGTTGTACACCTACAGAAGTATGTAGTGGTCAACATTATGTGTTAATCATATCTTATGAGTAAAGTTGTATGATCTCTATAGAGTGCTAAAAATTTATTCGAATAGTCGTACCCCTAGACATGGGAAGAAGTGTAGAAATGTCACACTTACATAGTTTTCATAAATTAATGGTTACTTGGTGATGGTGGTGATAACTTAATTTAAATGGAAATGAAAGCGGAGGAATTTTGTTCTCATGATGAACTTGCCTCAAAAATGGATATTGGTTTTCATGTAAAAATGGCTAAGTCATAGGTTTGGAAATTAGCTAAATTAGTATATTTGATAAATTAACTTTATACTAAAAGAGATATAAGACCTTCACTTGGATAAAACCTTGCATGTAGATATATACACCTGCATCCTGCTATAGGTACTTGCTGAGTACTTTCATACTCAATGTTGCTTAATATATGGTTTTAGATGACGAAAGTGATTGTCCGGCATACAGATAAGTCCATGCTCTGGCTATGATATGGAAAACAAATACCGGGACTAGGTTTAGCCCCAGTTGATTGTCTGTGGTATATCATGGAGGCCCTTTTAGTTTACTTACTTTTCGCTATTTTGTTATGAACAATCTTATTTGGCCGTCGATCTATTATGTAAAACTTGAACATAAGATCTATTTATGATTGCCTATATAATATTTAGTACATGTATTTACACGCATGGATGTGATATTTGCTAATGTTATATTATGTGAGCTAGCTACTAATCCAGTGACTAGCTCAGAATATACAAAAGATTCAAATTATCAAATCTGGGTCGCTACATCGTAGCACGGCTGCAGCGGCGAGTGGCAAGCTGGCGCAACAGTGGCGGCTGCTGTGCCGGTGGGAGAGGTGGCTAAGGTTTCTCTCCCCTACCCCGTCCTCTCCTTAAAAATCCCAGCCCAAACTCGAATGTGACCGACTCGGTTAAGAGATTGAACCGTACTCCCCCTTTTTCTCCCCTAATTCTGTTTTCCTTAGTTCTTTTTTCAAATTCATGAATGGGCCCCTAGGAGGGTTGGTTTCAGAATATTACAGCTTAGGCTGTAGTGGTACAATCTGATGATGTTTAACTTGTCACTAGAGGTGTCAAGTCAAGTCATCGTAAGGTGCATATTTTTCAGGAGGTGAGTGTTTAGCAGCTGCCATCTACATGGTCTCTTTTAGAGTTTAGAACTCCTTCAGATGTGGATTTCATTAGAGGTTCAAGACAAAGAAAATGCCAGCAATATGCTTGGAGCCATGAAGATATTAGTAGACTGTAAAACTGTCTCATTTATGTAGCACTCCTACTTCTAGGTCAAGTCCATGAATGTTTTATTTTGATGTGGTCACTTGGAATACCTATACTTCTAGAAGCTACTTGACTTCATTTATTTACCCTTAAATTGGTCGATTTAGCTGTTCTTTGTCAACCTGATTCTCCAATGGCTACTTGTCAACCTTAAGATGGCTTGTCTCTTCATTTGCATGGAAAACTGTTATGCAATGCTCTGATAGCATCTCTTTTTGTGGACACAAGCCAATCAAAATATAATCCAAGTTTCATTTCTACTTCCATGAGAGATATGATAAAGAAGAGAAGGTAAATAAAAATGTATATATACGATAAAGATGAGAATGTAAAGCTAACGTCAGTATGTGTGTATCATTAGTAGTCAACATAAATCATCGGTAGGATATGTGAGAGTAACCCACCGTATATTACAAGTTTATATCTAGAGATTTATTGCAACTTACTTGTAGCTGTAAAAAAATAATATTTTGAGATATTGTTCATAGTAGGAGCAACTTGAATTGTTGTTGGACAATACGAATTATAGACCATTGCAAAGTTACCTGGTTAGAGAGTTATCACTGTAAAATCTGTGTTTTTGTTGTATGTAACTAGAAAGTACCTGCTGTAAAATATAAGTTGTTGGACCTAGGCCCACATGTCAATCGGACATTAAAATCTTATTTTTGAACCATAAACTTAAGTCATAAGGTAAGCCCATATCCAAAATGCCCATGACTCTCGCAACATTCTAGACTCACTGTTTGTCACCCTCTCTCGAGTTTTGATAGATCATAGATAAGCCATCCTCTGCTCACTGTAAGGACTAGTGCCATTTTGTTGAGCCATACTACTACTTCTCTTAAGTATCAAGCCATGATACAATCAACATGAATTTACATTCATGCACTATATAGCTATATACATGTGTAGTTGTAGTTATCTAATGCATTATTTTGATCTTGTGTTCTAAAAGAACTAGATTTTGCACAAAAAAACTTGTTTGATTCAATTTTCCTAAAATCTTGTTTGAGGTACTCCTAACTAACATTAGTATTAGCAGAACGTATCTAATACTTGTTTTGGCCTCTATTAGACCCACGAAAATTTAGCACTTGTTGAAACTAAATTTAGTGATACAAAGAACCAAAGCTTCAATCGTGTGTATCTGTGTTAAAAAAACTAAATTAGCACTGACACTGGCAGTTGAATGGAGTAGAAGGGCTCAACGCTAGCACCCATTGCTATTGCATCTTAGAACTGACTGGTCCAGCATTGCAAACTGTCATGTTAGCATTAATTGCTCATGTGTATTTTTGTTTGTCCACCTCAGTCAAGGAGTAGAAAGATTCAAGTATGAACAAACCTGAATACCATGTCAGATCATTGTGATATTGCCATTTCGGCTGAGCATGAGAATCCAAACATTGTCCCAAGTTTTTTAATACTAATTATACAATGGATTTTCGTATGATCCTAATCAAACTCCATGTTAGTAAAACTTGCAAGGAAACTATTTCTAGTTTACGCAATCCAATCAACAAATTCTATAAATTCATGTTAAAAGAACAACAATTAAAAGTGATTTTCCCAAAAATCTAATAAAATAGTTTTTCTAATAAAAATTGATTCCTAATCAACATGATCTAGATGGGCAACTTCTCGATAGTATAAAATGTTTCAAACCAAGCGGTTAGCATATTTTTTCTTCATATTATCGCGAGCATTCCATTTTCACTTTTCTCACCCCTCGCTACTTATACTGACTGCAATATATTATGACAGAAAAATCGCACATTTGACCCAGAGCTTGTATATGATTATATCACTTTGCCCCTCTGAACTTCAAATTGAATTCGCACCCCCCCCAAAACCTGTAAGCTTGTATCATTTGCCCTTGAACTTTCTGATTAAATCCCCAGCCCTTAGCCTTGTCTCTTTTTTTTACTTGTTTGAACGTTTGCCTAACCTACGTAGGAGCAAAACCCAAAAAGTAGATAACTATCCTTTAATCAACATTAACAAATAGAACATATATTCCTAGATAAAAAAACTAAGATCCCACTTATAGTGAACACATCTAACTTTAACAAGTTCAAGGAAACAAGAGAGGAAAAGCATTAATACGTAAAGGAACTGAACAACCTAGAATTTGTTGCAAGATAACTTTATGTGAACTATGCTAAACATAACACATTCAAGAAAAACCATAAATGCTATAGCTCTTATTTTGTCTGACTTTCTGAGACATGTCCATAGTTTGCATTCCTTGTCTCTAATATCTTAATTTGTTGCTTTTTTCTAAGAAATACTTTTGATATTAGAAGGGAATCACATTTCAAAATATCATGCCAAATAATACATAGAAAAAATAAACTTGTTGGTCATCCGCAACTCATGAATGATATATTTTGTGCTTGGAATCAAATGTATCTAGTTTCCTCACACACACAAAAATATCTCATTAAATATTAGAGACTACATGGAAGGGCAACCTATTAGCCACAAATCAAAAGGGTGATACTGCGATATTCTTATTGTCTAGTTAGCATTTGTAAACTCTTTTTTCTCCTATTAATTGCTCAGCAGAGCTCGTGCCTCTTCATTTAGAAAAAATGATATATTGTTTAGTGAAAAATTAAGAATATGAAACATACCTGTTGTAGGGGTGGCCCCCACCTAAGCCCAGCCGGCCTGCTAGAGGAATGTAAAGCCCAGAATAGGCCATGTGTAATGACATAAGTGCCCCTAAAGGGGATACTCGAATGTAAGAGTATAATTGTAAAAGCACCCCCATGTGTACGTATATATGGAATACAGGCCATGGGGAAGACCCAAGCCATTACTCATCACTTTCTCCCAACTCTCCACTACCACCTCTCTCTCTGTTTGGTCTGTAACCACAACAGTTGGCGCCGTCCGTGGGGAGGACAAGAGCAAGCCTGAAGTCCGAAGAAGGATGGCACCGAAGAAGGCTTCGTCGGCGGCGGTGAAGGGAAAGAAGGCGGCTGGGTCGGAGCGTCGCATGGGTACCAGGGCTTCGGCATCGGCTGTTGTGAGCGCGGGCGACGACGCAGGCGCGGTGGTCGAGGACGCCGACGCCGCGCTGCGACGACCGACCCGCCACCGGCGGCGGCGACGACCGACACGACCGCGCCGCCGCCGCAACGCCGCCGGTAGCGCAGACGGGGCGGTTGGAGGTAGCCACAACGGAGCGACCGCAGCTCGGGAGCTCGTGAGGCAATCGTACCCATGCCGACCCGTCCGCTGGCGCGCGCCGGCGCCCGCCACAGCGGCGGTGGAGCGCCGCCGGCGGCCTCAAAGCGCCCAGCAGGAGCTAGGGATCTTCGTGGGGCTGTCCGAGACATACAAGAGGCTCGAGCCGCAGCCGCACCGCGGTCGCGCGAGCCCACGCCGAAAGAGCGACAACCGCGACGCCCACATCCAGCCACGCGCGGCTGCGACGCTGCGATCCGAGTCCCGCTTTCGGCAGGGCTACAGCAGGCGGCGTGGCCCGAAGACTTCAAGTTCCCTAGTGTCATCGAGCCCTATAAAGGCGACACGGACCCCCGCGAGTTCGTGCGCGTGTACGAAACCGCAATCGAGGCCGCGGGCGGAGATGACACCACAAAGGCGAAGGGACTCCCCCTCGCGTTGCAAGGAGTGGCGCTTTCCTGGTTTTTACCATAGAGCCAAACTCCATCTACGCGTGGGAGCAGATCCGCGACCGCCTTCACAACAACTTTCAAGGAAATTATGTTGAGCGGGTCGACGCGGACCAGCTCTTCACCGTGAAGCAGAAACCTTCGGAGAAGCTCCGGGACTATTTCAAACGCTTCGCGAAGATACGTTGTCAAGTCAAAGACGTTAACGAAACCACCGTTGTCAATGCAGCTATACAGGGCCATCGCCCGGGCCCGATGGCCGAGTATAACGCACGGAAGCCAATCAAGACAGTGACGAAGCTCTTTGACAAAATGGAGGAATACGCCATGGCGGAAGAGGACGCACGATGACGACAAGGCGACGACTTCGACACCAACCAGGCCGGTGCCTTGGCGAAAACCGAAGATCCGCCGAAAGATGGTCCTTCGAAGGGAAAACGTAAGCGAGTCATCAGGACGCGCTGAGCGCAAGGATGCCCCGCACAAGGAGCCGTCCGACGCCCAAGCGCGCCGCAGGTCGCGGCGAGGCAGACGCCTCGACATCGGCGGTTCAAGCAGCGCTCGCGGGTCGGGCGGTCGGGGCGCCGAGGTCGGACGCGGCGTGGCGGGGCCGCAACGGTAGAGGCCGTGGAGATTACGACGACCAGCACCATGGGCTGTGGTGCAAAGTCCACGGTCGCGGCACCCACGACACGCGCGCGTGCACCTCTATCGCGCGCCTACCGAGCGCCACTAGGACAGAACTCGAAGTACGCCGCCGTGGTGGCCCACGACAAAGACCCATACGAAGTCCCCATGCACATCCAGCACAAGGGACGCAGCCCCACGAGGGTCCTTTGCGGATTCGAGCCCATGTGCGCAGCCTCGGAGGGCTCTCCGCAGCCTGAGCTCGGAGGCCGCCCACCGCAGGGTTATCAATGTCATCTCCGAGGCTCCTCCTGAGTTCGCCTCGACGACGGCGGCGGAAGGCCTACGTGACGGAGGCTACACCACGTGGCGGCATACCCAGCGCAGCACCGCCGGATCGACACAAAGACGAGGTCACGTTCACCCCGCCGACGCCAAGGCGTGGAGCTTCTCACCACGCACCCCGTCGTCCGGTCGCTAGAAGCGGGATGCGACGTGGACGTGCCCTAGTTGATGGCGGCAGCCCGCGAACATTCTCGCTCGCGCGCCTTCGACCGATGGGGATCCCCGACGCCGCCTTGGCCCATCGGGAGTCCGTGCAAGGCTTCGAGGACAACCTCTACGGGCGCCGCCAAATATGCCCGCAGTCTCCTTCGCCGTGGCGACAATGAAAGGGTCGAGGACGCTACATTCGACATCGTCGATCTCCCATACCCTTACAATGCCATATTGGGGCGTCCAATCCTTAACTCCTTCGGGGCGGTACCGCATCACGGCTATTTATGCATGAAGCTCCCGGGGCCGCGGGCCATCATTACCGTTCGTGGCAACCAGGACATGGCCCGGCGCATCGAGCACGGCACCAGATATCCCCGTCGCGGCGACCAACAGCACACTTAGAATCGGCACCACAGCGCAGGGACACACGGCGTCATCCGGGGACGGCTCGGCAAGCCCTACAGCTGGCGCAACTACTAGAGGCTCCGGCCGCGCCAGAGACAAGTGGTTAGTACCTCCGCCATATGTAATTGCTTACCCGCGCAAACGGAAATGTAATAAAGTTCTGTTTGTCGCCAACCTGTTATCGTTGTGCAAACATACGCGGCGAGAGCGCGCGGAGGCTTCGCCTACGCGCGTGCTCCCGAGGTATAAGCCGAAGACGCACGATTCGCGTGTGCACTCTCCGTAGCCAGGGGTACGGGTATGAGTATAAACCAAAGACGCACGTTCGCGTGTGCACTCTCCGTAGCCAAGGGTACGGGTATGAGTATAAACCAAAGACGCACGTTCGCGTGGGCACTCTCCGTAGCCAGGGGTACGGGTATGAGTATAAACCAAAGACGCACGTTGGCGTGCGCACTCTCCGTAGCCAGGGGTACGGGTATGAGTATAAACCAAAGACGCACGTTCGCGTGCGCACTCTCCATAGCCAGGGTACGGTATGAGTATAAACCAAAGACGACGTCACGTGTGCACTCTCCGTAGCTAGGCTACGGCTATGAGTATAAACCAAAGACGACGTTGGCGTGTGCACTCTCCGTGAGCTGTGGGTACGGGTATGAGTATAAACCAAAGACGCAAGTTCGCGTGTGCACTCTCCGTCAAAGACACGGGTATGAGTATAAACCAAGACGACGCTCACGCGTGCACTCTCCGTCGAACACATGGGCATGAGTATAAACAAAGACGTGCGGGGATGCCTCGCACGCACTCTACGGAGTATAAATAAGACGCGATGTTCTCCCGCGCACTCTACGGAGTATAAACAAGACGCGATCCGCGCATGCCACGGACGCCGTCGTGCGCGCATACTCCCGAGTATAAATAAGACGTGGATGCCGATCCCACGCACTCTACGAGTATAAATAAGATGCGGATGTTCTCCTGCGACTCTACGAGTATAAACAAGACGCGAATCCACAGATGCCACGGACGCCGTCCGTGCGCATACTCCCCAGGAGTATAAATAAGACGTGGACGCCGATCCCACGCACTCTACGGAGTATAAATAAGACACGGATGTTCTCCCTGCGCACTCTACGAGTATAAACAAGACGCGAATCCCGCGCATGCCACGGACGCCGTCCGTGCGCATACTCCCCGGAGTATAAATAAGATGTGGACGTCGATCCCACGCACTCTACGGAGTATAAATAAGATGCGGATGTTCTCCCTGCGCACTCTACGAGTATAAGCAAGACGCGAATCCCGCGCATGCCACGGACGTCGTCCGTGCGCATACTCCCCGGAGTATAAATAAGACGTGGACGCTGATCCCACGCACTCTACGGAATATAAGACGCGGATGCTGTCTCTGTGCGCTAGGCAAAACGCAAGCGCGGCGCGAACCTCGCGTGGCTGTCAATAGCGCACCGCTTCAGAGCGTCGACGCTCGGGAAGTGTACGCAAGGCGCACTATGGAAACTGATTTCGAGAGCCGCAAGCAGTACCGACGTAACGCACCAGAGGCTGGCCCCAGCAAGGGCGTGCACGCGGAGTACACGGCGTGCCAAGAGGCTGCCCCCATCTGGGGATAGGGGGACGGAGCGCGGAGGTCCGCCTTCGCACGCGCCAGTCTACGGACTTAAAACAGGCCGTAGTGCGGAGGTCCGCCTTCGCACGCGCCAGTCTACAGACTTTAAAACAGGCTGTAGTGCGGAGGTCCGCCTTCACACGCGCCAGTCTATGGACTTTAAAACAGGCCGTAGTGCGGAGGTCCGCCTTCGCATGCGCCAGTCTACGGACTTCTTCGCACACGCCAGTCTACGGACTTTAAACAGGTCGTGGTGCGGAGGTCCGCCTGTGCACGCGCTAGTCTATGGACTTAAAACAGGTCGTACCGCGGGGTCCGCCTTCGCACGCGCTAGCTTTACGGAGTAATCAACACGTTTATATATTGGAAAAATTTTACAAGTACAGAGGCCCGTCAACATCTCTGGCGCTCTAAGTAGCTATTCGGTGGGCTTGTCCTTAGCACGCGCTAAGGCCGGGGTTCCGCCGGAAGAAGATCGGCCCGCCCAGAAGTTCAGTGACTCTTCGGCCCTTTGCCAACGTCGAAGGCGCCGCCGGGTCGCAAGGTCGGACGCGAGTAGTCGGCCCCAGCAAGGAAGCTGCCCGGGACACAGGTGAAAGTCAGAATTTGTAAAGCAAGCGCGTACTTCATTTACAAAAAAGGAGGGAGCATTACAACGCACGCCCACGCCTAGCCACCTCGGCATCACACCTACGGGTTCCCGGCGCTTTCGGAGGCCTCAGCGCCACCCTCGCAAGCCACGGACCCGCCCGTAAATTGGCCGAGGCTCCCCTCTCCATAAAGTGACTTCCGGAGCTCGACCCGCGTAGCAGCTGTAACATCCTAAATTTTGAGTGTTCAAAAAATTAGGGGGAATTAAAATTTTTATTTATTTATTTATTTGCATTGTATTGCATTTGTAATCCTTGCCAGAATTTTATTTGGATTTTCTTCATGTTTGTGCTAAGTAAGTAACAACTGGGAATAGTTCTCGAGCACAAACTAGCAACTAAAAATAAATAAATAAATTCAAGATAATGTAAATGAGGGTTAACTCTAACAACCTAAAATTCACTGTAACTCACTAATCAAAGTCTTAATTGAAGATTAGAAATAGATAGTAATAATAATCGAAGCACAGATTAAGACTCAAATTTTAAATGCTATGCAAAGATTGAAATCAGTAAACCCTAGCAGAAAACTTAAATTAAAGATTCAAATTTTAAAATTGTGCAAAAATCAAAATTAATAAATACTAATGTAAGATCAAAATCTAAATTAAAAAGATCCAAATTACAAAATTTGGTTTGAGCCTTTCTTTCTCTTTTTCTTCCCAGTTCTCTTATCCTTCTCTCCCTCTTACAAGTGGGCCCCCTTCTCCTCCCCCTCACTGCCGCTGGGGCCGGCTTCTACCTCCTTCCTCCTCCACTCATTTCTCTCGTTTTCTTCTTTGTCCCCGACGCCCATCGCCACGCGCCCCGCCGTCATCGCCGCTCGCTCCTCCGCCCACTTCACATCGCCGCACCGCCTAGCACCGCGCCATGCCTGCCCACCCACCCCAGGAGTCACCTTGCCATCCTGCTGCCGTGCTGCCCGTCTGCCACACCCACGCCGCCGCCGTCATCCCACGCGCGGAGCTCGGCCGCCGCCACGAGGCAACGCAGCAGCCTTTTCCCCCTCCGCAGCTATAAATGTCCCCGACCTTCCCGTGTTACTCCCCTCCCTTCCCTATCGGCTTCTGGCCCCCTTCCCTGAGTTCACCGCCACCGCCACCTCCGCCAAGCCCCCATGGCCGCCGCGGCAGCGCTTCTCGGTGGGCCCCGAGCTATGCTGCCCCTCCCGAGGTCGCGTCATCTCCTCTTGCTTGTACCCCTATTGGACTCGTGCCCTCTAGGCCGCGGCAACCGCGTTTTCCCCAACTCCGGTGCCTCGGCCTCCCCGACGATTCGCCCGGCCTCACCCAAATTCCCGGCGCCTGGAGCTCCCCCATCAACTGCCGAAGCTATCCCCGATGCCGCCCTGTGTCCTCCTCCCCCTCATCGAGCTGGCCGCGAGAGCACCCCTACGCCCGGCCGCCTCCGCCACCGCCGGCCACCAAAGGCGCCGCCCCGAGCTGAGCTTCCCCCTCCATTCAACCCCCTCCAGGGAATCCGTTTTTGCCATCGCCGAAGTCTTCTCGGCCGCCCCCGCCGGCGAGCCCGCCGCCTGCCTTCGCGCTCCGACCAATCCTGCTTTTGCTCCATTCTCGCTCTCACTTATGCATTGATTATCTAATTTACCTCCTCCTCTGCTCACAACAGGTGTTTGCCCTGATGGTCACCGAGCTGCGATAGAGTGCAGGTATCCCGAAGGTCCCGAGGTCAAATCCAGGGTCCGCCCCCATTTTCTTGCACTTTTTATTTTGATTTGTTTAACCCAGTTTAATTAAGAAAAATCATGAAAAATTTAAGGAATAATACAGGAAGGCTAATCAAATTCAATTAGGGTGTAAATGAGAATATTTGAGGATTTAAATTTGGAATAGTTCATATATGATTAACTAATATGGTTGATTAATTATTTAGAAGATCACTTACTAGTTGAAAGCACTAATAAAGGATGGATTCGGGTGAATGTCTAAAATTAATAAAGATTACCCTAGGGTATAATTAAAATATACAATGTATGCCCAACATTTAACATAACGTCACTAAACAAATCGCCACGGTAGAATTGATTAAATAGCAATATTAAAATATGACCATGCGTGCTAAACTTGCCTAGGTAAGAAGCTTAGAATAAAAATAAAGCTAAGCCTAATTATAATTAAGGTATAGACAAAAAGATAATGAGCCATAAACTAAGTTTTAACATTACACTTAGTGAATAATAATAACCAGTCAAGGAACTTGAATTAAACAAAATATTAAAAGCATTTGAAGTAGGATGTCCATTTAAAGTTAGAGGATTTTCTAGGCAAAAGTATGTGTATAAATGAGTAATTAGAAAAATGCGGATGACATATATGTAGACCCTTAGTAAAGGTATTCGTGCAATCTTTGTATGCACCCTAGACCCTAGTGAAAATATAAACCCTATCACTAACCTATTACCAATTATGAAATATTAAGTAGTAGCCTCAAATTAGTAAAGATAACAAAATGTAACCATGTGTAGCAGGCTAGATTAATAAAGGGATAAAATATCAATATCCGCAATCTTCAAAGCGCCTCCAAATTAAATGGTCATAACAAAGATATAGGCGCTAGAGTATAATAGCCCTAGGCCACCAAGCGTCGAAATAATGTCACGAACATATATGTAAACACTCTGAAGTAAATGTTTAACAAATAACATGGTTAATTAAGGTCACATAAAATGCTACATCTCAAATTACTAGTAATATGAGTTAATCCGATAAGCTGAATCTTACACATCGTCTTTGAAACGCCTATCCATATGTCCATCTCGACTCATGGAACTTCCTTGATAAATACAAAAATAATAAAAGAGAATATTAGTAAAAAGATCGAACCTTGCCTTTCTCTAATCGGCTATGTTTGGCCACTTCTTTTCCAAAGCAAATAATTCATGTCGATGCTTTCTCGCTTTTGATCTCTTATTACCCCAAAATTTTCCCTCACGGTAAAGCTATTCAAATAACTCGAACTCTTGCTCAAATCCAGCTACCACTGTGTTGGCAACACATTAAACCGAATCATCCTTCTATTCTGAAAATCGTAATAAGTGTAATTGAACCGGACATTCAAAGTATTTGGATTTATTTGGATCTCTTGAGTTATTTGCTTTTATTTGGATTCAGTCGCTTATCGCATAGTTAGAAACTGGAGCCCCGAAGAATCAATGGATCGAGTGTGTTCAAGAGCAAGGTGCAGATAAGGACCGGAAGCTCAAAACCATCGTAGGAGAAAGCTTTAAGTGAGCTCAAGACCACAGTAAACCGCGCCAGGCGAGTCAATACTTTGATCATGTTGAACCTACATTTTCTGCAAATTATTTTTGTTTAAATTATCAAATTGCATGCTGTTATTTTATATGCAAATACATGTTTAATTTAGAATTCTAGCTAAATGCCTATTATCTAACTTGATTAATATTGCCCCTCCTTTGGAATATTTGAACATGAGAACCTTGTCGCCCTAGCAAAATTATAATAGTAATCTTTTGAAAATAAGTCCATAATTATATGACATGCTTAGTTTTGCTTAGATACTTGTGGGAGTAAGAACATCCAAGCATCACTTTAATCATGAGAAAATGTGGTTGGGCAGTCATGGTGGTAATGACTGGTATATGTTGGATATGGTTATTTTACATTCCCAAAAACCTCAAATTGCATAATTATCTGGGCGGATGGTTCGGGGGTATGGTGCTGGGTGCACGAGGGTGTGGTTTGTGGTAGCACCGCCCAGATAACCCTAAGGACTGAATCTTGTCATGACCTCCTGTGTAAAACAAGTGCAACCACAAGTCTGTAAAGTACAACTTGGCCTAGTAAATTTACTGACCCAAAGTCATCATCATCGGTGGAGGAGAAGTGGTGGTGCAAGTAGCGATTCTGGTGACGGCTTGAATGGGACACTCTTTGTGAGTGAAGTTCTTCTGCGCGTGCTAGCGATGCGGGAGTCACCTAGGCGCATAGGAGGAACATCCCGCACAACGTATGGGACCCACCGCAGTGGGAGCGGCCCATAGGTGAGATGATGGACGGGCGAGGTACTTTGAACGATTCGTGATGGCTTACTCAACCACATGTCCATGGAATCGTGTGGGCAACGAGTATCTTGTCTCTTGTGGGTAAAGTGTGCAAACTCTGCAGAGTCAAAACTATTCGAATAGCCGTGCTCACGGTCAAGGGCGGACATGGGAACTTAACCAGATATAGTTCTATTTCAAAATGTTTTGTGGGTGGGATGGAAAAGTGGAGGGCGCGGAAAGCCCCGATTTGAGTTGTCCCGGTGTTGTTCCATGGTAAGTTAGCTGCTATAACGCTGAAAGATGTTGTACGGTGTGATGCCATATGTATGGAAAAATTATGGTGATATTAGGCATGTGGTGTGATGCCATATGTATGGAAAATCACGTTAATATTCCTTGAACATTATGTTTTGTTCCAAAGCTGCTAGGTCTCAGGAACTTTTATGTATTGTATCTCGAATAGTGGCATTTCTATTCCTACAAAATAAAATATGGAAAGAATACGCAGTGTCGTGAGTAAAGGAAATAGATGTTTGTAGTGTACCCATAAAGGTATTGGTGGATTCATGTCGATCATAAATAGGAAATGATAGTGTGGGTTCTGGGAGAAATAAATTGGTGGAGTCTAGCTGAATAGATAGGCTAAATAGATGATCTAATTGAATTTTCGGGAACTTGGAGGATTAATACAAGTATTGGATTATAGTTCTTGTTTAGTGATTTACTTGGTGGGAGGATACTAGTGGATCGTAGAATTAATCAATGATATTCTTGGTGGATTTGAATCAATAATAAAAAGGATTGGATTATTAGAAAATCTTGATGAGAATGTTCGGTGGATTAATTAGGTGATGTCACATGCTGTTTGGAGTTTAGACAGCACTCATAGAATTGATCAATGATATTCTCGGTGGATATATAATATTGAATCGTAGGTTTGATCAATGATATTCTTGGTGGATTTGAATCAATAATAAAAAGGATTGGATTATTAGAAAATCTTGATGAGAATGTTCGGTGGATTAATTAGGTGATGTCACTCACTGTTTGGAGATTAGATAGCAATCAATTTGAAAAGAGTATGTTTGGTGGAATATCTAAATAATGTCACACGCTGTTTGGAGTTTTAGATAGCAATCAATATAAAATGTGTGTAGTCGGTGGATCATTTAAATGATGTCACTCGTTGTTTGGAGTCTTAGACAACAACCATTACAGAAAGAATATGATCAGTGGATTGAATAGAGGATGACACCTGCTGTTCGGAGTTTAGACAGCACATATTAAAGAGAGTGTAATTTTGGTGGATTAAGTCAATGATGTCAATCGCGGTGAGGAGTCTTTAGGTTACAAAAACAACAATATTATATAATAATAGAAATGCTACTAAACGCGTTTTATGGCAAATAAAATAACCCGAGCCTCTCCTTTGTTTAGCCATGCATACTATTTATTTGCATTCTGTGTATTGGCTCGCGGAGCACGGGGTCGGAGTGCTCACGCCGCTTTGCGACAAAATACGTAATCGGGAATCAAATCACCTCGCCTCCGCAACAAGATTGGACAAGTGCGAGAGAAGATGAAGATGTCAAGGGCTAGGTCGCGAACCTCCGGTTGATCGCTGTGGGCATGTCTTGAAGGTTCCACCAGTGTGCCGTTCCTTTCATTGCCGCGCTTATTGATTTCGCCAAAACGCCCGTGAGTAAGTTTACTACTATATTTACGCTTCCGCATGATATGTACTTTGATATTCGAATCAGAATCGTGAGCACTATCTACCGATCCGAGGAATAGTACGGTGGAATCACGAGAGGATTTGGTTGTATAATCTGGCTCCGCAGAACCTCCCGACGTAATCCCGATCCGCTCGTGGAAGTACTTGACGGCGCGATGGCGGCGCGGCGCGCCGGACATTACTCGGGCCCCGCCAGGCATCTCCAGCTGAGGGTCCTCCCAGCCGCGTCGTCGTGCAACCGCGGTGCCGCAGGAGCGCGCACACCAGGCATGACAATACGTATGCACAATGGTTGCCGAAGGTCGGCGGCGGCATCTCTGATCCAGCGGAGGGTCCGAGACAGCTCCTCCGGGCCAAAGGTGTGGTCCGGCACCTTAGCCACAAGCCCTTGGAGATGGCTCTCCAGCGCTTGCATGGCATCCCATGCAATCACCGAGGCTTCGCCAAGCGTCTGGTCACGCTCCGCTAGAGTTAAGGTAAGTTCGCCTTTTTCTTTCTCTAGCGAGGCGACCTGTTGCAGAAGGCCGTCCCGCTCCATCGCAAACTCCCTGCGCGCCGCTCGGGCTGATTCCCGCGCCGACGCATCCCCTTGGCGTGCGCCGCGCCGGGCAGCGCTCTACTTCAGTGGCGGGCGCGGCATCCCGGGCGAACGGGCTCCCATGCCTTCGCGTAGCTCCTCTCGGCGACCCGCATCCTATCCTCAAGCGCCTTTGGGCACGGACATAGGCCGCTTGCAAGGCTCGCCCGGCACAAGTGTCTCACTGTACGAAGGCTTAGCAAGCTCAGCATAGCCACGCATTGTCATACAAGAAAATGCTTACCCTCACTCCCGACACCTCTAAGGCGTCCCCGAGACGTCCCGCCTCGTAGGCCTGCAGCGCTTGTTGACCGACGCTGGCAGACGCGTCATCCACAATCCCGCGCCACGCCCTTAGCGTCTCCGGCGGAGGCACGAAGTCCGTTGGGCTCGGGTGCACGGTAGTCGTCCCGCTGGCGGAAGGACCCCCATGTTGCGCTGTGGGCTCCTCCTCCGGAATAAGCGACGCTGCAGACGGACGCAGGTGAGAACCGCGAGGTGCAACGAAGAATGCAGGGTAAGCCAAGCCACCTTACCTTCAGTAGCGGACGGAGGGCTTCGGGGGCCCGCCCCTAGTCCCAGGCGGGGTAGCAGTGGCGCAAGTCCCCGCGGAAGGCGTGGTCCCGCAAGGAACAGAAGCCTCCGCGTTCGGGGCCGGCGCCGACTATTCCTGCACGACGGACGGCGCGGCCTGGGGGCAGAGGGGGCGTGCACCACGGGGGCTTCGGCATACGCATCGGAGTCCCACAGACTCCCGATGCCCATCGCCACGATGAATCCCCTCGACGTCCGATGGAGCTCCGGCCACAGACACGGCCGCTTAGCCGGAGCAGGTGGCAACAACACCGCTCCAAAGCGGCCGCCGGAGAGGCCCCGCTGCTGCAGCACCGGGCGAAGACCGCCATGGCGACCTCGCGAGGGCACCTCGTTTCGGCCGCCGCTGCCGGTGAAGACCAGCCCGCGCGCCCCACGAGGGCGTCTCGGCATCATAGCGCCACGGCGGTTGCTCCACCTCAGCGCCGCCGGTCCGCACGGATCCTGTCTCGACGACTGCCGCGGGTGACGGGACTTCCCCTCTCCGGCTGCTCGTGGCGAGACCACCGTCCAGGGCACCCGCCGAAGATCGCCGGCCCGGCGTCGCGCCATCAAACCCGAAGTCGGCGTACCTCGCGACCGACTCGCATCTGCCGCGCCCTCGGGAGCGCTAGCAGCAGCAGTGGCAGCCGCTACACCAAGCGCGGCAGACGCTCCGCCTCGGCCCCTCTTGCGAGACGGCGCCTTCCTCCTCATTGCGCCGTCGTCTTGATGTTGCGGGGCCGGATCAGCGCGGTCCGGTAAGGCAAGGCCCAGGGCCTCGCACACACGGTTTATCCGCCCACCCGCCTCGCAGCGATGACGCGCGCGCTCGCCAGGCTCCCGCCAGATACGGCCCGAGGAATACGCGCGCGGCCTGCTCCGCATCCTCCAAGCGAATCTCTAAAGCAACGCAGGAGATAAGATCAAAATGTAACGCACTCTGCGTGAACAAATGGGAGATACGGTCGAGGCTTACGAGCACCGGAGGGCGCCGGCAGCGAGCAAACCCACGGCAAAACATTATCGTCTCGACGCTTCTCGGCGGCGAATCGCCAGTCGTGGGCGAGCGGCGCCACGCCGTACATCGTGTACTCTTCGGCAAGGTCGCGCATGTTAAAGCGGGCGGCCACGCCTACGAGCCGTCGGGCGAGGTCTTGAACGCGATCGGCCGGCCCATACACTCGAGGCCGCTCCCGCTAGCCACACGGTGGTAGAACCACCGTTTCATCCAGTGCGACTCCCACTTCCCGCGAGTGGAGTTCGCAGGGAAGAGCTTACTACTAGACAACCGATCCTTCCGATCCTTGGGCTGGCATCGTGCCTCGTGCAGGTAGGCAAATAACGGCACCGGGCAGACGCCTCGAGCACAAGGCCCAATCAGACACCGCCACCGCCCGCGGCGTCGAGTCGATTCGCGCTCCAGCCCGGCGTCCGCGAGCACGCCGCCACGATCGCCGCCGCCGGGATGCGGAGCCCTGCGTCGAAGAAGGCAACGAATACAACCGCCTCTGACTCCTCGGGGCGTGGTTCCGTCTCATCAGCGGTGGGTAATCGCACCGCCTGGCGCTCGGACAGCTTCCCCACGCGCAGTAGCACCTGGATCATCTTCTCGGTCACGAGCGAGGGGCCCAACTCGCCGGAAAACGAGCCTTCCTTCTCCGCCGCCAGCCACCACTTGTCCGCCGTTGTCGGGTCGCGTTCGCTGAGCGAGTATTTCACCTCTAGCGGTGAAGCGGTGAAGACTGCCGGCGGATGCCGCAGGCACCAGCCGCCTGGCTACGCTTACCACCAGATGCCATCGCTTCTTGCAAAAGGAGTATAGCGGCGAGAATACTACGGGAGTATAGAAGGCGATGCAAGAGAGAAGGGGGCACAGAACTGCGGGGGCGCGGTTACGAGGGCTATTTCAAGCCACCTCACCCCGATGCCGAAACGTCGCGATGGTCCGCGTGCTGGACGCAACCGCAGTCGTACAAATGCCCGTCCCGCACATTCCCCCATAATCGAAGACGGAGAGGCGCGACCACGGCGGTAAGGACCGTCAGAGCACGACGCTCCAGTGGCCTCCCGCCGCGTGGCAACCCCCACACAAGATAGCTGGAACACACGAGGCCAGGCGTCGGCACGGCTCCAGCCGCCATTAAAAACGCACTAACGGACCATGGGATCATAACAGCTTCGAAGCTGAGCCATCCCTCGCCCGCCCTGTGTCCCCTTCCCTAGGGAAGGGGCGAACAGCTGCGAACAGCTGCGATCACGCAACCGCTCCCATCCCGCCGCACACCAGTCACAAGCCGCCGTGTGCCCTACACGCGCCAAGGCAAGTTGCACGGTATGACAACACAGCTCTGGCAAACCGGTGGCCGGCGCGATTCCAGGAACCTTTACAGCACATTACCGCATCGTGAGATCGCAATCACCGCAGACGTGGCGCTGTTCGCGGTGCGAAGTTTCCATTCAGACCACCGCTGCCACCCGTTCGAAGGGTAGGGGACGAAGCGCGCGCGCCTACTTCGGCTAGACGCCAGCTCCGCTGCCACCCGCTCGGCGGTAGGGGACGGCGCGCGCGCCTACGCCGGCTGGCGCGGCCCGCCGCCACCCGCTCGAAGGGTAGGGGACGGCGCGCGCGCTTTCTGCCAGGCTGGCGCCAGCCCGCTACCACCCGCTCGAAGGGTAGGGGACGGAGCGCGCGCGCTTACCGGCTAGGCGCCAGCTCGCCGCCACCCGCTCGAAGGGTAGGGGCGGAGCGCGCGCGTCTACGCTTGGCAGGCGCCACCCGCCGCCACCCGCTCGAAGGGTAGGGGACGGAGCGCGCGCGCTACTGGCTGGCGCCAGCCCGCCGCCACCCGCTCGAAGGTAGGGGCGGAGCGCGCGCGTCTACCGGCTAGGCGCCCGGCTCGCGCCACTGCACTGCTCAAGGGTAGGGACGGAGCGCGCACATCTACTTCCGACTCGGCGCCCCGCTCGCGCCGACCCGGCAACTTAAGATGGGCGGGTCTCTGCCTTACCGGAGAGAATTGCCACCCGCCTCGGCCCTGCGCCGGAGTATAACGCCAAGCCGCCGCGAGCCAGCAACCTCGCCGACAGCCTCGACGGGAGCTCTGCCTCCGGGGGGGCAGCGCAGGCCGCCACTTCGGCACCAGAGTCTACGCGACAGCCTCATGGCCTAAACCAGCGGGGATCCAGGCGCTTGGCTTTTCTGTATTTTGGAAGCGCAGGGGCCGATATGCGGCAGGTTTTGACAGGTTCTCATAGGCAGATAAGCTTCAGTACATCAACATTCCCTGATGATAGCACCAGTTGGCACAGTCAGCGGACGCAGATGAACTCAAGCATATCTGTCTATGAGAACAGGTCAAACCTTGCCATCTTCATACAAAAACACGACGCGCGCGTAGGAGGCCGTCTTTACGGTCGCCACACCAGCCTGGCCGCGGTCGCGGCTTCAGCCTGGACCTTGGCTTCGAGGAGCCGACCCGCCCACACGAACTCGCCCGTTGGCACCTCCCATACTTGGCAAAAAACGAAGGAACCCCGACTGAAGTACATCAACATCCCTCAAGCTGTGTAGCGTCACTACGGAATGTGGATGCACTGAAGGGGCCCATTTTAGGGGAGCAGCTTCTACCCGAGGGCACGATGCAGGAACATCGCCGCACCAGCGACCATATATATACCCCATCAGCGGGGGAGCCAACCGGCGGAAGCTCAGTCGGCAGGAGTCCAACCGGCGGAAGTCCGTCGCCGCATCAAAAAAAAAGTCCGTCACAGGCCGCAGGGACGGAGGGGGCTAAAGGGCTCGGCAACATGGCATCGGCCCGTGAAGCCCTTCACCATGAGAGGCGCCTGTTGTAGGGGTGGCCCCCACCTAAGCCCAGCTGGCCTGCTAGAGGAATGTAAAACCCAGAATAGGCCATGTGTAATGACATAAGTGCCCCTAAAGGGGATACTCGGATGTAAGGGTATAATTGTAAAAGCACCCCCCATGTGTATGTATATATGGAATACAGGCCATGGGGAAGACCCAAGCCATTACTCATCACTTTCTCCCAACTCTCCACTACCACCTCTCTCTCTGTTTGGTCTGTAACCACAACAATACCTTTAGGGAGAAATTCCGAGCTCCCATGTGGCCGCAACTCATTTATCTAACACATTTAATATGTCATAAAATTCTTATTGTGTGAAAGCAAACAAAGATAACATGCGTGACCCAAGCTCACCTATTGGCACAACTCATGTTCCTTCCAATTTTCGAACGTTTGACATCACCCTATTTTCCATATCTTACCTATTAAATAATAATAAATATCATGCAATCTACTAAAAGAGAGATTCCCCCTCACCTATCAGCTGAGATTTACACACGCATGCAAATATAATCCATGTATGTATCGTGCTTTTAACTAGGGCCTGTTTGGTTCATATCCATAGTTTGCCACACTTTACCACACTCCAAGTTAGATCTACATTTGGTTCATAGTCACACCTATGAAGATTCCTTTTCTACCACCTTGGTCCTACGCTTCACTGACTCAAAAAGCGAGCAAGATTCCCTTTTGTTAGCCAAAGTGTGACTCCAATTTTGATGACCCAACCTTAGACGAGTTTGGCAAAAAATTGTGGTAAATTTTAACAACCTTAGTGTATGAACTAAATAGGTCTTAATAGAACAATGAAAATCATGTTGCACATGGTTACCTGGACTTTGGATAGAGACTATTATTTGCATCCCTTAGCATCTAAAGTAGGTGCTAAGGTGGATAAATCACCACTCTTTTGCTCAAAAATACCACCGTTAGCTACATTTACTCCAACCCTTAGCACCACCTATAGGTGCTAAAGTGGCACCAAATATTTTAAATTCTATCATCTAAATAATTATTCACATAAAGATCCATTCAACTTTTCTGACCAAGTACCAGCTTCTAGGTTTTGCTTCGATGCATACAATGTAGGCTTAGCACACACTCCCCCATCCGTTGGCATCGGTGCTAACTCTCATCTCTAGCTAGGTGTGCCAATTAGATTCAGATTATCCGCTTTTTCTGATATGCGTATTTGGACTGTTTGATTCGTATTCAATACAATAAGATTCAAATAGTGTCAATCATATCTTTATTATCTGTTTTATCCGACATCCGTATATGGACTATTCGATTCGTACTCGATCCGTAGACACCCCTATCTCTAGCATTGTCTTAGCACTTAGGGATGTATATGCTCACATTCTCACAACAAAGCGACAAAGGGAGATGTGGAAAAAAAACCTAGGAGAGTGACGTGAAAATTGCAACTTTTTTGAATTTCTTGTTAAATAGTAGTTGTCGCGGGATTGCACCAAGCTAATCACACACACAAGAGAGATGATAGAGACACAAAATATAGTGGGAATAAATTCTTTATTAGCTATCCACCTTTCCATGTACAATGAGGGTCATTATTTATAGCCAAATCCTACTAGGAGTAGTTTAGGAATTTGCCCTCAAAACCCTTAATCGAAAGGATTCATAATACTCCCCTCAGGCAAATACCACATCATACACACGCCCACCAAAAACTCCTCTCAAAAAGCTAGTGGAGAAAAAGGGATGGAGAAAAGAGTACATTGCATCCACAAGTTGTATTGCACTATTACTTTGTTAAAAACCTTCATATGAGAAGCTTCAGAAAAACTCACTAAGGGAAGAATAGTACAACATTTAATTTACAGGATTCAATCTTTAGGAGTTAAGGTAAAATCCTTAGGACCTTGATAAGGGCCATGATTACAGGTTTTACTCCCCCTGAACCCTGCAACTCTCTAAGTAGCCTCATTCCGATACCTTGAACGCATCTTTGAAAGCTGGATGTAGGTAAAGACTTAGTGAATAAATTAGCTAGATTTTCACAACACTTAGTTTGCAGGATCTTTATGTTACCATTCCTCTGGAGTTCATGAGGGTAGAAGAGTTATTGGGCAATATGCTTTGTGGTATTGCTTTTGACATAGCACATTTGCATTTGTGCGATACAAGGAACATTATCTTCATAGATAATCATGGGGGTATCGATGGTGTTAATGCCACAAGACTTCTACATATGACTAATCACTCATCTGAGCCAAACACATTCATGTGAGGCTTTCATAAAGTGGGATAATCTCTGAGTGGTTGGTAGAGATAGCTACCAAGGTCTGGTTAAATGACTACCAAGAAATTGCTATTGCACCATAGAGAAATACAATTCCAGTATGAGATTTGGCACTGTGAGGATCAAACAAATAGCCAGCATCTGTATATCCCACCATGGTCATGTCTTGATCCTTCTGGTAAAACAAGCCAAGATCTCATACCTTGAAGGTATCCAAGAAGAGTCTTAATGCCAACCCAATGTCTTCTGGTTGGAACTGAACTGTGTCTAGCCAACAAGTTGGTAGAACGTAATATCAGACCTGGTGCAGTTTTCAAGGTATATCAGTGCTCCTGTGGCACTTAAGTATAGAACCTCAGGTCCTAAAACTTTCTCATTTTCCATCCTTGGTCTGAATGGGTCTTTATCCATATCTAGGGATCTAACTACCATGGGGGTTTTTAAAGGATGAGATTTATCCATGTTAAATTTCTCTAATACCTTCTTGGTATAGGTAGACTGGCACACTAAGATTCATTTAGGGAAATGCTCTAGTTGCAGGCCTAAACTATATTTGGTTTTACCTAAGTCTTTCATCTCATACTCTATCACAAGGTAAGAACTTGCCTCCTTTATGTCCCCTACAGTTCCAATGATATTTAGATCATCGACATAAAACTGAGATGATGTAGAATCCATTCAGGGACTTCCTTATAAACATGTAGGGACAATCATTATTATTGGAGTAACCCTTCTTTAGGCCTTTGTAGTTTGACACTATATATGTTGCAATTAGTTTTATTAGGATCTAGAATTTTAACTCCTGCGGGGACTTTTATATAGATACCAGTATCCAGTGACCCATATAAATATGTGGTCACTACATCCATCAGCTGCATTGTTAAATTAATGGTGGTTACCATTGATATTAAGTATCAAAATGTAGTTTTAATCATTACAAGACAGTAAGTTTCATCTTAATCGATGTCAAGTCTTTGCATGAAACCTTGTGCTACAAGGCTCACTTTATATCTCACCACCTGATTGTTCTCATTTCTCTTCCAAATGAAAACCCATTTGGATCCTACATGAACACTTTAGGAGGTATTCAGGTGATAGGATTAAATATTTCCTTCTATTAAGCGGGCACAATTATGCCTCAATTGCTTCTTTCCATTTGACCCAATCTGAGCGCTTCTGACACTCTTGCATGGACTTAGGTTCTAGATCCAGCTCAAGAGTTTTAGCAATTTTAGAAGCAAAGTATATGCTGACAACTATAGTCTTTCTTTTATATGACTCTCCTGAATCCACATAATCCGTGGAAATTTCTTCATTTATTTCTTCCAGCTCCCTGTGATTTCCCACAATGATGGAGTCTAAGTGTTCTAACCTCCTAGCATCATATTGTGCATGCAAAGTTTCACTAGGGTTACCATTTGTTGGATGGCTCGCTTGTGGGATTTTGCCAACATCAGGTTGAGTTTCTTCTACTCTCTTGTTGAGTGATTTATCTTATTCGGTTCTTTACTTCTGTGGATGTCTCCACAGAATGAAGTCTCATGCGCTTGAAGGTCTCCCTCTCTTCCTCTCACGAGGGTAGGAGTGTATTCAATATCCATCAAGGTACTTTCACTCTCTTTGGTGTGTTTATTGTAGGTATTTGAGAGTCACTCCCTTATGTTCAGTGTATGCATCTGCCATATTATTAGTTATTCATAGCAGATTTGTTATTTTTTTTGAACTTCTAGTTCTATTTCTTTAGTGTGTTGGGTCTAAGGACTTAATGCTAGTGTCATTCCAACTTATTTCTTAGCATTCTTTAATATGACACTTTCTTCTCCATAATGCTGAGAAATTGTTCTCATAAAAAATATAATTAGTGTACTGAGCCATATGCAGATCCCCTGTCATAGGCTCGAGGTATTGATAATTGATAGAGTTTCAAAACCTACATAGATCCCTGACCTCCGGTAAGGGTCTATGGTTGTACATTGCGGTGGTGAAATTGGCACACATACAACACAACCAAATTTTTGTAGTTGGCAAATACTTGGTTCTTTTCCACACACAAATTGCAAGGGGGAACTAAGGTGATATGTAGTTTTGTTTGTGTTGGATTAATGCAGCAGCGTGCAGCACTACATGGCCTCAACCAAGTAGGGAGTCTACAACTCTGCAAGAGTGGCCAAGCTATAGGTTTTATTCTTTTACTTAATAGTTCTGCAAGGCTATTTTGAGTGTGGACATGTGGTACTGAATGCTCTATATTAATGCCTAGAGCCATACAATAATCATTGAATGCCTTTGAGATAAACTCGTGGGCATTGCCCATTCGAATAGACTTTATCCATTCATCTAGAAAATTGGCTCTTAGTCTAATAATTTGGGCTATTAGCTTTACAAAAGCATGGTCCCTTCTAGACAGTAGCCAGACATGGGACCATCTAGTAAAGGCATCTAACAAACACCATAAAGTATCTAAAAAGGCCCGATAGGGGGCTGCATGGTCCATAAATATCACCATGAATTCTCTTTAGGAAACTAGGTGACTCTTCTCAAATTTTCAGATAAGATGATCTAGCAATCAGCTTCCCTTTGGCACAAGCAAGGCCTAGGAAAGCGTGTAGTTTTTAGGTTACTATTAGTAGAATTATTAATGATTTATCTCATCATACCCAACAAAGATAACCTAGATGATCATGCCAAATCTTAAGTAATTTTGGGTTTTTAAATATTGTTTTCATCGCAACATATTCTTCAGGTTTTACATATGTATAGTACAAATCCTGATAAGAAGGAAGGATGTTTTTCAACCATTTGTTTGTAATATCTGTTTGACTTAGTCATGAACTGGTATTTTGTATTGTCCTCATTATTAGTTTCTACATGGAAACCATTCATACAAATGTATTTAAAGCTTACAAGGGTACGTTTAGTTTCAAGAAACAGAAGAGCATTCTCAGCTATTATATGGGTACCCATAGGAAGAACTATGATGGCCCTTCCAATGCCAACGATGAGAGCATTGCTTCCAATAATGGTCATTATATTCCCAATTTTCTTAGTAAAGTCTGGAAATATTTAGTTTCTCTAAGAATTAAGTTAGTGGTACAACTGTCTACAAGACATATTTCCTCCTTCGCCATTGGATCATACCGTGATGTTCGATAATTACACCATGATTTATTATCCATCAATTGTTCAATAGGAAACACAGCTCAAATATAAAACAAGCACAGACCAATAAATGAATGAATCAAAATAATCTGAGAAATAATGATAACAACGCCACGTGTTCAGGATGAACAAATAATAAATGATAAATCCTCAACATGAGCGTGAATAAAACCAATGTTCATCAAGAACTTAATCTAAACTGATAAGCAAACTAATGAAGGAAGCGCGACATCGACGAGCGGTTGAAGGGGTAGTTGGGAGACTACAATAGGTCTTCATACAAGTCTTGGGTGTCCTTCTAGAGCTCCATGAGCTTGGTCCCAAGAAGTTCATCATGCTCCATGGAAGCATTCTCGTCCCCCACCACGATATTGAGAACCATGTTATCAGTCTTCTTGATGTCTAGGCCAATGTCAGGCTAAGCAGTGAATTGTGTCTTGACCTTGTTCCCTTAGGTCTTCTTGACTCTGCTAGTGGATTTCATGTAAAGGTCCACCAAAAGCTTGGGGTATGGAAGGTGCGCGACCGATGGCCAATGCAACCACACCTAAAACAAGGTTGTGGGTGGATAAACAGTCTTGCTCTTAGGACTTTCCTTTACATTTACCTTTACCCTGGGCTTGCCCTTGCCCTTCTGCACTCCAACCTTCCTCTATTTTCCTCCATTCTACTTTGGGCCCTTTCCACGGCCATGGGTATTGATAGCCTATTGAGCATGGGGTGCACTTCAGGCACAACCATTGTCCTAGTAGGACATACATGATGGTTTTACATTAGGAGTGCATCATGTTACTCTACTTCTAGCAAGGTGTAAATAAGCTCGGAGTACTTCGTGTACTGGGTATGTGGGTAATGTTGCTACAATACCTCATGCTGGGGTGGGAGGTGCACATAGTCTTGTCTATCATCTCAGACTCTATAGCTTTTTGGCTACATAATCTCAACTTGGAGACAAGCTTGTGCATGGAGTTATACATTGCCAGAACTTTAAAATCTTGAAAGCGTAAGAAACTCCATTCACACTATGCTTTCGGGAGCTGAATGAATCACTGTTGATTGTAGTGTACCCTCAAGGAATTCCATAATGCCAGCGAGAACTCCTCCATCAAGAACCCATCATTCAGTTCTTCATGGAGTTGGTGCCTCAGGAAGTGCAAGTCCGTACACTTAGCCACCTCAGGAATAGCACAAGCGTTAGCTTCTGGCTGGGTGATGGTGGCTCCAAGAGACCAAGATGTCAAGCTGATCTTAACATCCATCGCCCAAGTGAGTAATTACTGCCATTTAGGGCAAGCTTAACAAATTCCTTCTTTGCAATGTCCAACATATTCTACATTAACTTCATGTAATTTTCTGTAATTTTACTTCATGTAATTTTCTGTAAATTTTACAGCAAGTAAAAAATAAATCTAAAACATGAACATTATTAATTCAAGAAAGATTGGTTTTATCTATTTAGCAGATAATTTTCTAAATTTCCTCAAATGTGCCAAGCAATTTACATGATTTTCTGCTAATTATTGTGGTCTAGGTGCAATTTTCATAATTACCAATATGATAGAAAATCAATTTCATCACATTAATAATGCTATGAAAAATAAAACACATTTATGTGAAGCTTTCCGATGTGCTAAGTCTATGATTTCACAAATTATGGTAGCTCATATACCTAAAAATTCAGTTTCCTGGATTTAATATGAAATTTTTAGAATTTACTAGTTATTCTTGGGATTGATAAAAACTTTAAGGAGCAAAATATAAGTTTATCATAGTTGCAATTTTATCATGTAATTTAACCAAAACTTTAGGGGTTAAATTGCAAATTGTGAATTTACCATATCTTTAAGTTCTCGCGGTGGTCGAAGCACAGCGATGATGCGGGGAGGGGTTACCCAATCTTCACGACATAGGATTATAGATAACTGAACTTGTGCAACCAGACGAATGACACCACCAACCACTATCTCTATTATAGTAACATGCGACACTCGATTAACCCAACCACACACTTTGGTCTATTTGTCTATGTTGGGACCAGATTTTCGAATCGAACCCTCTATGTATTGCACACTAGTCCCAGATCAAAGCTAGTACACATAGTCGAATAGTGATGATTACATAACTAACAACATTTTATTACAATAATAGAGGATACATGTCTTATGACCACTTTATTACAATTGAGGTTACAAGACCTCTCAAACTTAAAAAAATAGTGGAAGCAAAATGAAACTTTGATGATGACCCATCAATATGTCATATGCAATTGATTGGAAAAGCGCAACCTAGTACTCCGGAAAGCCTTCATTGAATCCACATGCATTGTAGTTGTGGTCTCCTTGATATTCATAATCCTCTTAGATTTGTTTTGAGTGTAGCATATGAGTAAATAAAGTACTCCGCAAGTCTTGAAAAATGCATGCAGTACATATAGGGCTTAACAAAGGAAGGATAATATGGTTCTTTTGTAAAAAGCAATACTTTATTTCAAATACCATTATATATTTTCGAAAGCATCAATTTAACAAAGAAATTGCAATAACAAAAACTAACATAAATTTTTTGGTGAAGATTCTAGCCACCAACACTAGTAGACAGGCTCTAACCATCAAGGTTCAAGATTACGGGTTCCATCCACCCACAGTGGCTCCATTCGCTAGGACACACTACCGAGAGTTCTATCCACTCTCTAGTTCCCAAAACTTATACTTTTGAAACCAAAACCAAAATCTACCATGTGAAAGTATACCTTGCCCATCCTTCACCATGGGTATGTCTATTCGAATAGTTTTACACTTTGTAGATGTTGTACAACTTTATCTATAAGAGATAAGTCATCTTAATAGTCAATATGCTTCCTCAGGTATGAGACCCAGATGATTTATCACAAAGCCTTTACCTCACTCTAATCTAACTAGACACCACCCACTGAGGTTTTACCGCTGAAGGGTTAAATCCACCACAGTGGCACAGTCAAAAGCCCCCTCTTGCGCCATATAATTACAGCAAATCTCTGTACCTCACTGTGAATAAAACCAGTAAACTCTGGTACCCACCTACCATTGGTGATATATAACTAAACCTTTGTGTAGGACCTGAAAGGCAACAAAGAGGGGGGTGAATGGTGCCGATTAAAATTTCTCTCAAGTATTCTAGATTCTATTCTCAAATAACTATAGAGTTACTAAGAATCAAATCCACAGGCAAAAACCCAAAGCTAATCACTCAACAACACAAAATCTCAAAGAACTTAGCTCCTGGAGGTCCAACCACCAACCAGGGGATGGTCTGACCGCCAACCAAGGGGTGGTCTGACCTCCAAGGTGCGGTTTGACCTCTATTCGGGTAGTTTGACCAGTGCTACAGTAAAATCATGCTTATGAACAGTGTTTTTAGCTCTTTTTCAAATTTAAAATCAATGGAACTTTTGATCTGTAGATCCAAATAATATGAAATTTTGCAAGAATCTTCTCTAGATTATCAAGAACTTATTCCAATAAATAATCATGAAAATCATAGCCAAAGTTGAATCCTTTTTTAGTTTGAAGGAAAGGTGCACTAAAACTGAGCCAAAACCAAAATCGGTTAATACACTTGCTCGTGGGTGGACGATGGCCTAGATGGCTTTAAATATGTTTCCACATATCCCAGCAAGCAAGAATATGAAAGAAATCACGTCAAAAACCCTCAGATCAAGAAATCACAATTTGAGGCCAAATGAAGTAAAACCGGGTTTTCTTAATAAACTTGCTCTCAAAGTGCCTAGAAGGGCGGAGAATGATTCCCAGATATTGTCTCCCTCTCTTACACATCCTTGGCACAGCAAGATCAAGAAACGGGAAGAGAAAAGATCAAAACCAACCAAATCAAGAGCAATTCAATCAAAACATGATGGATCCGTGGAGCTGATCCAAAATTGATATATTGCTTAGTTGAGGAGATAAGTTTTACAACCACTCCACCTTATAGGATAGAGAGTAAACCATGCACTCAAAACCCTAACCCTAAAATAAGAAAGCACAAGATAGGTGGGTTGGATGGCTAACCACATGTCTCCAACCCAACCCCTTTTATAGATGGGCTAGCCAGTCACATATAACCCTAATAGATATTATCTACTTAGCACAATGGAGGAAACCCGTTAACTCCACACACATGGGTTTTAACTCACAAGTCATACTTATGCATGCTTTTTAAAGCACATAAATTTGAATCCGTTAAATCCTTAACCTTAATCCATTTTGATCAAACCAGCTTCACCTTGACCTAAACTGCTCTCCAAAGCACCACATATGCACCGCGGTTTTGATCTAAAGTGGTTTTTGGAATTTTGGTCAAACTACCAAAATAACCCTCGTTGACCCGGTCATCACCATCTATTGCAAGCATCGCCATGCTTGACACATATAGATGCACTACTAGCTTGCCACGCATTGCCAAATCTCTCCCGTCCTAGTTCCATCAAACCATGGCTCACTTGGAACATCCAAACCTCATGGTGCAATCCCACTATTTGAACTCGCCTTCAACATTTCTTGCCTTTCTCGCGCCATGCTTGATCTCACCGTCTCAGCCGATATCCTTAATCATTCTGGGCCTTAATTCCTTCATGAACCTAGCCCCGATCCTCGCTATTGACCACAGTTGACTCCAAATGACCTTGCACATCCAAAGAAAAAAATTATTTTTGGGCACAAATTCTTCATTAAGTGACTCACGTTAGCTAAAACATGCATCATACAACTTTAATGCAATGATCTAGGTTACCCCAACTCAATCCATGACTCAAATCCTAAAATCCTTAATTTCTACCCAAAACCAATCTTGACAAAGGGTGATCTTTGCAAAATCACTTGATCACTCCACGAAAATTGTAATAGTTCTTCACAACATTAAATAGGACCTTCTCACATGATCTTCACTTTGTAAATTAATCAGTTCGGCCATACCCATTTAGATTTGTAGTTGTACGGTAGTGCTCAGTTTGGATAATCATAAGTGTCGGTCCTTAATTGATTAGGGTGATACTTTCACAATACTAGTTCTCATGCTAAATCTGTACCAACCCAATCTTATCATCTGTCCAAGTCTAAAAGTAATTTTCACTATTTTATTTTATTTATAAACCAATGGCAACACCTATTGACAAACACTTGATAAAAATAATTGTTTAGAGATTTGATAACATGTGGAGGTATCCCCATGTTTGTGATGAGTAATTGACGGTTGTGTTAGAGAGTTTGAGTTTATTTTGGGTATTCTAGGCTTGAGTACCTTTTACTTATGCTAATATTGATTATGCTATTTCGTGCGGTGCTATGTGACGGTTTGCTTGTCTGTGTGGCTGCAGGACTTCGGAGCTAGGTCATGGTGAGGCGAGGTGGACCGGGACTAGGCACAGGAGGTGTTGAGGTCCAGACGGTTGGTGATGCCGAAGATGATCGAGACTGCTGAGGTGGTTGCGAGTCGGGAGACGAGGAACCGGAGCTGGAGCTACCGGTGGTGGACACGACGGGCAACAACAAGAGAACTAGGACTAGGCTCAGCGAGGAGTCGGAGGTCCAGATGGATGGATGTCGGTTGCGGTTGTGTGCAACGGAACAGACCAGGACTAGACTCAGGTGGAGTCGGAGGTCTCGGTCGGTGTCAGGTAGACACGACGGGCAGCGGCGAGGTGGATCGGGACTAGGCTCAAGGAGGAGTTGAGGTCCAGACAGTCAGGATGCCGGGTGCGGTCATGTGCAGCGGAGCGGACCGAGACTAGACTCAGGGAGGAGTCGAGGTCCAGACGGTCAAGGTGCCGGTTGCAGGAAGCTTCCGGGAAGGTGCTTGAGGGCAATTTGGAGAATTGACTCAAGGAAATGAGTGGAGTGGGTGGTTCTCCCTCCAAAATCTGATTGAGAGTGGTTTGACTTCCTATTGCCTTATGTGGATGTGAGGAGAGTGAGTGGAGGTAGTATGCCACTTCTTGTATTTCTCTTTTGAGGGTGAGCCCTAGTTGATAAAAAGGAGGAGTGAGCTCTGGAGGGTAAGCAAGAGAGAGGAAGGGTTGTGTTCTGGCTGTGTTGAACTGAGATTGTGTGCGTGTGTTCCTCACTCAAGCATGTAGTGAGATGAGTGAATCCTCTCCTCAACTACGTATGGGGTAGTAGAGGAATGATTGTAGAACACTTCATGTAATCATTCATCTTTCTGAAATGAATCCTTTTGAGATGTTTGAGTTTCAGTCTCTTTCTGCCTTTTGCTCTTCTTTGTGTTTTAATTGTTTGGTTTGATTCTCTTTGGTGAGGAGATGGAGCCTTTTAGCTCAGTGAAGGAAATTAGCTCCAAGGTCATTTGACCAATCAATTCCTAAGAGCAAATCTCAAAATCCTTGTGTACTCTTTTCTCACTCTCCTGCGCTGCATTTCCTCTGTTCTCAGAAAACTAGGGTTTGATGTCAGGGCAAGGTTGGTTCTTTTGATTTCCCTTCAAAAGATGGCCTAAGATTTATGCATTGCTATTGTGAGAACCTCTCCAGTTGAGATTCAAAATTTCCTGAGCAAAGGATGAAAAAATCATGAGAAATCTGAAAATTAGTCTCCTCTCTACTCTATTTTTAGATTTCAGCTCAAAAACTTGATCCTTTGCTCTTGTGATGAATTCCTTTGAATCCTGTTACCTCTCTACTATTTAGAACTAAGTCTTGCCCCTTTCGTCTGAAAAGAACAGCAGCTTCTCACTAATTTCAGTGAAATCAGTGAGTTTCAGCATTTTCAGTATTTTCAGTCGTCGCTGCTGTTCTCTGCTCCCGGGGGCCGGTCTGACCGGAAAAGTTATGGCGGTCAGACCGCTCGGCCTAGGGTGGTCAGACCGCTCGGCCTAGGGCGGTCAGACCGGTGGACCTCGGGCGGTCAGACCGGCCCCTGACCGGCGGTCTGATTGGGGTAGCACAGGTGGTTCAACCAGTGGTAAGGTAGCGGTCTGACCGGCCTACACATGACCGTCTGATCGGCCCATCACCACCGGTCAGACCGGCCTCTGTCTCCTTCCCCTTGTGCTGATGATCTTTTGTTTCTTGGTTTTAGCTTTTGTTTTTTTGGGGGTTTTGGTTCTCCTGTTTCCAGTGAGCATGAACTCTTCCTCTTCTTAGATTCTATAGCTACCGGAGAGAAGATTTGTTGTGTGAATACTTTGGGGGCGAGTTTTGAAAGGGCACCATTCACCCCGCCCCTCTGTTGCCATTTCCGATCCTACATATAGTGACCGAATAGCTTGTTTAAGCAATTACTACTGCTCTAAAATTATCAAATAGTTATATAATCTCAATACTGAGATAAGAAAAGCTTAGGAAGACAAAGCTACATGGTTGCCAACGTCAAATGAGGGCATAACAATTATCGGATTAACTACTATCCTTAAAACAGAAGTTATCATTTTATGTAACATCGCAATGCATTTAAATTTAAAATAATAAAATAATTTTGATAAACTTAGGTACAAGATGATCAAAGGAGACTTGCCTTCTTGGACATTGATTGGACCTTCTCGTTGTGGGTCAAGAATTTCTTCAGCAGCATCGGGTTCTACGCACAAAATGAGAAACACAAATAAATAAATAAATACAAATAAGATTATAAAAATATAAAATATATACTTGAAGGAAGATTAGGATTTTGGATAAATTTAGAAATTTGAATAATTGAATTGGAATTTGGATGACGGAGAACAAGTTTTCGGAAGATTCCTAGATGGGAAAATACTAAAAAAGAAAAATGAGATAATATTCCTTCACTGGAAGGAAGAAACAAAGAGTAGACGTGCAAGAAGATGGTTGGCGCCAGTGAGGGAGGTCATGAGAGATGATGGCAACCGGTAAAATGGGTTGCTAGGGACTTGAGGAATACATAGGAATTGACAACACATTAAACAGAACACGGTGGCAACGTGGGCAACGACAATGACATGGATTGGAGAGAGAAATCGTACCTAAGCATAGAACACAAAGAATTAAGGTGAGCACGGGATAGAGCACGGCATGGTGAAGCTAGAAAAATTATCACCTTAGCCGAAAACTCATCAAAAACAACACAATCGATGATTGAACAACGATAGTAGAGAAAATAGAAAAACCTTTATATGTCCGTGCACGATGGAGGAAAACCAAATCTACTTGGAGGGTAGCTACCTAAAGGGTATAACACAATTTGACATGAAAGGATTGAAGAAAACTTTACTGGATAGATGAGAACGCGAGATGCCCTAGGCGACCATGGCTAGGCATCAGAAGTGAAAATTTGTTGTGGATTTCTAGAGAAAAGGAGGAAAGCATCGCGTAGAATGCGATGAGACAAATTTAAGAGAGGTGGTGGTATGGGCTAAAGCTCACTAGAGACAACGAATCGACGTGGGAAGCAATTTCAAGTAACTTTGGGAAAAACTCAATTTTTGAGCGATTCCCTACACCAAAATCAAATTAAATTGGTATGAAGGTTCATGTTGGGAACACAATGTGACATGAAAGGAATTCGAAAAAGATCACCGGTGTGAAAGATGGCAAGGTCGGGATGACGGCCAACGCTCGAGAAGATATTGCTCGCGGCTACGAGGTTGCATGAGTGGTTCTAGGGTTTGGGGAGGGTGTGAAGAGGTAGAATGTTGTCACATTGCTCCATTTTATAGGGCAAGAATGAGAGAAATAGAATTGATTCAGCCTAAGTGAAGCAATGTTGGTTTTCAAGTTTAAATGCCAATAAACTGAAAAATGGATGAATTAAATGGCTAAGAAATGGATGAAATTGATTTCTTGCATTAAGAGGATGGTTTTTCATTTTGGCAAGACATGGAGATAAGGCTTGGATGCAGAGTTAGCTTTGGGGAGGAAGATAGCCATGGCGTTGACTTGTGTCAGCGTAATGCCACTGGTCTGATGTTAAATATGAACAGTACTTCAAGCACATGGGATAAAAGAAAGTTTCAAGCACATGGGATAAAAGGAAGTAAGTGGGAAGAGAGAGAAGAAAGAAAGAAAGAAAGAAGTGGTGGCGGTTGCTACAAATGTGGTGTTAAGCACACTAGGTTCAAGGCAATTCTAAAATGGGTAGCCCTTTGAGAACCTTTTTAATTTATTTTTAAAAGAGAAATGCCAAGAAAAATAGATTGAACCTAGAAAAATTAGAACATATATTTTTCTAGAGATTTAGATTTTTTTAGAGATTCGAATTTTCATAATTGGAATTTGATTTTGGGAATTTGGGTTGGAATGGGATTTTGATATTTTCTTCTAGTATTACACAAATTATCCAAATAAAATCCTAAAATTTTAACTAATTGATTTGGCATTAATTTTTAAAGATGGCAAATTTTTGGGATGTTATAGTCTACTCACTCATGTTGAGTAAACGTATTCCTGCAATCACCGAGGCAATCACAAGAATGATGGAGACAAAAATCTCATATATTTCCTAATTCTATATCGGACGCCAGGTTAGCAAAACCCAGGTCCTCTGTGATTCCACCGCACTATTCCTTGGATCAACAGATAGTGCTCACAGATACATTACTGTATATCAATAACATATCATGTGGAAGCGTAAATAATACAGTAATACTTACTCATGGGCGATTGGGCCGAAAATGATAAGATGGAGCAGCGGAAACTTCACACAGATGGGACCCACAGGATTTGCCCACAAGCAGCCAACTAGGGTTTGCGACCTAGTCCATGGCCTCTTCGTCTTCTAGCTCTGTCGGTCCCTTTTTAGCATCGCAAGGTTTGACATTCCTGTTCTTTCTGACTGAATAATGGTAATTAAGCAAGAGTGAGTACAACAGTACTCAGCAAGCCACCACACAGGATGCAATAATAATAGATGCAGAGCTGTTAAGGGAGGCTTGAGGTTCTTTTATTTGCTAAATGCCTTGTTTTGGAATTACAGTAAGTAAGAAAACTTCTGAGACTTAGCAATTTTTAAGTGAAGCAGATTTTATGAAATTGATTATGAGAATGCAATAACAATTGTAGTGTAGGTTACACCCACCTTTTACAATGCATGGCCAATTCCACCAATGCTAGTTTTCGCCGCTGGAGTACATCCCTCTAGGAAAAGTTCAAAGTCAGAGTACATCCCTCTGATAGGTTTTATCCCACCCACAAATATTTTTGGAAATAGAACTAACTCGAGTGGGGTCCCATGTCCGCACTTGACTGTGGGCACGGCTATTCAAATAGTTTACTCTCTGTAGAGGTCGTACACTTTACCCACAAGAGATAAATTATCTTAATAGCCAACATGCTTCCTTAGGCATGAGACCCAGATAATCTATCACAAAGCCTTTACCTTACTCCGATTTAGCTAGATATCACCCGTTGAGGTGTCACCGATGAAGGGTTCTATCCGCCACAGTCAGAGGCCCCTCTTGCGCCGTATGGGTACAGTCGGTCCCTGTATCCCACTGTGAGTAAACCAGTATGTCCTAGCACCCACTCACCATTGGTGATATCTAACTAAACCTTTGCAAGTTTATCAGCTAGGTCATACCCATATAGACTTGTGGTTGTACTGTTTTACACAAGGAGGTCAGCACAAGATTCATTCCTTAATTTGTCCAGGCGATTCATTCCACAAACCACAGGTTCTCGTGCGACATCAGCACTATCCACTCCTACCAACCGCCCAGACAGGTATAGCAAGTTTTTAGGGTTTTGAGAAGCATAAAACAGTTGTAGCAAAGTAATCAGCCATGTACATCCCATGGCTATCCCAAATCAAGTTCTTTTGTTTTCAAAGATCGATGATCAGGAAGATTAGCGCCCTGGACTTAACCAGATTAGCATAGCATTTTAAGGTAATCTATAGCTAGTAAAGATTATCATTAATATCTATGGTGACAAGGATTAAGTGATTCAAGTGTCAAGAAATGGCATATTAAATTTAATACAGTATCAAATAGGTATGTAGCTACCTTAAGCTTTGACATACATTTACATAGTAAATTAGGCATACAAGTTGATAATTTAAAGAAACATAACTTTGCATAAAATGTAGGGTCAATATGATCAAAGTGATGACTTGCCTTGCTTGGTGTACCATGGCCTAGATTACTCTAATTCAAAGCCTTCTCAGTCAGTGATTTTAAATTACTGGTCCTCGCTTTTATCCGAGCCTTGGTCTTGTTCGAATCTGTCACCCTGTTGAGCCTTCAGATTCTAATACGCGGCAAAGAAAAGAAAAACCAAATGAATCCAAATACTTTAAATGCCCAATTTAATTTAAATTACACATTTATTATGATTTGAGAATAGAAGGATGATTCGGATTAGTGGACTATAGACACAGTGGTAGCTGGATTTGAGTAAGAGAACGGGTTATATGTATAACTTTATCGTGAGGGAAAATTTTAAGGTAGTCAAGGGATCAAAAGTGAAGAAGTATCTGTAGGAATCCATCCACTTCGGTAAAGGAAAGGACCAAATATAGCTGATTGGGGAAAGACGAGGCTCGATCTTTTGTCTGATGACTTTCTTTTAATTGATTTACATTTATCAAGGAATTTCCATGAGTCAGCAGGACTTATGGACGGATAAAAGAGGTTATCGAAGATAGTAAAAGAGGAACAAAGCTTTGTGATTTTTTTAGGAGGCGGAGGTTTACATGATTATGATTTTAATTATGGGAGGTAACTTTGATATTTCATGAGGCAATGCTTATTTAAGATTGCAATTGCCAATTTCTAAAGTCAATTATTCTGCTTGGTGGACAACTTTATTTGAAATGGCTGATGATTGTGATTTGCTGGAAAGGAGAGTTATGAATTAACAAGGGCCTTCTTGATAAAGTGACTTCTTTTATTATTAATGATATTTGACTATTAAATCTAAATCCCGAGACAATGGTTGGAGGTTTGGATATGAGAAAAGATTAAGAATGGATCTACTTTTCGAGAATTCGTAATCATAGACACTTGTTAATTTAAATCTTAGCATTTTAAGATAAATGTTGAAGTCTTTACTACACATATTATTAAGCATTTTTAAAAAGATAGCCGTCATGATTTTAGCTATAAGTAAACCACACTTGTTATTTTATGTGGCGACCCGATGATTTCGGAGAGATAACTTATTAAGCAGGGTCGTTTCAATTCCTTATTATTGAAATGTTATATTTATTGATACATTTATTATATTAGTTATATTTGTTACCATTCTCCTTAGTTGTTATGGATTTAGACAATATGAGATGGTATAATTCTTAAGCTTCATCATTAAAATCTTTTAGTCATGATGTTATCATTATTTACTTTATTAACTTCATGATAATTTCTTAATACTAGCTGTTGGATCAGAAATGGCAACAGAGGGGGGTGAATGGTGCTTTCAAAACCGCCCCAAGTATTCACACTATTTTTCTTCTCCGATAGCTATCGAAGCTATGAAGAAACGATTGAGCGCTCACTGGAACACCAAACTACAGACCGACAAAAGAGTTGGTTCAAGCTCGCCGAAAATGAGAGACCATGTGGAGGTCACCTCATGGTTGTGATGAGTAATTGACTCTTGTTCTTGGAAGAGTGAGTTTGGTTTTGAGGTTTGAGCTCGCCTAGATTGCAAAGTCGTAAGCCTTGAGAAGTTCCTGGCGCTTTCTGTTGGGACTAGGCTTGAGACCTGTGGTAAAGGGTTTCGACTTGGTAGTCGTAGTCGAGCTTACAGCGAGTCTTTGTGTTCAGTGAGTGTCCGAGTGGTTATAGATTGCCTCGACCTCGGTGTGTTGTCTCGTGAGTCGCAAGTTCCTTCGGTGGTCGCGAATGTTTACGACCATCTTTGTGACTATTGAGTGGTCGGCGACCGGTTTGCCATGGTCGGAAGTCACCGGGAGGCGTGGGCGAAGGTCACTCGAGAGGTTTACGACCACTCTGGCCGTGGTCGAAGGGCACTAGAAGGAAGTACGACCATTTTTGCCGTGGTCGAAAGCCAGCCGAGCTGGTTACGACCACATTGGCCGTGGTTGGAGGTTGCCAAACAGCTTTACGACCACGTTAGCGCGAGAGAAATTGGAGGTCAAGGCTTTGACCGTTGCAATCGATAGTCGGCGGACCTCGACTACGACCACGTGGGAAGTCGGTGGACTTTGACCACGTTGAGTCGATCAAACATGGTCGGATCGCACTCGGACGAGGTCTGATGCGGTCGAACGTGATCGTAGCGCGTTTGGCTCAATCGGTTGCGGTCATATGTGGTCAGATTGGCTTGGGACTCGGTCAGTTGTGGTCTGAAAGGCTTCGACTACTGATGAAACAAGTCGTACATGATCGGAAGGGCTTGACCATGGTGGCGATGAACGTGGTGGAAGGTCGTTCAATCACGCGATAAGCGGTCGTAGCTTCTGTTAACCGGTCGTATGGTCTCTAGAAGCGGTCGCAAGACCTGGGAATCAGTCGTAACGACTTGGGATAAAGTCGTAGACTTTGAGCGATAAAGTCGTATTTATCTGAGATGTGGTCGTAGGACTTAAGCAAGTCTTGATCTATGGTTTCGACCAGTCGTAAGTTGGTACGACTTGGTTGGGCAAGTTGGAGCTGAAACTTGCGATGGTCGTAGCTGAGCTGTGTGTGGTCGTGGGCCACTGAATGAGGTCGTAGGCTGCGGGAAGACTCTGATGGGCTCGAGTGCCTCTTATTGTGTCTAGACTTTGAGCGATAAAGTCGTAGTGAGCTGTGAGACGGTCGTAACGACATGTTGTGTGGTCGAAGGAAGCAGGGAAGTGTTCCAGGGCTTCGACCATTTCTTGAGTTGTGCATTCGAGTGGTCGTAGGGGTTTACGATCGGGTTGTGTCTTTGTGACACTGTTGGTTGTACCGATGGTTTGTCTCATTGTCAGTGCGGTGCTATGTGATGGTTTGCTTGTGCTGTGATGGTTGCAGGACTTGAGCTATTTCATGGTGAGGCGTGGGAGGACCGGGACTAGGCACGGGGTGTTGAGGTCCGACGGTCGGAGGCGCCAAGATGATCGAGGTGGTGAAGTGGTTGCAAGCCGGAGACGAGGAACCGGGCAGAGCTGCGCCGAGGTGGACACGACGGGCAATGGTGAGGTGAACCAGGACTAGGCTTAGGAAGGAGCCGAGGTCCAAACGATCGGACGCCTAGTCTGTGGCGGTCGGATGCGGCGAGATCTTGGAGACAAGTCTTGGTGAGGCACAGGAGTGGTCGGGACGAGACACAGTGGTGTCGGGGTCCGAACGACCGAGTGAGGCCGAAGAGGACTTGGTCTTGTGAGATGGTTGCAGGACCTTGGAGACAAGTCTTGGTGAGGCTCGGAGTGGTCGGGACTAGACATGGGAGATGTTGAGGTCCGAGCAACGATCGGGTGAAGCCGAAGAAGACTTGGGACTCAAGGTGGTTGCGTCGCGGACCGACTAGGCTCGAGGAGTCGGAGGTCCGATCGGTTGGAGGTAGGTTCGGTCGTGCGTGATCGGCAAGGAAGCGGAAGCTTCCGGAAGGTGCGTGAGGGCAATTTGGAGAATTGACTCAGGCCGCAAAGGAAGCGGTTTCTGTAAAAGCACCGAAATCTGTCGTCACCGTCACCAGACAGGTTGCCGCGTGTGCGCGGTGTGTAAAACCCGGTGTTAGGAGGGGGTTTACGGGTTAGCCCCAGTATGGACTAATGGATGGATCCATTAGGGTTAGTCTCGGGTGTGAGGCTATAAAAGGGAGAGGGGAGGCACGAGTGTGAGTGAGTTGGCCGGCTGGGCCTTGGAGGCAGCCGCCTCTCCCTCCCATGGGAGTCTGTGTGAGTGTGTTCTTGGGATTGTGAGAGAGAGGATGAGTGGAGAATCCATGTATGAATAATCGAGAAAGAGAGAAAGAGAGGAGGTGTGAGCTACTCTCTATGCTCTCCGGGCGTATCGGGACTCCTTGTACTCCTTGATGGTTGGAATGAAAACTCTGAGTTGTGTTCTTTGTTTATTGCTTGGATGTCCTGATTGCGATTTCTCTGTTTGCTCTCTTTTCTTGTTCTTGGTTTGAGGAAGCTTGGTCTTGATTTGCTCTGAATGGGGAATTAGTCTCAAGACCATTTGGTCAGTTCACTCCTAAGAGCAAATGTTTGAATCAAAGAGTGTTTGCGTCTCACGGTCACGCACATCGAGTTCCTCTGTTTCTTGTTCGACCTTGCTGTTCTTCTCGGTTGTAGCAGAGACTTCGATCGTGCTGTAATTTCATGACCGAGGTCGTTTTAGTCTATGGTCGGAATCTCCGGTCGATTGACGAGTGTAAAGAGTTTCACAAGTTACGTGCTTGCGTCGCGCGTATATTTCTCTCATATCAGCCTAGTCTATTGCTCTTGCCGCTTGCTTTCGCTTGTCGGTCGGTTTCTCTCGGTTGATCTCAATCGCTCAAACTGCTTTGGTCACTTTGACTACAGCAGAGAGTTGAGTCATCTCACGTTGATGTTTCGACCGCTCTGGACTTCTACGAGCATCTACCTTGATCTATTGATGTTTTGTCTCTTGTCCGATCCGCGAGAGAGTTTGTTCTTCTTCCGCTGCTTCGATCTCTCAATTTCCGGTGATCATCTTGCTTCGTAGCTCTTGTAGCTATCGGAGAAGAAGATTATGTGAATTCTTGGAGAGGTTTGAAGGCACCATTCACCCCCTCTGTTGCCTCATTCGGTCCTACAATTGGTATCGAGCAAGGTTGGCTCTGGTTTGATCTTAACCGATCTTGAGCACGGCAACTAGTAGGGAATCTTATGATATTTTCTTTTGCATCTTGTTGGGGTGTTTTGCCAATGATGTCCTTTGCGACAAGAGGCTGATTTCGTTGGAGGGTGATGTTTTTGCAAGCACGATCACGTCGATCGAGAGCGGCGATGAGAGCAGATTCGCAGTCTTTGGGACATGGTCATTAAGAGTTATGACCACAGTCTCGGTGGCCCCATCTGCGACTACACTTCGTCGACCTGGTGCTTTCCCTCGGTGCACAGCTCTCGAAGACTTTGGTTTGTCTTGATTTATTTTTTTCTCCGACCAAATGATGAAAATTCTTTGAGGAGAGGAGTGCAATGATACGAGCACTGCATCTTGAGACTTTGTCACCTCTTTCATTTAAGAGGTGGATCCTTCTTTGAGCTTAGTTCTATTGTTGATGGCACTTGTGCCTTTTGCTTAGTTGCTTCTATTTTTTGGCGAGTGCTCTTCTTGTTGGCTCTTCTTGGTTAGTCCAAGGGATTTCTCCTTTTTGAGCAAGGATGGTGCTTTGTCCTTTTGACCATGTTTCATGGAGGACACTTACATCAATGCTCATTTTGTGAGAAGGATGGATTTCACAAGATCGCAGACTTGTTCATTTTGTTGTTGTTCTTTGTCCGCATGCCGATCCGAGGAAGGATTTCGCCGTTTCTTAAATGGTAGACCTCGTTCGCCCAAACGAGGTGTGCACCTACGCGAGGAGAAGGTGTGAGTCTCTTTGATGTTTTGGTTGGTTCTTTTCTTGGTTGTTCAAGTGCCAGAATCGAGAAAGTCTTGAAAGAACACACGGATGATGATGATAAAAAGGACGAGCGCTAACTCTTCATGAGCAAGGTAAAACCACATTGTGACCTTGGCCCTGTCCAAGATGAATATACTTGCCCTTAGGGAGAATGTGAGATGCCTAGATGATAAATTGCTCGATTGTTTTTGCTAGGTGGAAATCTCATTTATCTTGTGTAGGTTGTGAGTCTAGTTCTGTAGATGGCGTAAATTTAATTTCTCTACTTGCGTGTTAAAATCTGAAAATGAGAAATTAAAATTTTGACTCATCACACTTGTGTAGAGGAGCTTGTTTCTGCTAGAATCTGGTTTAGTAAAAGCCAAGTTCCTCTACTGTGTCGTCGCTGGAGTCGTAATGTCTTACGATCACAGCTTCGGCTTCTCGGATGTAGTCGTAGCTTCATACGACCACGTCTTCTGGTGGACACTCTCACCTGTCATCATGGTCGTAAGTCCATACGACTACGTCTGCTGCTTCTGAGTACGCTGCTGCTCGGTCGCCATGGTCGTAACTGCATTTTGATCACGCCTGAAATCCCCAACTATGGCTGAAAGGCTTTACGACCATGTCTCTACCGTAGTCATTCAAGACTATGCCTCTTGTGCTACGACCACGCTCATGTCTTCTCGCCATAGTCGAGACGTAACGACCACTCATTTCTGGCCGAGTGGTCGTGTGTCAAAGTCTGGGGTTCTCAAGTATTTGCTTGCTAACCCTTCGAGACCCAAGACTTGGGCACTCTGTTCTTGTCATTTGTAGGTCTCTAGACGCTTGTTGGAGAACATGGAATTGATTGGAGTTTTAGTCTTCTGCCTCATCATATGACTAGAACATTTATTGGTTCTCCACTTCATGGCCTCCAAGAGGCATATGCTCTCACGTTGGCGTCTTCACCTACTTTGTGAGCTATTCTTTAACCTTCATGCTTCTATATTCATGTATGATCATAATTGGCATGATGTGCTTGTTCATGTGCTCACTTGTACCATACTAGCATGTTTTTCTCTCAACGCTTTCGTGGCATGCCTTTATGAGTATGTTGCTTAAGTATCCATGTACCTTGTCATATTTGTTAGATGCTTAAGCTTTGACTTGACTTCATGAGCTAAGTAGAATGTGTGTATTAGAAGTCAAGTATCATCATGACCTTGTGCTCAAGTATCTATCATGGTTCACATCTTGCTCCTTATGTTCATTCATCATTATTTATACATGTTAGCATACTTTTCATGATTTTGATTTGTCATGTTGTATGTCTACATGATGTATGTATATGTATGGACAAGATGAGCTTGAGTATATCTTGGATAGTTTCTACGTGTCATGATGCTATGTTTATTCATGCCTTCTATCTTTTAAGTATACATGCTTATTTCCATGCTAGCATATGCTTTTGTGATCTTTCCTGTCACCGCTATGTGCATGGTTGTGATTCATTGAGATACATGTTTACCCTGATCTTACTCATTCCGGTTTTGGGCATGACATAAAATGTACAACACCTTGGTAGCATTAGTCTGTGCTTATGCTTAGACATCATGAGAACTGTGGATAGGTCACAAGCTTCTTCTAGTATTGGGTGGCTCTAGGCTCATGTTCTAGATGCTTTTGATGAGGGCTAGATTGAGCTTGTGGGGTGTGTTCTCATGCATTAATATTTGTAATGCTACTGTTTGTGGTCTTTTGTCTCAGTACTGGATCATGCCTATATATCATTTACCCCAGTACTAGGACACCAGTTGTTCCCTGTGGTTAAACTGCAGGCTGTGTGTGAAGGGGAGACTGGTACAGCTTTACGACCACTCCTTTGGTCATTACGACCACGTCGTAGCTACCACGACCATGGTGCGACACTCGGCCGAACTCGTTTTATGACCTCGGCCAGGGCGCAACGACCACGATCCGCACTCATCTGCGACTCGACCAAGACACAATTACCACCACGACTGGTTTCGTGTTCGACCACCCGATTGGACTACGATCATGAGTGAACACATCTACGACCATGGCGGCGACTTCGATCACTCAACCGAGTCGGGACTCCTATCGACTACTACCGGGACTCTTCTACGACCACGACTACCAACCAAGCGACCATGACAGAGGTTTGTTCTCCTTGTGATCTTTGGTGTTTTGCTTCCTCCACTTGGCTTTGCTTTGTTTATCTGTTCTAGTGGGAGGAAGGGTCCGATTGGTTAGACAGAACCGACTCTAGGTGATATTGTCTCGATCACACTTCTCGTCCAAATGGTTCTCTAGGATTATTTACTACCTAGTTTGGGCTTTGGTTCTCTAGGATTCTCTTCTACCTAGATTGAACCTTTTCTTGGCCACTAGAGTCTTGTGCATTGACATAGTGTGCTTTTGCCCGTGGTATGAGGTTCTGGACTAGAGATCATGTGGATAGGGTGTGTTTGGGAATCACCTCCTTGAGTTAGAACCCTCTTTTTCTGGTTTCTGCGTCAAATTTCTTGGTTCTTCTCGAGTTGCCTTCTCTAGGGGGAGTTGGAACCTTTCTATCTGTTCGGGCTAGCTTTCAGGGGGAGTTCATCTCATGTGCATTCTTTTGTCTCATAATGCATAAAATTCACTTGAATGCCCTATGATCTTTGGAGCCTTGTCTATTATCTTTATGTGACATGATATCATGCTTTATATCTTGCCATGTCTTGTGATAGCTTGATTTATTATGCCCTTCTATGTGTCTTGCTTAGCTCTTGCCATACTAGCTTAATTAAATGTGAACAACTTAAAGTAAAACATGTCTTGTTCAATCTTGTGACTAGTCTGGCTTTAGTGATCCTCTCTTGATTCAGGCCATGTCGAATAGGCTAAGTTGAGTCTTGAATCTGTTTTTGAGGTTTAGATTGAGCTAAGTTAGTTCATTAGTGATGCATGAGTTAAGTTTTAACTCTTTGTTCATGAACTAACTCAAGTAAATGCAAAAAGATCTCTTTTGTGCGAAAAAACTGATCTCACCAATTCTTTCTCATGAGACGGCTTGCCATTGCACTAGGCATGAACTCAGGGGGAGTTTTGGATGACCTAGACTATCTTCTTAAGCTTATCGCTTGGAGTAGTCGCATAAGGCTTGAGGTCTAGCACATGATAACATAAAAATCTGGTTGGCAACTACCATGAATTTCAAAAGAAAATATGTCATTTGTGCTCAATTTTGCTTAAGCTACAACAAGAACCAAGTACTTGAACCAATGTCTCATTTTTGAACTTATAGCACTCTAAATTGACTCAACCATAGCTTCTTGGTTTCACTTAGAATATTGACATGGTTTGACTCAAGTTTGGATACCTCCTTCTAGACTATAATCTTGAGTGACTTGACATGCTAATTAAACATTTAATTTAAAGATCATGACTTATTTGGCTTGAGCTTGGCAATACATGGTTTGTTATGATCTAGATAGCATTGTCACCTTTTATGGCTTGGTATAATTTTCGTTGAAGTCACTTTAGATAATCTTCATGGCTCCTCGGCTCCATTGCCTTCATCAAATCAAGCTTCGGCACTCCATTTCATTCATGCTCTATTTTTGTTCCCTGCATCTTGATGATTCTATTGCCAAAAGGGGGAGAAGGATAGAGAAAAAGGCATTAAGGAGTGCAAAAGGCATTAAAATGGGAGAATGCATTAAGGGATAGGAGAAGGATAGAAAAAGGCACTAAGGGGGAGAATGCTTGTTCATCTTGTTATGACAATGGCCATGTGAGCAACAGCTTTTTGGACCATGAGCAAGATTGGACTTTTTGTGTGATTTCACCTCTTTTAGACCATGTGTGGCTTTTGCATCTCCTTCCTTTTCTCTTCAAAACCAAACTCTTCTTCATGCTTTTTCTGTGTTTGTCAATATACTCATCAAGGGGGAGATTGAGAGACCATGTGGAGGTCACCTCATGGTTGTGATGAGTAATTGACTCTTGTTCTTGGAAGAGTGAGTTTGGTTTTTGAGGTTTGAGCTGCCTCTGCAAAGTCGTAAGCCTTGAGAATGGCTCTTTCTGTTGGGTAGGCTTGAGACCACGTGGTAAAGGGTTTCTGACTTGGTAGTCGTAGTCGAGCTTACATCTTTGTGTTCAGCAGAGTGTCAAGCTTTATCGAGTGGTTATAGATTTCCTACGACCTCGGTGTGTTGTCTCGTGAGTCGCAAGTTCCTTCGGGTGTCGCGAGAATGTTTACGACCATCTTGTGACTATTGAGTGGTCGGCGGACCGGTTTGCCATGGTCGGAAGTCACCGGGAGGCGTGGGCGAAGGTCACTCGAGAGGTTTACGACCACTCGGCCGTGGTCGAAGGGCACTAGAAGGAAGTACGACCATTTTTGCCGTGGTCGAAAGCCAGTGAGGCTGGTTCACGACCACATTGGCCGTGGTTGGAGGTTGCCAAACGCTTTACGACCACGTTAGCGCGAGAGAAATTGGAGGTCAAGGCTTTGACCGTTGCAATCGATAGAGATGTGGTCGTAGGACTTAAGCAAGTCTTGATCTATGGTTTCGACCGATCGTAAGTTGATACGACTTGGTTGGGCAAGTTGGAGCTGAAACTTGCGATGGTGTCGTAATGAAGTATTGTGTGGTCGTGGGCCACCGAATGAGGTCGTGGGCTGCGGAAGACTCGATGGGCTCGAGTGCCTCTTATTGTGTCTAGACTTTGAGCGATAAAGTCGTAGTGAGTCGTGAGGCGGTCGTAACGACATGTTGTGTGGTCGAAGGAAGCGGAAGTGTTCGGGGCTTCACCATTTCTTGAGTTGTGCATTCGAGTGGTCGTAGGGGTTTACGATCGGGTTGTGTCTTTGTGACACTGTTGGTTGTACCGATGGTTTGTCTGTTGTGCAGTGCGGTGCTATGTGACGGTTTGCTTGTGCGTGATGGTTGCGGGACTTGAGCTATTTCATGGTGAGCGTGGGAGGACCGGACTAGGCACGGGAGGTGTTGAGGTCCGACGGTGGAGACGCCGAAGATGATCGAGGCCGGTGAAGTGGTTGCAAGCCGGGAGACGAGGAACCGAGCGGGAGCTTGGACCACGACGGGCAATGGTGAGGTGAACCAGGACTAGGCTCGGGAAGGAGCTGAGGTCCAAAGCGGTCGGACGCCTAGTCTGTGGCGGTCGGATCTGGCGGATCTTGGAGACAAGTCTTGGTGAGGCACAGGTGGTCGGGGCGAGACACGGAGTGGTGTCGGGGTCCGACCTTGGAGACAAGTCTTGGTGAGGCTCGGAGTGGTCGGGACTAGACATGGGAGATGTTGAGGTCAAGTTTGGGACTCAAGGTGGTTGCGTCTGCGGACCGGGACTAGGCTCGGAGGAGTCGGAGGTCCGATCGGTTGGAGGTAGGTTCGGTGCGTGCGTGATCAGCAAGAAGCAAAGCTTCCGGAAGGTGCGTGAGGGCAATTTGGAGAATTGACTCAGGCCTGCAAAGGAAGCGGTCTGTAAAGCACTGAAATCTGTCAATTTGTCAAAGAAAGCGGTATGGACTAATGGATGATCTAAGATTGGGCTAAGGCGGCCGCCTCCCTCCCATGATAAATACTTATGAATAATCGAGAAAGAGAGAAAGAGAGGAGGTGTGAGCTACTCTCTATGGCAGAAACAAAGAAGCTTGGTCTTGATTTGCTGCTCAAGACCATTTGAAAGTTAACCACAACTCAACACTAAAACCCAACAGAGAGACAAAAGGAAAACGAAAGTAAGAAGAAAACAAGCTTGAAACACGGAAGAGAACGATTGAAGCAAACCGACACAGAGACACAAAAAACTAAAAATCCAGATCACCGGTCAGTCTGCAGGAGCAAACCCGGTCTGACCGGTGTTATAAATCCTGGTCTGACCGGTGCTTTAAACCAGCGATAGTAACAGATGCGGACAGAAATCAGAGCAGTGCAGACTGAAATTTGGCTGAATTAACTGCTATGCTTTGGCCTGACTAATTGCAGTATTTTGACTGGTTGCAGCACAAACAGAAAACAGACTAAAGAACAACCGAAAGGAGAAGCCATCAGAAGCAGTTGAAAAGCAAACGGCACAGTAAGTACCGAGCAGAGATAAAAACAGAGACCATGGTAGAACGAGAACTGCTTTTCTCAGATTATATAAATGGAACTTCAATCAAAACAACTGCTTGACATCAGGAACATGAAGACACAAAACAGAAAGCAAATCGGCTAAGGAATGAAAATAAACTGATCAAGAATCCCAAAAATACTGACTTGCAACATAGAGGAAACTGAACACAGTGAGAGTGCATAAGATCGACAAGACTTAAATTTCAAATCACTTGATGTTCTTTAGTCTTTTGATCATGTGTCTTGGAATCATTGAAGATACATAGCTTTAGATCGAGAGCACAAGCTAGAACAACTTCTTGCCAAGAAAATCAATGAAACAGAAAATGCTCTGCCAACGAGGAACAGGAAACCCTAGAAAATAGAGCAAGACAGCAGCAAGCATATTTTTGAAAGAAAATGCAGCTTCTTAGATCTTTACTCTCGAAAATGGACTGATCAAGTGATCTTGACACTGATTCCTAATACAGAGCAGAAGAACTACAGAGGCTTCTCAAGAAATCCAATCTAATTCGAGAAAGAACAGAAAGCAGCAAAGAAAGAAAAACAGCAAGAAACACAGACAGAACACACCGAGAAGCTCAAGAGCAGGAACAACTCAAACACAAGATTTCTTAACTCGAGTCAGAGACATGAATGATTAAATAAGGAGTTTACATCCAGTTCATGCTATCTCTCACAGAGATCAACACACGCAAATGAAAACACAAAAGCCACTGTTGCCTACAACTCTCACAGCTCATGCATACATGGAGAGAAACAAACAGAAAACTCTCAACCTATCTCAAGCCTACCCCTCTCCTTTTATAGCCTCCACTAACGGGTTCTCTTGACACTTTACCCAATAGCTTCAACTACTCTGCGCTTTATCCATTAACTCGAACCTCATCCGCTTCCATGAGCCTGAGTCAATTTTACCGAATTGCCTCCCACCTCCTTCCCGGAAGCTTCCTCTTTCTTGTTGTCCACGCCTCGCAACCACTTCGAGTCCTCGCTGTTTTCGGCACATCCCGACCGCTCCTACCTCAGCATCGCCTGTGCCTAGTCCGGTCATCCCGTGCCTCGCCACGACTCTGCCTCAAAGTCCTGCAGCCATCACAGACAAGAAAACATCACATAGCACTGCTCGAGATAATATAATCAACATTAGCATCAGTGAAACGTACTTAAGCACGAAATTGCCCAAATGACTGATTGGGAAAAAGAACAAGCGTCAAGTATGTCTAACCAAACCCGACTACGCCATGCGCTGACTTGGCATGAATCAACAAAATCAAACTCAAACTTTCAGAACACGTGTCAATTACTCATCACAAACATGGGGTCACATCCATATGGTCTCTCACTAGGAAAATATTACATGGCATAGGTTTAGCTTGATTAATCTCGTATATGAGGGTTAACTTATTAATCTTGATTGTCATATAATTTGCAAATGTGAAATTGTTAGTTTAATTGTATAAATCTTTTTATTATAACCTTGTAAGAAATCTCTTATTCTTATTATTATTTGCCGCACTTTATTTATTAGAATACATGATGAACATTTCCTACACATGATCCTTAGCTCAATTGTTTGGCTGGGCCCACAGGTCATACCAGAGAGACAGAGAGAGAGGGGGCAGCTTCAGCTGGAACGAAGCAGAGCACGGGCCAAACAACGAAATAGGGGAGCTGGTTTGCTGCAGGGCCGTGCGGCGTCGCCGGAGAGGAGCGGCCGAGGAGGCAGCTGCAGCCGACCAAATGGAACCCCGTGGAGGAGTGGGTGGCCCTGGGGGTGGCAGCTCCGGCCGAAAGACACTGTGGCGGGCCGGCGGCAGTGGAGAGCGGACGGCGGAGGAGAGCCGACTGGGCGCCAGTGGCCGGAGAGAAAGAGGGAAGAAGGTGAGGTGAGCATGGGCATTAGTAAGGTACCGGGAGCTCACCTGAGCGGTTGGGCTGACCGGGGAGAGGTTGAGGCCAGCGGGCGACTTGCTCGGGCGGCGGAGGGCGTCGGCCGATGATTGGGGCAGCCTCGGGACACCGAGGAAATGCTCCCACCGCGTGGAATCGGCCTGGGGCCGATTGAGGAGGGGCGGTGGTGAATGTGGCGGTGGCCGGCCGAGAAAGGGAAAGCGCGTGCGCAACTTGCTCGGCGGCGAATTCCCAATTCCATGCGTGGGGAGGTTCTTCAAGGAGGAGGAAGGGGAAGGAGGTGAGCCCAGGCTCCTTTTATAGCCCAGGGGAGACCATTGAAGACGGCGCAGGCGGAGTAACGTCGAGCGGAGACGCGCTAAGGAGTAACGCCGGGGTAGGCCGGTGATAGGGGCATACGGAGGCGTCCACGCGGCGTCAACGTGGAGCGACGGAAGGAGAAACCAGGGGCGGAGCTGGTTTTACCAGGACGCGAAGGAGGGAGGCGACGCGCGGCCGAGCTAGTGGTGGAGCTAGGTGTAGGCCGGTGGTAGGGGAGTAAATCGGGGTACGGAGGCGAGGTGGCCGGCGGATGTAGCTGTTGGGCGCGGCCGAAGCAAGGGGCCAGGCTGGCGATGCCATGAACAAAGGGAGGAGGCGGACGAAAACAGGGGAAGGAAGAAGAAAGCGACAACGTCGGGTGGGCCAACGGCCAGGAGAAAAGGAAGGAGCGACCGGACGGAAGAAAATGGGCCCGAAAGGAAAAGAAAATGGTCGGGGAAAAGTAAAGGAAATGGCCCAAGCAAAAGAAAGAAATGGGCTGAGCCCGAGAAGAAAATATTAAATGATTTTGAGAATTTCCAAATTTGGATTTGCCATTAGATTTTGGGTTGGAAACTTGGTTTCAAAATTTGGATTTGACAATTAAATTTTAAGATTGCCGAGTTTTGGGGAAATAAAATCTTAATTTTCCGAATTTGAATTTCCGAATACAAAATTTGAATGGGCGGATTTTATATTAATTTTCAATTTCTGATCTTGGTTTTGAATATCAGGATTCCTATTTTTAAATTTGAAAACAAGACTTCCAAGGAAAATGCATTCTCTGAATTTGATTTTAAATCATGGTCCTTGATTCCAAGGTTTGGATTTTTATTAATCGGGCTTTCGGCAAGAAAACAAACTCGAGCAATTCGAATAACACCAAGAATTGTTGAGAACACGAGAAGAACAACAAAAATATTTTATAGTTTTCATAAATATAGTAGTTCCCTTTCTGGGATGTTACATTCTAAGGGGATAGAATTAACACACACAAACCCTGGAATGAGAATACTTAATTTCTGATTTTTCAATATTTTCATTGCCTTGCAATGAAGGGGGTACCCCCATATATATAGGCTACAAAAGGCGGTTGCTACAGTGGTCCACAGCACTGAACAAATTTTGGCACTACAATGATTCTATGTCGGTGCTATAGTGCCCTCTGCGAGTTACAGTACGTCGGTGCTATAGTGTGATGCTACAGTACCCCCTAAACAGTACCATGCCGACAGTCCATCATTTCAGTGCTATAGTGTTTTCTGCATGCTACAGTACCTCCCATGAATAGTACCACATGCAACAGTACTCTCTACAATGCCATATCAACTGAACAATGCTCTGAAGGAGAAATGCGCTTTGGAATTGTCTTATGAGTTTGGTATATTTTGGATTGTTTCATCTTGACGTCCAAGTCAACAAAAGATAAAAATGTAAGTAGATAATATATATGCATTAGGTAGTAATCAATTCTTAATATTTTATATAGATTCTTTAGGAAAGGAATTCACCTAATAATTTTTTATTTGGCTCAATAACTCCTTCCAGGAAATCAATAACTTGAGCATGAGAATGTAAGGCATCTTGAATTTGAAAAATGCAAATCATGCTTGGGGTTGTAGTTGATGAAGGAGAAGGTGGGTTAATGCTAGAGTGGTCTGCATCAGTTGGCAAGTGCGCATGGTGGGGGTGCAGCAGCGGAAAGCATCTAGGCCCCTAAAAATATTTTGGTAATTAACGACAACAAGTAAATATGGGACTAACATATTTATCAAGTGTTTGAAAGGTTTAGTCCCGGAAGTTGGTTTATGACTTAGAGATGCATGACAAGAATTGAAGAGAAGATCACAATGGCATGGAAGAAAAGTATAAGTAGTCTAGGATCACTTTTTGATTTTACCGGTCCTTGGAGATTTGGTGGAAGACTAGATTTTAGGCTAGACACCATACTATTAAAAGAGATCATGACTAGTAGCTTGAAAGTAAATTTATGTGCCATTGGATCAACTAAGGATCATAGATGCACTTAAAATTAAAATTCCAAAGCCAACTATGCATTCATAGGAAAAATGGTAGTACTAGAGGTTACTTGGCAGTACACCACTCAGCAGTATGATCGGGAGATAGCGCGGTACTACCACACCGGTATGACCGAAATTTAGTTGGTGGTATGTACATTTTGGAGTACTTTTGCTCCTTGGGAAATCGGTAGTAAGCGGTACAACCGATGGTACTACCGCTTAGATGTATGACCACAAACAATGAATGGAACCACCACATCCTGGTTGGACCAAAGTTTGCATTGCAGTACATTATTTCCATAGAGGGTTAGCTTTTGCCCTCAAGAGAAACAATAGTACCGCTCCGTGGAAACGGTACTACCAAAGATCGGAACTACTAGACCTTGAATGGCGGTAGTACCGCGCCACACTGTAATAACTACTTCAGAAGCATTAAATATGCCTATTATAGCTGTTACTAGACAGGTGTGGTAGTACCGGCCAATGAATGATGGTACTACTACATTTGCTAATTTTTTCTAGAATCAACCACTAGTGGTTGAATTTGGTGGTAAGAAGTATAAATACCCCTTCACCAAGCCAAGAATAGATAGAAAACACTTCATTGAACATCCTTGAGTTTGTAGAACACTTTCAACACCTCATTTACTCTATTTGTGTTCATTTGAGGTAGTTGACACATTCAAGCACATACATTTTATTTAGTTGATTCTTGGCACTTGAAATCCATCGAGCAAATGCTACGGTTTATTACTCTTGGTGTTTGCCGGCATCTAGATGGCTTGGTGGACGTTTGTGTGGTGATCTCTTAAGTAAAATTGTGAAGAGGCCCGGTGCCAATTGTGAGTGGCTCGGTGTTCGCCATCTCTAAAGAGGAGGAAGAACAATCACTAGTGGAATTGGAGAGCAAGACTTAATTTGTAGAGCGGGTTCAATTCATTTAGGGCCTGTTTGGTTCATGACCAGAAGTTGCCTAGCCACAAGTTAGGCGTGCCACATTTAGGTACTAGTTTGGTTCATCGGCGGCCACACTTTCTTAGCACCGGCCCACAATAGACTTTGCCAAACTTTGCCACAACATGGACTAGTGAAGACGGGCAAATTTTCGATACCTCGTCTAATGTTCAAGAAGATGCTAGACGTTAGGTGGGCGGTGAGGTGGGGCCTAGCACCTAGGGGGCCTAGAAGGGACCTAGACCGCTGAATTAAAAATGAGGATAGCAAGCGAAGATAAGCAATCATATATATATATATATGATATTTAGATTAAAAAATAATGCTTGGTGTAAAGTTGTAAAACCTGCACATAAGCAATGCATGAGTTCTATGGTATTTGTTGTAGGGGTGGCCCCCATCTCAGCCCAGCAGGCCTGTTAGGAGGTTATAAGAACCAGAGTAACATGTGTAATGACATAAGTGCCCCTAATGGGGATGTACGGATGTAAGGGCATAACTGTAAAAGCATACCCCATGTGAATATATATATCAGGATAAGGGGGAGGGTGAGGCAGAACACTCCCACCTCTCCACTACCATCTCTCTCTCTGTTTGGTTTGTAGCCACAACGCTTGGCGCCGTCAGTGGGAGGACAGACAAGCTCAAGACCAAGAAGAAGGATGGCACCGAAAAAGCTTCATCGGCGGCGAAGAAAAAGAAGACGGTGGGTCGGAGCGGCGCGTGAATACCGGGGCCGGCATCGGCCGCCGAAGGAGCCGGGCGGCGTGTAGGCGCGATGGTCACGGCGTCGGCGGCGCTACATCAACCAACCCGCCGCCGCGCTACAACGACATCCACCCCCCGCGCGCGCAGCAACGACAAATTTCGCCACCCCGCCGGCAGCGCTGATCAAGCGGTGGGGGTAACCGCAACGGCATCCGGCGGATCCGAGATCGTGAGGCGATGGTCCTGCACACCGACCCGTCACGCGGGGTGTTCCGGCGGCCGGCGGACTGCGGTGGAAAGCGCCCTACTAGCAGCCCTCAACGCGTTCGGCGGGAACTAGGGGACCTTCGCGAGCCGTCCGAGATATACAAGAGGCTCGAGCCGCAGCCGCGCGCCCGATGTCGCGCCGAGCCCACGCCGAGAGGGCGGATAGCCGCGAAGCCCCACGTATAGCCGCGCGCCACGAAGACACGTGATCCGAGTCCCGCTTTGGCGGGCTGCAGCAGCGGCGTGGCGAAGGCTTCAAGTTCCCTAGCGTCATCGACCCGTACAAAGGCGACACGGATCCCGCGAGTTCGTGACGCGCGTGTCGAAACGCGATCAAGGCGCGCGCGGAGATGACACTACGAAGCGAAGGACTCCCCTCGCGCCGCAAGGAGTGGCACTCTCTTGGTTTTTACCATAGAGCCGCTCCATCTACGCATGGGAGCAGCTCGCGACCGCCTTCACAACAACTTCCAAGGAAACTATGTCAAGCGTGTCGATGCGACCAACTCTTCGTTATAACGCGAGACCCTGAGAAGCTCCGGACTACTTCAAGCGCCGCCAAGATTCGATGCCAAGTAAAGACGTTAATGAAACCACCGTCGTTAATGCAGCCATACAGGCCTTCGTCCGCCCAATGGCCGAGTACAACGCGCGAGGCCAATCAAGACGATCGCCAAGCTCTTCGACAAAATGGACGAGTATGCGCGGGCGGAGGAGGATGCGCGAAGACGCAGCGTTACCACCTCGACCTCGCCCATGAGGAGCCCCACGCAGTGGGGCGGGTGGTCCTCCTCGGCGTGGCGCGGCGAGAGCCCCGAGGAGGCCCTCCCGAGGCGGTGATACTGGGTGCAGAAAGCTCTTCAAGGAGCAGCATAAACCTCGGCGCCCCGGCAGCAGTCACAAAGCGGCCCATCATGTCTCGACACCGAGCGCCAGGACCCGACCCGCCTCATGGAGGGGAGGCCGGGGTCGGAAGGCGGACTTGGTTGCGCGCCAACCCCACGAACAAGAGCTCCTACACTATGGCAAGTGGTGCGAGGTACACGGCTACGGTGATCATTACACAAGGGCATGCACCGCAGCTTATGGAGCCGCGGAGGGTGACGGCCGGGTCTCGGGCTCGCCTCCTCGGCCTCGCCGGAGCCCACGTGGGCACCTGGGTAGCCCCACACGAGCCACCGCAATGGAGGCGCGCAGCATCGCACCGTCAACGTCATCACCGAGGCTCCTCCTCAAGGGCCCCGGGAGCAACGCAATTGTGGATGCCGCCCCGCAACATCACCTTCGACTTGAACGACGCCAGGGGTGTGGAGTACCCTCACCAAGACCCTCTAGTCATCCGCACCCACATAGCACGCCGTGACGTCGAGCGCGTCCTTGTCGACGGGAAGCTCGCGAATATCTTGTTCGCAGAGGCCCTCGACCGCATGGGGATGCCCCGAAGCCGGCTAGAGCAGCCAGGGGCTCCACTTCAAGGCTTTGGGGGTCAACCGCTGTAGGCCTTGGGGCACGTGTCCTTCCGGTCACTTTCCGTCGGGAGGGCAACAAGGGTAACATCCGACCGACATGTCATCTTCGATGCATGTCCCACATCCCTGAGCCATACCGCGACCCGCCATCAACTCTTTGAGGCGATCCCACACCACGCGTTTTGTGTGTGAAGCTCCCGGCCCGAGGGTGTTATCACCGTCTTCGGCGATCGGACTCGCTAGACGTCGCCGAGGCCGGCACCGCGTTCGCATCGCCGGTGCATGCCCTCTCCGCACGCTCGGCGACGGCCCTCCGCCCGGCCGACGCCCAAGCCTCGGCCGAGGGCGAGTCAAGAAGCCGCGCTCCAAGCGAGGGGCGCTTTGTGTCCATCGGCGAGGGCTCCACCGGGGTCGAACGGATCTCGCTCCGAGTGCTTGAAACAACGTTGACATCTTCGCATGGTCCCGGAGGACATCAAGGGCGACCGAGCGGTAATCGAGCATCGCTTGGCGGTCCGCCCAAACGCCAAGCCGGTTAAGCAAAGGCTTCGCGTATGTCGATGGATCGCAGCAGCGCCAAAACAGTGGCGAAGCTTCTTGGCCGGGTCATCCGCGAGGTCCACCATCCGAATGGCTCGCTAACCCGATTCTAGTTAAAAAGGCGGCGGGCTCGGCGTATGTGCATCGACTTCACGACACTCAACAAGGCGTGCCCAAGGACAATTACCCTTGCCGCGCATCGATCACCGGTCGACGCCACGGCTGGTGCGAACTCATGAGTTTCTGGATGCCTATTCCGCTACCACCAGTGTACATGGCGAAGACGACGAGGAGAAGACCGGTTTCATCACACCACTTGGGATGTTCGCCGTCGAAATGCCCTTTGGCTTGAAGAACGCAGCGCTACCTTTACCCACCTCGTCGCTATTGCCCCGCCGCCCAGCTCGGGAGGAACATCGAAGCTTACGTCGATGGCGTGGTGGTCAAAACCCGCAGCTTGCTCGCATGGCCGAGACCTCCGTGAGACCTTCACAACCTCGGAAGGCGGGCATCAAGCTCAACCCCGACAAATGTGTCTTCGGGTGTGGCGGGCAAACTCCTAGATTTCCTCGTGTCCAAGCGGGCATCCAGCGAACCCCAACAAAGTAGACGCCATCCCGGGTATGGAGCCGCACAAGACAACGAGGGAGGTCCAGAGGCTGGCGGACCGCATGGCAGCACTAAGCCGCTTCCTATCTAGGGCGGCGGAGCGGGGCTTGCCATTTTTCAAGACACTCCGCGGGTGCGATGGATTTCGTTGGGACGGAGATTGCGCGAAGGCCTTCAACGAGCTCAAGGAGCACCTGGCCAACCTCCCCACTCTGGTCGCCCCAGCACCAGAGGCTCCCCTCCTGCTCTATCTAGCCGCGTCAGCCACCGTGGTCAGCGCCGTCCTCGTCTTAGAGGAAGGCACCATACAGCGGCCCGTATACTTTGTCTCTGAAGCCCTCCAAGGCGCCAAGGCAAGATACACGGAGCTTGAGAAGCTCGCCTACGCGCTGGTCATGGCCAAGCCAAAGACCCTGAGTTGGCCAAGTACCTCGCGGCTGTGAGGGCGAGGGAGAGGCACTTTTTGGGCGTCACCATCAATGCCATCCCCCACGTGGAGAACGAGCAGGCAGACGCCCTCGCTAAGGCGGCCAGCCAGCAGCTGCCCCCCTGATGGGGCGTTTTACGAGATATTAGCGCAGCGCCATCGCGGCAACCGCGCGCATTTGTCCACCACATTGACCGGCCAGTGATTGGCGAGCCCATCTTCAATTTCTTGCAAGGCATCGCTGAAGGGAGGACCCACCGAGCCGGCGTTTGCGACCGCGCAAGGTCCTTCCAGTGTTCAAGGATACTCTACAAGAAAGGGTTTGCGCACCGCTCTTGCGCGCCTCTCGGAGGGGGAAAGGAGCTCGCGGAGATCCACGCGGTGCGTCGGCTCCCACCGCACCGAGGTCATTAGTCGGCAAGGCGTTCGTGCAAGACTTCTCTCGCCAATCGCCATCACCGACGCCAAGACCTCGTCCGTCGGTGCCAAGGGTGCTAGTGGATGGCGCGCATCATCCGCAGCCCCGACGAGCCTCAACCCCATTCCTCGGTGTGGCCACCGGCGCGCCGGCGTCGACATAGTAGGACCGCTTGCCGAGCTCGAGGACCTCCGGTTCGTGGTAGTCGCGCTGAGTATTTCTCCGGATGGCGGAGCGGTCGCCACGCTAAAGTAAGTTCTGCGCCATACGGCGCTTCCTCCGCAAAACATCATATGTCGCCGGCGTGCCCGGAGCTCACGGTTGACAACGGCTGCAGCTTCGACGCCACCCTCTTCAAAGACTATTGTGACAAAGATGGGCATCACCTCGATTCGCCTCGGTAGGGCACCCCACCCAACGGGCGGTCGAGCGGCGAATGGCGCCATCTCCACCGCCATCAAAAGCGCTGGTCGGGTTGCCAAGGGCAAGTGGCGGCGAAGCTTCACGGCGTTCTTTGGTCGCTACGCACAACGGTAACGCGTCCGACGGATTCACGCCGTTCAAGCTCCTTTTCGACGACGGGCGCGACGCCGAGGAAATCAAGGCGGCTCGCGGAGGGTCCTCGCCCAAGCACCCAAGAGGAGCGCCGTGTGTCCTGGACCTCCTCGACGGCTGCGGACGGATGCACCCACCATGTCGAAAGTATGCGCGGCGCACAATGCGTATCGGACCGCTCTATATGCCCACGGATTCAAGCTCGGGATCTCGTTCTCAAGTGGCGCTCGGCGAGACCGCCGGCAAGCTAGAGTCCAAGTGGAAGGCCCGCACATCGTGATGGAGGCATTGCCGAAGGGGCGTATCGCCGCCACGCTCGAAGGACAAGCCCTCCGCACACATGGAATGCGGACAGGTTGCGGCGATACTACGCCTAGAAGTAGGATGACAAGTGTAGAGCTGCTAGCCCCTTGTTATACGATGCTCGCCCGCGCAAACGGGAGGTCAATAAAGATTGCTGTTCCCAGAGCATTGTCTGTCCACGCTAAGAGGAACAAAGTCCACGGACTCTAAATAAGACGTAGCGTCGAGGTCCGCCTCCGCACGCGCGAGTCTCCGGACTATAAAGTCGTAGCGTCGAGGTTCACCTCCGCACGCACCAGTCTACGGACTCTAAATAAGACGTAGCGTTGAGCTCAGCTTCCGCACGCGAGAGTCTGCGGACTATAAATAAGACGTAGCGTTGAGCTCAGCTTCCGCACGCACCAGTCTACGGACTCTAAATAAGACGTGGCGTTGAGCTCGCTTCCGCACGCGAGAGTCTGCGGACTATAAATAAGACGTAGCGTTGAGCTCAGCTTCCGCACGCACCAGTCTACGGACTCTAAATAAGACGTAGCGTTGAGCTCAGCTTCCGCACGCAAGAGTCTGCGGACTATAAATAAGACGTAGCGTTGAGCTCAGCTTCCGCACGCACCAGTCTACGGACTCTAAATAAGACGTAGCGTTGAGCTCAGCTTCCGCACGCAAGAGTCTACGGACTATAAATAAGACGTAGCGTTGAGCTCAGCTTCCGCACGCACTACCTACGGACTCTAAATAAGACGTAGCGTTGAGCTCACTTTACGCGCGAGAGTCTACGGACTATAAATAAGACGTAGCGTTGAGCTCAGCTTCCGCACGCACCAGTCTGCGGACTATAAATAAGACGCAACGGGGGGACGCCCTCGCGCGCACTAGTCTACGGACTCTAAATAAGACGTAGCGTTGAGCTCAGCTTCCACACGCGAGAGTCTGCGGACTATAAATAAGACGTAGCGTTGAGCTTAGCTTTCGCATGCACCAGTCCACGGACTCTAAATAAGACGTAGCGTTGAGCTCAGCTTTCGCACGCGAGAGTCTACGGACTATAAATAAGACGTAACGTTGAGCTCAGCTTCCGCACGCACCAGTCCACGGACTCTAAATAAGACGTAGCGTCGAGGTCCGCCTCCGCACGTGCGAGTCCCCGGACTATAAAGGAAGTCGAAGCGCCGAGGTTTGCCTCGCACGCCCGATCCACGGACTCTAAATAAGACGTGGCGTCGAGGTCCGCCTCACACGCGCGAGTCCCCGACTATAAAGGAAGTCGTGGCGTCGAGGTTCGCCTCACGCGCGCCATCCACGGACTCTAAATAAGACGTAGCGTCGAGGTCCGCCTCGCGCGCGAGTCTCCGGACTATAAAGGAAGTCGAAGCGCCGAGGATCGCCTCCACACGCCGCCGATCACGGACTCTAAACACGACACGATGGGGACGCTCGCGCGCTAAAAGGCGGAGGTCTTCCTCACACTCGCGGCGAGTAACACCAAGAATAAAGTGCTACTTGGTTTCATTGCAAAAGAAAGGGGTTACATGGTTGCAAGCATGAGAACCAATACATCATCCTCCCGCCTACCCGACCAACACTCGGTCTTGGCGCGGTGCAAACAAACCCGAGCCGCCGTCGTCGTGGTGTTGGACGACCCTTCGAGCCACCGAGGAGGTCCCCCCCCCATGCGCGTCTCGCTGACGGTGACCTCGCCGCATCTTCCCGGCGGCCCCGCATCCGTTGGTGGAAGTTCTCAGCTAGGCCCGACGGACCAATGGCGTCGACATAACTCGCGGTCGGCGGGAAGATCCGGCTGAGGATTCGCCACCATGGGTATGTCTACACCCACGAGTATGAAGCATGGCGAGGCGAAGCACGCACCAAGGTAGCCGCAGTGCTCGCCAAAGGTTCCGCGCCACGAAGAGCAACGCCCCCTCCTCGATCAACCCCGCGTCTCGACAGTCCTCCGCCCGTGCATAGTGTCCGCACTCGACGCACGATCTCGGAGGGCTGGTTCGAGACTCCATGGCCCGCCACGCCGACGTGGACGCATTTTCTAAGGCGCGGCTATTCCTGCAGCGAGACTCGCCACCGGGCTTTCTCCCCTCTAGGACGGCGACCGCCGAAGAAGGCGCGCTCCTCGGCTCACGGCGCGCACTTGGCTTCGTGTGGCCTCGAGTTGCGCGGCCACCATGGCGCCCTCCAGCGCGACGCTCTTCATCGCTTCGCGCGAGCATTGTTTGCTTCGCGAAGGCTGGCTTCTAGAACCCTCCGCTCCCGAACACGGGCCTCGTCAAAGGCCCGGCTGAGCGCAAGCGTTTGGCAAAAACAACAAGTCAGCAGGCGCCCATTAGTACCTCACAAGCTGAAGCGCACATATTTACCTTCATCTCGGAGGCCTGCAGCGCGAGCGCTAGGAGTTCCCCCTCGCATGACGACTACATCTCTCGGTCAAGGCCGTTGTCGGCATGCTCTGCGGCTGCGGTGAGGACGTGAAGTGTCTCCAGGCGAGGGAGGAAGTCCGAGCGAGCGAGCTCCGGCCCCAACGCGCCAGGATTTACCGCGGCCGCGGCCGCATCAACAGCAACGGACACCTGCGGGGCATCCTGCACAAGGCTTTGGACTTCGCGACACCTCCGCTGCTCGATCCTTCGCCATGTCCGGAGACTTCGCCTCGCCGATGTTGGCGAATGAGCGGCAGACGGAGAGTCTCGCGAAGTCAAGTGAAGAGAGGACTCGCGCCTACCTCCCGCGCCTCGTCGCGGTAGGAAGTGGCGCCGCTCGACCGCCAAGTGGGGCGGGCGCCTCGGCCGGTCGGCGAGGAGGTGCGCTCGCGCGCGCGCCCGCGACAAGCCGTAATCGACCGCGACAAGGCCCTCGAGGGCGCGCTGCGGCGCACAAGCGATTCTTCCGCGGCAACACCAGCTGCGGTTCCCGTCGCCCCCACGGTTCCCTCCGTAGGGGGGCACGCCCTCGCCGGCCGCTGCGGTTGATAATGCACCATCAACCGTGGTTTTCTCGCTGGGAGCGGTGCTCCCCCCCCCCCGGGTTAGCGACTTCCAGCTCAACGATGGCCGCGAGCACGGGTTCGCTGGCGTCGGCAGAGGGTGCCGGGGGATTCGAGGCGGCGCGCCCACCGCCGGTCGCACGCCTGCCTCACCGTGCTAGCCGCGAGAACTCTTGGGTCACATACGGCAGCCGGGGAATGAGCCCGGCATCGCGAAGATAACACCCACGCAGGGCTATCACCGCCTCGAGCGCCGAGTCCCGCGGAAGCTCCCGGCACCAGCGCTCGAACGCGATAATGCTAAGAGCCTCGCATGTGCGGTTTACCCGCTTGCTTAGCCGCTTGATCGCGACCTCGCGAGCTCGGTGCTCCTTAATCGTGTGCGGCCGAGGAGCGCCGCAATGCGCGCTCGCGTCTTCTAGCCAAGCCATCGCGCAGAGATCACGCTCGATCGGCGGAGACTAAACAGATACAATGGCACGCGTAAAACGTCTTTGGGTGGCTTACAAGGAGCGGAAGGCGAAGCGGCGAGATACGGATGGGTCGAACTCGCCCTCGCGGGTCGCCTGTCCAACATACTTCCCGGAGGAGAGTGGCGCCACCCCATACATTGTGAACTCCTCGGCTAGGTCGCGTGGGCTCATTCGACGGCGACACCGACAAGACTCTGTAGCTTTGCGTGTCGCCGCCTCCGCCTTGCACACCGGCGTCATCGTTAAACGAGATCGCCCGCCTCGGCATTGCATTCCGCTCTTGTTGGTCACGGTGTAGTAGAACCACTGGCGCAGGGAACAACGTCGTGCACGACGCCCGGAGTACGAAGTCCACACCGCCGAAGTTGGACACCGCCCCATCAACCTTTCTGGGTCGACAGCGTGCGTCGTGCAGAGTGGCGAACAAGCTCATGCTGGGACGCCCCCCTCTGTCCGCATCGCCCACATGAAGACAGCTAGGCGGAGTATTGCGTGGGGCGTCAGTTGGGCTAGCTCCAATTGTAGGCCCGAAGGACTTCGCCCACGAACAATGTGGAGGGCATTCGAAGGCCGGCATCGAAGAACGCGACAAAAACAATCGCCTCCATTGCCCGGGGCTTCGGCTCCGTCTCGTCCCGACGGGGTAGGCGAGCCCCATCGCGATCCGCGATCTTCCTCTCCTCCACGAGTTGCTGCAGCGTCCCTTCGGTCACGCGGCTCCTCCCCAACACACGGGAGCAGCGGCCTCCCGAGTGCTCCATGGCATCCCACCACTTGTTGGCGCGCGAGCTCCCCCGCGGCACCAGCTCGTACTCCCTGGAAGGATGGGACATCTCACCCTGGATAGGTAAGGAACCGCTGCGGGGATGGTAGGTGGCGTCCTCATGGCTAGCCATCGCTCTTCGCGACCAGGGAGAAAGAAGCAGGGAAAGGAGCAACTGGCGTTCCAATTAGCACGGGCGGAAGCAAAGCGGCAGATCAAAAGACAAAAGAAAAACACCAAGAAAGGGCGCCTCTACCTCAACACTGGCACCTTATAAAGGCCGCTCGCCTCTCACGTGGCTCGCAGCGCAGACAAATCAAACTTGCAGCGGTTTGGCTGCCCACGATTTGGAAAGAAGAACCGCCGGGGCTTAGAAGGCCATGCCCGGTAGGTGGCCAAACAGCGCACAACGCCTCCACGCCTTCAACACGCGTCCAACTTCCCTGGGGAAGAGGCGAACGGCCGCGGTCACGCAACCGCTCACATCCCACGACGCACCAGTCGTGAGTCGCCGCGCGTCCCACTCGCAGAATGGCAGACTGCACGACGCGACAGCCTGACCTCTGGCAGGCCAGGCGTCGGCGTGATTCCAGCCGCCATTAAAAGCGCACTACGGTGCAAGGTCACAACACCCGGCACAACAATATCGGCGCCAAGCTCCAATCTTAGTGCGGGGCGGAGCGCGCGCGTCTACGCCAGCGGCGCCACCTCTGCTGCTGCCGCTCGAAGGGTAGGGGACAGCGCGCGCGCCTCGGCTTCAACTTAGGCGCCACCTCGCGCCACTCATTCGAAGGGTAGGGGCGGAGCGCGCGCCTTTCAACAGCGCCCGCCTCGCCGCCACCCGCTCGAAGGGTAGGGGCGGAGTGTGCGCGCCTCGGCTTCGACAAGGGCGCTAGCCTCCGCGCCACCCATTCGGCGGTAGGGGACGGAGCGCGCGCGCGCGCCGCCCGACCTGGCGCCACCTCGCGCCACCCGCTCGAAGGGTTGGGGACGGCGCGCACGCCTCGGCCGACCTGGCGCGCGCCCTCCGCCGCCACCCGCTCGAAGGGTAGGGGAGGAGCGCGCGCGTCTACTTTGAACAGCGCCGGCCTCGCCGCCACCCGCTCGAAGGGTGGGGGATGGAGCGCGCGCCTCGGCCGACTTGGGCGCCACCCGCGCCACCCGCTCGAAGGGTAGGGGACGAGTGCGCACGCCTCGGCCGACTTAGGCGCCGACCTCGCGCCACCCGCTCAAAGGTAGGGGCGGAGCGCGCGCGTCTTTGAACAGCGCCGACCTCGCCACCTCCGCCGCCACCCGGACGAAGGGCGCCGGGAGCGCTAGCCTCCGCCACCCGCTCAAGCGGGACGACGAGCGCGACGCGCGGCCGACCTGGCGCCACCTCCGCCGCCACCCGCTCAAAGGGTTGGGGATGGAGCGCGCATGCCTTGGCCGACCTGGCGCCACCTCGCGCCACCCATTCGAAGGTAGGGGACGGAGCGCGCGTCTACTTGGAACAGCGCCACCCCCGCCACCTCGGCGCCACCCGCTCGAAGGGTAGCCAGGGCCACGGAGCGTCGCGCGCCTGGCGCCACGACCGGCGACCCGAGCGCCCCGCCGCCACCCGCCACCCGCTCAAGGGTAGGGGACGGAGCGCGCGCCGCTCGGCCGACCTGGCGCCGACCTCCGCGCCACCCGCTCAAGGGTAGGGGATGGAGCGCGCGCGCGCCTCGGCCGACCAGCGCCACTCGCGCCACCCGTTCGAGGGTAGGGGACGGAGCGCGCGCGTCTACTTCGAACAGGCGCCAGCCTCCGCTGCCACCCGTTCGAAGGGTAGGGGACGGAGTGCGCGCGCCTCGGCTTCGACTTGGGCGCTAGCCTCCGCTGCCACGCGTTCGAAGGGTAGGGGACGGAGCGCGCGCACGCCTCTCTCTCTCTCTGTTTGGTCTGTAGCCACAACAGTATTAAATAACTATTGTGCATTTTTACTTCAAAGCTCAAACTTCTAATTCAAAATAATGAAAGAAATGATAGCAACATAATAAGACATATGTAATAAATTATGAAGTTCATAACGAAACACACATAAGCATTATTCTCAAATACACATAACAAAACACACATAGACATAGTTCTCCTCATAAGTCACAAACAAGCAACATAGTTAATGTAACAAGCATGATAATGTGATGATGAAATGAGTCAATCTTCGTCCTCTTATCCATAATCCTTGGTTAGGACCACTTCATCTTGGTTGGATTCAAATTCAAGATTTCCAAGATCCTCATTGACCTCCTCTTCTTTAGATTCAGAATCAAAATCATCTTCATGAAGCTCTCACTCTAATGCTTCTAGGAGGTTGCATGGCTTCATTAGCTCCCATTGCCTCATCACTTATATCCCATGAAAGACCCATTTCGGGATCAACATCATCATCCCTGCATTAAATTGAACATTACTAGCATGCGTAGCTAAAAGGACATCAATGTTCTTCGTTTTGCTCTTCTCTTTTTTGTTCAACAATCTTGCATTGAATTGAACATAGACTGGATTATTAAGGCGATGAGCGTCTAGCTTATTTCTCTTCTTTCTATGTACCTACAAGTTGCAAAGTAAAGTTTAATACTAGACTTTCTTGACTACTTGAGATATGTAATTTTTTTCTTGAATAGTAAGAGTAGAGAGAATCAGAGATACCATGTCAAAAGTACTCTAATTTCTTTTACATCCTGATGAACTTAAGGTCAAAGAGGGATTCTTATGGAAAATCTTTGCATGGGGAATATGATATCCATATTTCGACCTCCAATTAGTTACATAATAGGAAGAATGAAAGATGAGTTATTAATAAATGATGAAATATCAATATAAATATGTTAAGTTAAGAACAATAAGTTTACTAGGAATAAGCTCTCTTTTTTTATTTCCAAGTTGGGCAGGGTTTTTCCAAAGATCTCTCTCTTATCATTGAATATGTCAAAGTCAACATTGAGTACTTGACCTATTACTTCATTATCACCATGATAAAATATTTCAACATATTTAATAAATCCATACATAATATCTTGTTCCAAAAAAAATAGATCGATCACGATAGCTATAATATGGGTTTAATAGATATGTCGTCAAATGCAATGGAGAATCAAGCATTTGTTTCATCTTTCCATCAATGGCATGAATGATCAAGTTGTAATTGCTCTCCGAATTGTTCAAGGCCTCCCTAATTTACTTCTTTGCCTCTAAAATTTATCCATAAAGAAAGATCATAGATGGACTATCACCATCAATCATGCGAAGAATCTTCAGTAACGGCTCAAAAACCTTCAAGCAATGCAACATAAAATGTTTGCAAATTGGAAAATTCAAATACATAACATAATGGACAGCACTACTATACCTTCAAAGCATTATTCACACCATTCCAAAATGATCTACTAATGAGTGATGCGGTTGCCATGACACCTTTGCCTTTTTAGTCTAGGCGGATTGTTCCCACTCCTTGCTAAGTGTCATCGCCCTTAGTTCGGCCGTCTTCTCATTCAAACTTTACAAAGTAAGAGAAGGTTGAAGCAAATCTAGTCACTCTCAGATTTATTATATCTTTTCTCTTTGTGTGTTTTCTCATCAATGCAAAGTCTTGTGGTGTGAGTAGATAAAAACTATCAATACCTTTGCTTGTTCAAGCGTCTTCTTATACTTTGATATATTGCCAATTCCTTGTAACATAAGGTTGATGTTGTGAGTTACACATGAACTCCAAAAGATATTTGGCCTTTTGGCCTTTAATAATTCCTTTGCTCTCATGTTGTTTGAAGCATTGTCTATCACTATTTGAACCACATTTTGGAGACCAATAGTGCCAATACATCTATCCACATACTCAAAGATATAGTCGCTTGTGTGTGCATTTTCCGACGCCTCCTTTGATCCTATGAAATTTGTCCCTAAATTGCAATTAACACACAAGTTCATGATGCTCCTCCTCTTTTGATCTATCCATGCGTCGGTCACGAGGGAGCACTCGGTCATGGTTCTTTCTTCTTCATGTGCTTTAAACTACTCATTAGTTATCAACAATTCCTTTTTCAACAATGGCTCCCGAACATCATATTGAGAGGGACCTCCAAAGCCCAAGCCAAAGCAACTTATGGCCTCCAATATTTGTTTGAATTCATCGTTGTTGATGACATTGAAAGGAACACCTAAAGAGTAAAGAGCAAATATACACACCACAATGTAAGGTTAACAAAGAATGAATTAATAGCATACAAAAATAAAATGAATGATAATTACAATCTTTACGGGAAACATAAAGCCATCTTGCCAGATATTACTTCACTTTATGGTGTCTCTCTTTCCAAATTGTCTTCGTAATTCTTTGTTACCTCTTCAACTTTTGAGTACTCAAAGTGCTCTCTTGATGATCAATCGGATTTACAAATCTATCAATAGGCCCTAACTTTCTTTATGTTGATACTCTGATCTCGTCAAGTTCTTCTTCATTTTCACCACCACCTATTATGCTCACATTTTCCCTAACCTTATTTTCTTGTGCTTTTTTACTCTTCTTCTTGTTTTTTACCTTTTCAATATAATTATATCACTTTGTTCGTCTTCTTTTGTAGATTTGGGATATCTCGCAATATTTCCTTGAATATGCGCAATATGTTGCTTGATCCTATAGATGCCCTTGGAAACCACCTTGTTGCACAAGATACATTTCACCTTGTCCAAATTGTTTGGGTTCACCAACACCCCCATATTCCTACCCTATGTCACCCGACTTTCTCTTGAGGCTATCTTCGGTGCCCACCTCAGGAACTAACGTGGTAGATGACATCCTAGTGTAGTATCATATTTATTCATACGCAAATTAATGGATTACACAAGCAATGGACTGATGAAGAATGAATTGATGAAGCAAATGGGCTATAAGTTTATAAGTACAAATAGTAGAGCACTAGAACTACATATAATCGCTGGCCCTTTAGCAATAACCACACAATAGCAAATTGCCAAATTAGGAAAGCATTGTACAGTGTATTATTTGTGGTAGCATCACCAAATGACCATTGCACAATGTACAGTGCATAATGTACTATAGTACTAATGAGTAATGATTATTCCTGTATTCCAAATTTCCAATGATCATCCAACCATTGAGACTAATCACAGATTCACAGCACTCCTAATCTCCTACAGTGATCTGTGCTATATACTCCCATAGCCCCACACGGTGATCATATACTACCATAGCTCCACTCGGCAGCTCCACTGTCCTTCCCATTCCGCGTGTTAAGGCAAGATGTGATAATAGAGAGAGAGAGTCAAGAGAGAGGAGAGCAGATATAGTGGCTGGCTGGTCAAGGTGGCAACGGTGAGTTGGTTGGAGGTAGCGACGACGATGGGTTGAGGCAGTGGCGACGATGGGTTGGAGGTAGTGACGGGGACATGTTAGAGTTAAGGACATGTCAATGCGATAGATCTGGCCAACGGTGAGATAGATCTAGCTGACGGCGACTTGCACTTGCTTAGTTGCTCTTCAATGGAGGGGAGGCGATGGCGGGAGGCGACAGACTGACAGAGAGGAAATCCCTAACCCTACACCAGATATGAGAGCACTTTAGCACCTTCTTATACCACTTGATTATCAGCCTATGCGCCGCCCAACCTTAGCCACCTTGAACCGCTGTTGACTGCGCCTGGAGCCGCCACGCCTTGTGTTGCCTCATTCGCCTAGCACCGCCTTGGACCACTGTTGATTGCCTAATCGGACCGAGTGCCCAACTGGTCGATTACCACTAAATCACGGTGGGGAGGGCACGCCCAGTGCCTAGGTGCCACCTAGGCGACTGTCTAGGCCGACTTTTAGAACACTGACAGCATCAAAAACATCGCATGTCTCTATTTGGTTCTTTCTTTATCTCTACTATTCTACATCTATATTTCTAGTAATTGAAATTGTCCTATCTTATTGAGCTAGAAATATATTTGTAGAGACTTAGCTTGTGGTGCCTTAGTATTACTAGAATTATGTAGGTCTTAAATTGTAATATAAATCTTGCTTAGCTCTTAATTTGTAGAAATTAGCTTTTATAAAGCAAGAAATTTAAGAACCTTGTGCTGTAGGCATCGCGACGGTGGGTGCGCGACAGTGCGGAGGTGCGCATAGCGATAGCAATGGTACGCATGCACAATGATGTAGAGGGCGGCAGCACGTGTAGTAAGTATGATAGCTGTAGCATAGCAGGTTTGCGACGACGATAGCAAGCATGCAATAGCGGGTGATGCACATTTGGTGTGGTGGTTGTGGGCACATGTGGTGGGTGTGTGGCGTGGGATCCAACTATGGCACTTTGACTCCAACCAAGCGAGGCCCTTGGCGTTGTGGACGTCCTTTGGGGCCTTGCCTTGTCACAACAAAGAACATGGTGACAATGACGAGTGGGCAACATCGCATCGAGGGTTTTGCCACCATGGTCGAATGCTCTACCATAGGTGCGCGTGCATGAGATTTTGGCTGAGTTCTTTTCGACTTTCAACTGGCTTATGCTTGTACTATCTACAGTAACGCGCTTTTAAACGGTGCGTTTTTTTTCAAAATAGGGTCAACAAGAAGATTGTAGTAAAAAGTGTACTGAGTTCAGCTATATCAGTCAAAATCACATGCGACTATTTTTCTGTGCGTACTACCTCTCGTAAACAGGCATAATTCAAATATTTAAGCCATAAACCATAAACTATCAGTCCAAAAGAACCCACCCTTTACCGATCCCTTCTCAATCTACCTCTTCTTAATCTACTGAATTAATCCACTATGAGCAATAATCCCACTAGAACCTTAATTAATTAAACTGATCTAATCTCTAAATAGCTGCTAAACTGATATAATCTAGGGAACTAGCAGCAATTAATCTACAAGATTAATCTAATAGAAATATAGGATTGGAAAGGGGGGAATCCCAATGACATACCAAATCGGCCAATGAAGAGCAAACTGGACGATGACCTGCTAAATAATCGTTATGGCTGCATGTTCATACTAAGCCAATCACACACAAAAGAGAGACGATATAGACATAAAATACACCGGGAATGAATTCTTCATTAGCTATCCACCTTTCTATGGACCTATTTATATTAGTTGCGGCTGATGACTTTTGACTGAAAATGAATAGTAGTGACTGAAAGAAATGTCTTTGAGAAGATGAGCGAGCTGTGGAGAAGTGTGAGAGAGATACATGTATGAGACGGGAGTGAGCGGAGTAAGGTGCGTAATGCGCATGTTATCTCTTGTCTTATCTCTGGAGTGAGACAAGATTTAGAGGGGTGAGGAAGTCGTTTTGAAAAACCGGATATTTATATTGGTTTCTATTTTTTTTCAAACAGAAACCAATATAAATAGACCTATATACAATAACTCCAAGCAGAGACCAATATAAACCCTATATACAATAGGGTAGTTTAGAAATTTTCCTACAAAACCATTAGGCAAAAGCCCTGTGCAAATGTGTTATGGTTTTTGACTGATTGTAAGAGAGATTGAGGGAGTAAGGAATACTCATGTTGAAAAGATACTTCGTTCAAAGTGATTCCTGCAGTGACTCTTACAAATGACTTATAGAAACCAACTTAAAGCCATTTCGTTCAAAAACTATCTTCTAAAAGCCAGAAATCATAAGCTATTTGGAACAATGCCTAATATTTTTAAGATCTATTCTTTTTAGCTTATAACTTTCCTCAAACAAATAAACGAATCGATTTCTCTATCGTTATTTTGAAGCAATTTATCATACCTGGTGGTGATCATTTGGGCTTTTTTGGTGGCTTATGGCTAAAAAGCACCGTAGCTGGCTGAAAAAACAATGTAGCTGACAGAGACTTATTTAGCATAATTAAATTTAAAAAAATTAAAAAATATGTTAGCCCATTACGTATAATACAAATAAATACGGAAAAAACAAACAAAAAAGTTAAAAGTTCAAAAAAAAAATAAAATTTATAAATAGTAAAAAATAAACTGAAAACTAAAAGCTGAAGATAAAATGATCACAACCATAATCGATCCACTAATCTCTCACAACCATAATCGATCCACTAATCTCTCACTGCCCTGCTGGACCCAGGAATCCTCGAATCGCCCCCTGCTTCCTCTTCGGCGCCCCCACCCACCCCCACCCCCACCTCGAATCGATCCACCGCAGAAGCAAACCCCTCACATCCCCCCTCCCGCCTCAGGCCGTCCACCCTTCACCGCCGCCGGCGACGACTCCATGACTATGATGACGACTCCTCCTCTCGAGGTACGTGCTCGCCCCGATCTCCGCGGGTCGTCCCCTCCCACTGCTCCGCGCCTTCCCGCGCGGATCGGGGATCTCCTTGTTTTCCTAGGGTTTACGCGGCCTGCCGGATCTGATCCCTGCGCCCTCCTTCCCCCCGCAGCAGCAACAGGAGGACGACGAGATGCTCGTGCCGCACCAGGAGCTCCCGCCGCCGGCGCCGCCCAGCCAATGGAAGGTGAGACTTAGGGCCTCGATTTACTCCCTCTGTGTGTCTCTGCGCCCGTGTGGGGTTGGGTGGTTGATGGGTTTATGCGTTTCGAACTTTTGCTGATCTTACACGTATGGTGGTGCTGTTGCTGCTGCTGCTAGTCGTGGCGCAGACGGAGCCTGCGAACACGGCGGAGAGCCAGCCGCCGGAGGACCCGCAGACATCGCGGTTCACCTGGACGATCGAGAACTTCACCAGGCTCAACGGGAAGAAGCACTACTCAGACGTGTTTGTGGTTGGCGGATTTAAATGGTGAGCTTTGGATCGCTTGCCTTTTTGCTTCATAGTGGAAATGCAGTTAGCGTGGGAGTACTTGAAACTTTAGGGGTTTTGATCTATGTGCTGGTTTTGCGTGCAGGCGTGTGCTGATTTTCCCCAAGGGGAACAATGTGGACCAGCTCTCGATGTACTTGGACGTTGCGGACTCAGGAAACCTCCCCTACGGATGGAGCCGGTACGCTCAGTTCAGCTTGGCCGTTGTAAACCAGATCCATCCGAAGTATACAATACGGAAAGGTATTGCATTTCTTCATTTAATGTTGTACTTCCCATGTCAAGAGTGCCATCGCCGTCATGGAACTTTCAAGGGGATATAGCTTGAACTGAGGTGGAACATGATGAACTCGATGATCGCTATTTGATTATCGACAACTGTCAAACTTTTATTATGATGGCATGTCGAGTGCTATTAGGGTACTGCGTATGTACTGTTGGATGTAGTTTGTCGGCAGTGTGACTGAAATGGACATGACATATGCCTAGTTTCTTAGGCGATACACTAGTAGCAAAGGCTATTAATAATCGTATTATCAATGACAATTAATCCACAAAGTGACACATAGCAGTGCAAATCATTTTGTATTTTTTAATGAGATGGAGCTCATTCTTTTAGATCAAGATTTACAATATTCATGACGCATGTAGCACATGTAAGGCACATAAATTTCTCGTAAACTTTAATAGAAACTTTCTTTTAAAGTTTACTTAAACTTCTACAGGGCTATTCACTTTGAGTTAAGTATTTTTTTACATAGGATGTTTCTCAGCTGTGTGTCTCTTTTGCCTTACACTTCTGGCAACTTACAGATCTAGCATCTCAAGTTCTCATCTTCCAAGTGTGCTTCTTTCTGTTGACTGCATTGGTGGTCGTCAACATTGTTATGACGATTTAATATCACATTGACTGTTGACTGTTAATTGGACTGTTTATTGCTATGTGAATGGTGGAGCTGGCATGGCATTGTTGCATTTTATACTTGTACACAGTTCTTACTAGGATTTGGTTGAATGAGTCTTTGTTAGGATGTCTATGAATCATAAATTACATATGGAGTTGATCATTTTTTTGTACGATATGTTATGTTCCATCTCGAGCAAATTCTTGATATTTTTGTTTCTTACTTTATAACTTTTCTGGTTAGTTACTGTGGCTTGAAGCCTTAAACCTCAGTTTAGTTTTTAGTCACATATTAATTAATGGTATAATGAACATTAGCTTTATTACCTAACATGAATTTGGTTGTGAGCCTCATTTCTTTCGAAGACTCCTTTTGTCTGTTATTTTTCTCTATGTGTAATTAATGAAGCTTTGTAGCAGCAATGCTTGAGTTATATTTGAATTTTCTAATATTTTTGCAAAATTTCTCTGTTTTGAGTCTGTACGTTGCTCCCCTGTTTGGCAGATACTCAACATCAATTTAATGCACGTGAGAGTGACTGGGGTTTCACATCTTTTATGCCTTTGAGTGAGCTGTATGACCCAAGTAGGGGCTATCTTGTGAATGACACTGTTGTTGTGGAAGCTGAGGTTGCTGTTCGCAGAATGGTTGATTACTGGACTTATGACTCAAAAAGGAAACAGGTTATGTTGGTCTCAAAATCAAGGAGCTACCTGTTATATGAACTCTCTACTACAAACATTGTATCATATACCATACTTCAGGAAGGTGTGAGATCATGCCTTATTCTATCCTATGTGCTTTGTTGAATTTCTAAATTTTGAACCAATTTATTGAAATTTTCTCTTAGGCTGTATATCATATGCCAACTACTGAGAATGACATGCCATCTGGGAGTATCCCTTTAGCCCTGCAGAGCCTTTTTTACAAGCTCCAGTATAGTGACAGCAGCGTAGCTACAAAAGAGTTGACCAAATCTTTTGGATGGGACACTTATGATTCTTTCATGCAGCATGATGTGCAAGAGCTCAACAGAGTTCTTTGTGAGAAACTTGAAGGCAAGATGAAGGTGAATATTATAATAACAAATTGTCTGTATTGCCTATTATTTGTTATTAACTGCGCTGTCTCCCCAGGGAACTGTTGTGGAAGGAACAATTGAACAATTATTTGAAGGCCATCACATTAATTACATCGAGTGCATTAATGTTGACTATAAATCTAGCAGAAAAGAGTCCTTTTATGGTAGGCCTTGTCGTTTTAATTGTGTATTTGTGTTTGCATTGCACGTGTTATATCTATATATTGCATGTTGCTTATGTTATGGTCTTGCAGATCTACAACTTGATGTCAAAGGTTGTCGTGATGTTTATGCATCCTTTGATAGATATGTCGAAGTGGAGCGTCTAGAGGGTGATAACAAATATCACGCGGAGCAATATGGCTTACAAGTACCCCCCCACAATTTCTGTTTTATGCATTGCTCAGAAGCTGAGTATTAAGATGTTGTATTTTTATTGTTGTGCTTTTTAAGATCTTAGTAGGCATTTTTTTCTTTTGGAATATTTATTGTTTGATACATATATGAAGTCTACTTAGCATAGTACCTTTGCTTATTATTTTGGTGATCACTCTGTAATGTTTGTAAATACCTGCATAAATTCATTAACTGAGAAAGGGTTTCCTTGAAGTTAATTTTATAATAAAAATATATTGATTACCTGATTTTCAAAGATTTTAGGAAAGCTGCATGCATGAAACAATCGTTTTCAATATAATGAAGGAAATAATGTGACGATTTTATATTTCTGACCTTTTTGTTATTATTTTGGCACCTGAATTTCAATCTTATTTTCCTTTTCAGGATGCAAAAAAGGGTGTTCTCTTCCTTGATTTCCCTCCTGTTTTGCAACTTCAACTGAAGCGTTTTGAATATGATTACATGCGAGATACAATGGTTAAGGTTGGGACTGTGCTATCCTTACCTTTAAATTGATAAATTATTTATTCTCATACTTCTATATGATTAACCTATTTCAAGTGATGCTGTACAACATGCTGGTTATTCATAACATCATGGCATGAATATGGATATGAGGGTTTGGCAACACCTAACTGTCAGGCTTTAGACTGATGAAACATAGATTGTGGTATCAATATCTGATATTCTGTTTCCTGACTTGTTTCCCTCTACCAGCTGGTAGCAATTTCTGTCCTGTTACTGGTATAACCGCTTACAAACTAGCTGGAACGATTCTTTAAAGATTGTGAAAAAATGGCATAATGGAATTGGGATAGTATCTGTGACTCAATGGTGGCAACCACAGACACAGCCATTACTAACTCCTTGAAGTGAGCAACAGGACCATTACCTGTTTAGTATGTTCTAGCTTGGCTACAACCGATATTCTGGGTGGTTTTTGCACAATCAGGTAGTTACAGGGGGAAGCGGGCAAGGGTGCTAACTGCTAAGTGGTAAAAACTGTTATCACACTGGTTTTGCTCTAGAATTAAGAAAGCATCAGTAAATAGATAATTCTGATGGTTTATTTAGGTTGATGCTCGTAGCTAGCACTCTGCTGCTTCAATAAGTACTTCAGATCTACTTAGATATCTTCCAGGCTGAAAGTAGTCGTGACAGTTGACACACTCTGCTGCTTCAATAAGTACTTCAGATCTACTTAGGGTGCCTTTGGTTGGGCTTCCCAACCTGCTTTGGCTTCCCAAAAAGCCAAAAGCCAACCAAAGGGGGGAAACTCCACGCTTACTTTTTGGAGAAAGCTGCTTTTGTGGTAGTACAATTTTCACAGCAGGTGGCACCTTGCTTCCACCGGCAGTGGATTCGTGATTGTCCACGAAATTACCCACCTGCCACTGGTTATGAAGGTACCGTTTCGTTTTTTCCTCTTCTTTTCCCCATCCGCAGACTCGCGAGGAAAGGCCGCCACCGCTCCACCTCGCTCGCCGCTCCGCTCCAAGACCGACGAGCCGGGAGCCACCGCGGCGAGCGCGAAGCTCGCCCGCCGCCGCAGCGCCTCCTCCGCCGCCCGCGCGCGCGCGCGAGCTCGCCGTCGACGTGGGCTCCGCCATCGCCGCGGACGAGCGCGAGCTCCGCCGCCGCTGCCTTTGTCTTGCTTCGTCTCTGTGTGGATTGACGACCTGAGGAAGAAACGCGCAGGAAAAAAAACAGAAAAATATGCATTGGGTGGTTGACATGTGGGGTCACGGATGACATGTGGGGCCCGCTGACAGCAGTTTTTCCAAAAGCCACAGCTGTTCAACCAAACGGCTTTCAGCTTTCTCATAGCCCACAACCCATAGCAGCTTTTCCACAGCCCACAGCTCACAGCAACTTTTCCAGAAGCCACAGCTCAACCAAACACACCCTTAGATATCTTCCAGGCTGAAAGTAGTTGTGACAGTTGACACCTTATTATCTTGTCTTGTGCCATTCCTAATTTGGAAAGACAACCATGGATATAGAAATTTGTTTACTGGATCCACTTACCCATTTGAATCCTAGCATGGCCCATATGCTGTAATACATCCAGCATGCAGTTCCATGCTTACTTTCTACTTTCTAGACGTCCAACTGAAATACTTTGTTTTGTTTCATTCTTTTTTCACTCATTCTAACTGGTCATCTCTGAACGTAATTGTTGAAATCATAAAATGTGACACGGTATAAGGGGGATCCCAAATATGCAAATGTTATGCTGAGTTGCTGACTCCTGAGTGTGAGATCCATGCCATTTGAAAAACTATCTGTCAGGCTGTGTGAAATTACTTATGAGTTATTTACTATATTCTTCACTCAGTTCCTTCTTTTGATTAGGAGCCCTCTGTTTCAAATTCTTGGTTTTTGCTCATTCAGTTTTTTTGTTCTTTGTGTTTTGCTTGCACAAGCAATCAACATGAGACATCCTCTTACTTCCTCTTTAAGAAATGATGGAAAAGATAACTTAGAAATTGCTAATTGAAGAAACACATACTTCTGCAGATCAATGACCGGTATGAGTTCCCGCTACAACTTGATCTTGATAGAGATGATGGAAAATATCTTACTCCAGATGCAGATAGAAGTATTAGAAACCTTTATACTCTTCACAGGTAAATTATTTTATCTTACATTTTGGTACATTTTGTCCAGTCAATTTCTTGAATGCTTTTATACGAGGCACAACAGCCATGAATATATGTACAAATGAGAAATTCGAACCAGTTCAGCACTTGTTTCTTCGAAAAAGTTTGCATATATGGTACTTTGGCGTCCAATGTTAAAGAGGCACCATGAGAAGAAAAGTTACTTTTTCCTGATGTTGACCTCTATTGTATATTGTAGAATAGGCAAGAGCTTGAAAGGAGAAAGTGGCCGATAATTAGTATATATGAAAGCACTGCCATTTCATCCTTACATATATGAAGCTGAAGTTGAGAAAAATGTGCAAATTTGAAAATTTACTTGTTATTTCTTTTGCGATGACAGTTTCACACTAGCCCATTTGTTATTATAGTATAAGACTGAGATGGACTCAATAGACATGGTCTGTATTTTTGGGTGCTAATGTTGTTTATCTGCTTTTATTCAGTGTCCTTGTTCATAGTGGAGGAGTACATGGTGGTCACTACTACGCTTTCATACGGCCTACACTCTCAGACCAGTGGTGCGTTTTGTGCTAAAAGTTTTTCTCTATTGTATTTCAGTACTTATCCGGTAGCTAAAGATATTGTTTGGGTACTGTTTGTTTTGCTCATGCTGCCATGCACGAGCATTTAGTGATAGAATAACTACATATGCTGAGACTATGATCCAGCGATCTTAAGCTGGACAACATGTAGCAGGTTATTGGGACAAGGGACTAGAGTCCACATGCTCCTCATGGATACCAGGCATGAGATTAAACTGCTATACATTATAGTTATAGTCTCCTCTGCTCACTATCTACCCATTCCGGCTTCATCAGTGTCTAGTATCTTACTGCAACTGTAGTCCCCCAACTGTATGTTGGCCAGCATATTTTTGAGATGCTGGTGTATGCCAAATAGCCTGCTGCACACCAACTTGTTTAACCAGTTGCCATGCCAAATCACTTTCTGTGTTTCTGCGCACCATAATGTGTTTTGTCTGACTACTATATCCTTGAAAACAATTCTGCAAATGTCATGCTTTAGAATTTTTCTGGCTGCATACTGTCTTGTCAGGTATAAATTTGATGATGAGCGAGTAACAAAAGAAGATACTAAAAAGCACTCAAGATCAGTATGGGGGTGAGGAAGAGGTAACTTTTTTGTTAACAACTGTTCATTAAGAGCAGTACACTTGTTGATTGTAGTGATTTCCCTCATCTTGTATTTATATGATGACATCCTCCTTTTTTTGGATGGAACAGTTGCCTCAAATAAACCCTGGTTTCAATAACACCCCATTTAAGTTCACAAAGTATTCAAATGCCTACATGCTTGTCTATATTCGTGAGAGTGACAGGGAGAAAATAATGTGTAATGTTGATGAGAAGGACATTGCTGAGCATTTGCGGGTAAGTAGTATGCGTATACTCTCCTCCATTTATATTTAATATGTTGGACTTTCTTTGCAGGTAGTGAGGGAGTTCAACTGTGTTTTTGCAGATAAGGTTGAAGAAAGAACAAGAAGAGAAAGAACATAAAAAGAAGGAAAAAGCTGAAGCTCACCTCTACACCATCATAAAGGTCTTGTTGATTACTTGTTTCAGTCATACACTCATACCTGCTTAACTCTGTTTGTGAACTCCTTTTGATAAATCTCTACTTGCAAAAATGAACCTAGGTTGCTCGAGATGAGGATTTGAAGGAGCAGATTGGTAAGAATATATATTTTGATCTGGTGGACCATGAAAAAGTTCGCAGCTTCCGTATACAGAAACAATTGCCTTTTACTTCATTCAAGGTAATTATTCCTAAAACATTACCAGTTTTTTTTATAACAACCATGGTTAAGATTTTTGGGACATTACAGGTCTATTTGCAGGGGTTTGAGCTGCTACTGTGCTACATTTGTAGTAGTTTCGAACTCACGTTCAAGACCACCTCCAAACACAACCTAATTTTGTACTGTAATATTATCCTTAACCGGAAAACTTATTTGGAAATAAGCAGCGTGCACTTACCGTATGTACCAAACTAGATCCAGCTGATTAGTGTTCATTTAATACATTGCAAATTATATGCCGTGTAGTGTGTATTTTTGTTAGTGGGATTGTTCTATAATCTATGTTGATACTATATTTACCTAGCTTATGTAATATGTAACCAATGACTCTTTGAATTAATCTTAATCTCATTTTGTTAATGAACTGTTCAATAGGAGGAAGTTGCAAAGGAATATGGCATCCCTGTACAGTTTCAGCGCTTCTGGTTGTGGGCTAAGAGGCAAAACCATACATATCGCCCAACCGTCCACTGACCCTCATGAAGAAGCACAATCAGTGAGTCATATATTGTTTTCGAAAGTTCAAACTAGTGTTTCAAAGAGTGAAACTATTCTTTTGTAACTATTGAAGTTCTTTTAATCTCCTCTCAAACCTTTGTTTTGTTCAGCTGAGTTCTCATTTGCTTGGTCATTTCTTTTTCATTTTTGGTTCCTTATCTTAACATGAAAAGGGTAACTTAGGTATGGCATGTAAGTTGCATGTATACATATAACCTGCAAATGGAAGGTAACTGCAATGGAAAGTTTTACACTTTTCTTAAATCTTAACTCTTAAGAGCTGTTTATGAATATCTCATAAATACATGTATTGCATTGGTTTATTTGAGCTCATAATCTATCAATTTGGTTGAATCGCTAAAATGTGACATTAGTTACTCCTATGTAATGTATTGCATTGGTTTATTTGAGCTCATAATCTATCAATCTGGTTGAATTGCTAAAATGTGACATTAGTGCAGGATGTTGCCCAGACAAAAACTCACGCGATAGTAGTGGATACAACTCACACTTTCATGTGAAACACAAGGAAGAAGATGAACATCACACAGATTATTTTGTGGCACCGCACAACTAGTGCCTTTTCTCTTGCTTTTCTTCTTCTAACAATGCATGCAACTAACACATGACTAATTCCAGTCACACATGCATACACGCACTTGACTAATGGCTGCCGATTTGCCCACTCCGCACTCCTTGTGCTTCTACCGATCTGCTCGCAACGACATGACACCACGCATGTAGCTAACTAGAACTGCGCCATTACCTTGATTCGATACGGCAACAATGCCATGCGAATACAAATAAACATGAACTATCACCTAGACAACATAGTTAACTGCAACAGTCACCCCTTTAACCTTGTTGTCGTTATTTGAGTACCTTCTCACCAAGCCTCAAAGTAGCGCCAGTTTGTCATCGGCATCAGCCATAACGAGATGTGCCTCTTCCTCCTTGTGGCATTCGGAAGCAAAATGCCCATAGTCGGTGCAGTTGTAGCATCGTACTTTAGCCTTGTCAAATTTGCGATACCTGTGGTTTCGGCCACCATTGCCATCAGAACCGTCGCCTTCGCGCTTCGACGATCGGGCCTCTCACTCGGCCCGTGTAGAATGCGTAGACGCTCCTCATACGCCTTGAGGCGGCCGATAGCTTCTTCCACTGCCATTGTCTTCAAGTCTCTAAATTGCTCAATGGTTGAGACAATCTGCGGGTACTTGTTCGGGACAGTGCGGAGAAGCTTCTTCATGACGTAGCTTTCCTCCATCTTGTCACCAAGATTGCGAATCTGGTTGTGAGAGTCGTCAACCTCACGGCGAAGTCGTCCACCGATTCCGTTTCCTTCATGCGCAAACCCTCAAACTCACCCTTAAGGGTTTGCACACGCGCCTCCTTCACGCGATCGGCACCGACATACATCGTCTTTAGCGTGTCCCACGCAGCTTCGCCGTCTCTTTTTGGCGAGTATGAGGTCTCTCCGGGACTCCTTGGAAGATAGCGCAGAGCCATCGATCTTTCGCTCATCAACGTTGTTGGCCACCACAACTTCCCAGACGCCTTAGGCCTTCATGAGCACCTTTATCTTAATTGCCCACGCGACATAGTTGCTCTTATTCAGCATAGGGTATCAGAGCCATACCGAGGACAAGATCGGTAATGTTGAACAAGAGCAACTACGCCGCGTGGGCAATTAAGATGAAGGTGTTCATGAAGGCCCAAGGCGTCCGGGAAGCTGTGGTGGCCAACGATGTTGATGAGCGCAAAGATCAGATAGCCCTTGCGGCCATCTTCCAAGGAGTCTCGGAGGAGACTCTCCTCGCCGAAAAAGAGACGGCGAAAGCTGCATGGGACACGCTCAAGACGATGTACGTCGGCGTCGATCGCGTCAAGGAGGCACGTGTGCAAACCCTTAAGAGTGAGTTTTTGCACATGAAGGAAACGGAGTCGGTGGACGACTTTGCCGTGAGGTTGTCTCATCAACCAGATTCGCAATCTTGGTGATAAGATGGAGGAAAGCTACGTCGTGAAGAAGCTTCTTGGTGGAAGAAGCGACCGGCCGCCTCAAGGCGTATGAGGAGCGTCTACGCATTCCGGGCGACGACGAACATCTTCTCACGCGGGCCAAGTGGGAGGCCTGATCATCGAAGCGCGAAGGCAACGGTTCCGATGGCAATGGTGGCCCAAACCGCAGGTATCGCAAATTTGACAAGGCTAAAGTAAGATGATACAACTGCAACAACTATGGGTATTTTGCTTCCGAATGCCACAAGGAGGAGGAAGCGCATCTTGTTATGGTGATGCCGATGACGAACTGGCGCTACTTCGAGGCTTGGCGAGAAGGTACTCAAATAACGATAACAAGGTTAAGGGGGTGATTGTTGGGAGTTAAGCATGTTGTCTAGGTGATAGTTCATGTTTATTTGTATTCGTGTGGCATTGTTGCCGTATCAAGTCAAGGTAATGGCGCAGTTCTAGTTAGCTGCATGCGTGGCGTCATGTCGTTGCGAGCGGATCGGTAGAAGCACAAGGAGTGTGGAGTGGGCAGATCGGCAGCCATTAGTCAAGTGCGCGTATGCATGTGTCACTGGAATTAGTCATGTGTTAGTTAAATGCATTGTTAGAAGAAGAAAAGAAAGAGAAAAGGCACTAGTTGTGCGGTGCCACAAAGTACTCTGTGTGCTGTTCATCTTCTTCCTTGTGTTTCACATGAAAGTGTGAGTTGTATCCACTGCTATCGCGTGAGTTTTTGTCTGGGCAACATTGGAGTAGTGCATGAGAATAGGATTAGCACAAAATACTCTGTGTGCTGTTCATCTTCTTCCTTGTGTTTCACATGAAAGCGTGAGTTGTATCCACTGCTATTGCGTGAGTTTTTGTCTGGGCAACACAGGCAATCATCATGATGTATTACTCCTATGTATGCAGCCCTTTCTACCTTTCTTTGCCATACCTACACGTCAGCTATTTGAGTGGCCTTCAGGTCTGTTTTAACTTAAGATAGTGGATACGTGATTTTGAGTGTTCCTAGCTACTGTTATTTTGTAGGCTTCACTAAAAATGATTTAGTGGTACACCATCATTTTTTTAGAGAACCCTTGCAGGATCAGTTAAAAATATTATAACCTCGTGGCCTTTTCAATCCTGCCATTATCGTTTTTGTTTGTGTGGATTCATTTGTTATGATATCTTAATACGTGTGCTGCACAGGTGGGGCAGCTTAGGGAGGTCTCAAACAAGGCACAAAATGCTGAGCTGAAGCTGTTTCTGGAAGTAGAACTTGGACCGTAATAACTTAAAGCAATTGCAGTTTATTTGTTTCTTTATGTTTCCTATATTGCTATCTATTATACTTCCCAGATTATAGATGCCTGACCAAGTCCAATTATTACTTGTATAGGATTTGCGCCCAATTCGTCCTCCTGAGAAGAGCAAGGAAGATATACTACTTTTCTTCAAACTTTATAACCCTGAAAAGGAAGAACTTCGGTATATATATATATTTTCTAAATTTATTCCTTAAGCATCATGTTGAAAATTAGTATAAAAGACTCACATGGTGACATTATTTTGTTATACAGCTTTGTTGGTAGGCTTTTTGTCAAGGCTTTGGGAAAGCCGTCTGAAATCCTGACAAAATTAAATGAAATGGCTGGATTTTCGTTAAATGAAGAAATTGAGCTATATGAGGTGACTGTTGCATTCATTTCTTCACAATTATCAATTACGTGTTTATTTCTCAAGACTAGAAAACCCTATATGTATGCACATTCTACCCATGTATTTCTTGTACTCCTGTAGTTTTGTGAGGTTGGTTAATTATTGAAGTGCACGTCACTTGATAGTTTATGTTCATGTAGTATAATTTTAGGCACTTTGCAGTGACGCTCTCCCCAAGATGAATATTCTGAGCTCTTTCGACATTGTCATACTGCAGGAAATTAAGTTCGAGCCAAATGTGATGTGTGAACATATTGACAAGAAACTTATTTTCCGTTCTAGTCAGGTTTGAAAAAATCCTCATTTCTTAGATTCAAACATTGTTAATTTTGTAGTTAAAAAGGCAATAATTGGTTTCTCCCTCTCATTTTTTCCTCATGCTGTAGCTTGAAGACGGGGACATAATCTGTTTCCAAAAGTCACCTCACTCACCTGTACCAGATGGTGATACTCAAGTGCGCTATCCAGATGTTCCTTCATTCCTGGAGTATGTTCATAATAGGCAGGTATACCCAGATGCACATGAAGTGTAGTTTTTTCAACTTGACTCTTTGTTTTATCCAACTATACTGTATCTCTCCCCTCCACATGTGCTGTTCTCTCTACTCTTCCATCTATTTATTTTGGAAAGGATCTGGTGTTCATGTAAGCATGAGCCTCCCAATACTGTTTTGCAAATAGTATATTTGGAGAACCTAAGGACTTTGGTGTGTTTTTCATGGCACTATATTTATTCTTTACAAAAATGTCTCGGGTGTTTCTATATCATGATATACCCATTAGTAGTACTACACTTGTACGGTTGTACCTACAAAGAGCTGCTATGTTTTTTACTTTTGTTGCTGTACTACACAATTATGTATATGCATAATGCATATCCTTATCTTTTCTGTATACAAGTTCAAATTTGTTTATTTTTTCTGAGCTCGCTGGTAACCTTTCTTTTGTTGGTGCTATAGGTTGTGCACTTTCGGTCTCTGGAGAAACCAAAGGAGGAGGATTTTCGTTTGGAGTTGTGAGCGATTGCAAATCACTCTTGTTTTTTTCCCTATTCAACTACTGTTTCATAATCAACTTACATATGTATGTTTCTTGTTTTCAATTAGGTTGAAGCATCATACTTATGATGATGTTGTTGAGAGAGTTGCACGTCAACTTGGCTTGGATGATCCATCAAAAATTCGGCACATCTCACAATTGTTATTCTCAGCAACCTAAACCACAGCCCATCAGATATCGTGGAGTAGAGCATCTATTGGATATGCTTGTCCATTACAATCAGGTTAAATTCTCTTTCTTTATTTACTCAAATAAGCACAATTATGTATTTAAAAATTTGTAACATGGTCCTGATAATTTTTACATTTTATCTGCCTTCCTGCCTTACACAGACTTCTGATATCTTGTATTATGAGGTTCTAGACATTCCACTGCCAGAATTGCAGTGTTTGAAAACACTTAAAGTTGCATTCCACCATGCAACAAAAGACGAGGTTTGTCTGCTGCATGGTACAAGTTCTTACTTTCATCCTAAGTTGGTAAAGTATGTCACTGAGGTGCATGATTTGCCAGGTTGTAATTCATAGCATAAGACTTCCAAAAAATAGCACCATCAGGGATGTGATTACTGACTTGAAAACCAAGGTAATCACTCGTCTGTCTTTTCAGTTTATTAAATCTGGTATCTCTTTTATTCTGAGAACTGAAACTGAATTTGGATATACCTGACTGGGAGGCAATTCTAGCCACTAGGTTGTATCTATTGAACTGGCACTTAATCCATTTATCTTTAAGCTGCTCAATTTTGGTTGGAGCATGTCTACACTCTTTATATTAATTCTCGACAGGTTGAACTATCTAATCCTGATGCTGAGCTCCGCTTGCTTGAAGTCTTTTACCACAAGATTTATAAGGTTTGTGCATGCTAATTTGTAAATTTAGAATGTTTTATATGAAGTATTTTTTCAATGAAGATGCCTGTCTACTCTATTTCAATGTTCTTGATTTTCTGATCTTTGTTTGAAATTAGTGTTCTGTTTTTCCTTACTCTATTTGGCATTGCTGTGAATAATTTATCTTCGTCTGTAGATCTTCCCACTTCATGAGAAGATAGAGAACATAAATGATCAGTACTGGACACTACGTGCTGAAGAGGTTCGTAATATTCCTTATCTGTTTTAATTGATGATGTTTACCCCTTGATCTGTTGACAGTTTATAAGTGCTTGCTTAAAATATATTGTTGAGTGCCACACTTATTTAACATTGTCATACATGGCATTGTTTCTACCAATTGAAAAACAGATCCCAGTGGAAGAGAAGAATCTCGGCCCACATGATCGGCTGATTCATGTTTACCATTTCATGAAAGACCCTAATCAGAATCAGGTACGGCACTTTCCCTTTGATTGCCTTGTTAATTAGTTAATTACTAGTCTAAAGTGAATTGCATAAGAAAGTAACTACAATATCGCTCATCCAATATCAGTTGACAACTTGACATTACTGTTCTGACCAATAACAGCAGATACAGAATTTCGGAGATCCCTTTTTGCTGGTTATCCGTGAAGGTGAGAGTGCAGCAGAGGTAATGGAGCGCATTCAAAGAAAACTCCAAGTTCCTGATGAGGAATTTTCTAAGGTAATCCATATTTTTGTTTCCCAAGGTTCTAAAAATCAGTAACCAGTACTCGACCGGTCACCCAACCTAGCAGTGATTATATGCATAATCGGCCTATTATGCAGCATACCTAGCCCGATTATGCAGATAACTGGCTAACTGGTAGGGGCACCCATTACTTGTATACGGCCGACTATACGGCCTAGTAGACCCTTTTTAGAACACTATTTTTTCCAAACAATTTTTTTAGAATGGATTCTTTTTCTGCATGTCTTGCTTTGTTATAGAGATGGAAATGGAGGTGGTTGGATCCAAGGTTCCAAAACCAGGAACTGGAAGAATCCCGGCCAGCAGCCGGTAATTGTTACCGGCCGGTTACCGGAAAAACCGGCAAAAAACTGGTCACAATTTGAAAATCAAAACTTGAATTTTGGGATGTTTTGAAACTGGTAACCGGAAAAACCGCCGGTAACCGGAGAAACCGTAAAAAACCAGCCAAAATTCGAAAATTAAAAATTGATATCGACCGGTTTTTTCAGTTACCGGTCTCCACCAGTAGAAACGGTAATTGGCGGTTACCGGTCAATAGCCACCAAGATTTTGAACCCTAGTTGGATCTAATCCTTTTGTTGCTCCAATTCAACAATATCCGAATCCTCAAAACATTATCCATGTCCGATGAGGAAAAGGGTGTGGAATCAAATTGTCAAAATCCATACCCCATCCATAATCGAGATTCTTGATGATTTTGGATAGGACATAAATTACTTATTGCTAAAATATTAGTGTGCATTTATAATCCAGGTGTCTGTATATGTTTGTCAGATGCGTATTAGATCCTCTTTTGTTTTGATATACATCTGATTATTTGTATTCATGTCTTAACACTTTTTTTTAAAAAAATATGAATACGGATATGGTTTTTGGTAGTTATGAATCACATGTGATCCATTTTCATCCCTACTTTGTTCTCGTCAGGTTATCTTTATTTTGCTGAATGGTTAGCACCAGCATATGCGTTGGTCCTGTTCTACTGATGTGCTGCCATTTGCATACAGCGATGTATTTCTTATTAGATCCTGTTTGGGCAATAGGGATAAAATTCCTGCAAGAAAAATACTTCCTAGGATTTGATATGTCCCATCAATCCTTTGCGATTAAAACCAACCACAGGGATTTTTTCTTTGATGTTTGGGATCTAGGACTTCTTCCTCGGAGAGGGGCATTTGAGCATGGAGCAAAGAATGAGGGAGGGAGTAAAATATACTGGAATACAACCGTAAGATGATCAGTCCTTGAACTTGATCATTTAAAAAAGGAACTTGGTAGCCAGGCTAACTTTTTAAGCCTCATTCAGTCATTCTTGTCCAACTGTAAATGTTAATACCTGGGATTGACGAAACCCCATTGAGGTCCATGTACCCCAACATTAGCACGCTACATGCCCTTTTCCCCACTCGCTCTTCAGACTCTTCCTTCTATCTGACTCTGCCCTTGTACCAGATTTATATCAGATTTGTTGCAAGTATAATCTTTTATTCCCTTCAATTGCACTGCCTTTTATCCCTTCAATTGTACTGCCAACATGCATGTCTAACCCTGATAATACTTATTTGATCAGTGGAAGCTTGCATTCATATCCATGAATCGGCCAGAATACCTTCAGGATACTGACATTGTATCTGCACGTTTTCAGGTAAGTGGTCGTTTTCAGCATGTAAGCATGTCTAAATGTATGCCTTTTCTCTTGTCCACTATGTTTATACCATGATGTTTTCTTCTGATTCTACAGAGAAGAGACGTTTACGGAGCTTGGGAACAATACCTTGGCTTGGAGCACACAGATACAACTCCGAAAAGGTCATACACAGCCAATCAGGTAGGCAGTATTGGCTTATTGTGAAATGAGCAAAAAAGAGATTTGATTTGTTGTTGAATTCTTTTCTTGGTCATGTACCATGCAGCTTTCAAGCTTTGCAGTCTTAGTGCCAGGACTTTTCCTGCCATTGTGGAATTTAAAATATCTAATTTCAGACCATGCAAGGTTTTTTGTCTCTGGCATCTTCCTTTCAGCAAACTCATTGCTTTTTTTTTTGGGCCCAGACCCATAGATTTGATGATGGGTGTTTAGTGTGTTCGTGAAGCTAACAGCTTTGATATTTTGGAAGAGCAGTTAATTGATAGAAAATCTAGGATAGCTTCTGCTGAGAGCACAAGACTAACCTACTCTACACACGTTGTATGAACACACTCAGAATTTACTTGTAAAAATCATCTTTTTTAAAAATAAAGAATCTATGTCCAGATTAAGAGAGCATGCAGGCTGCAGGCACATCCTGGTTAGCTGGGGGTAGTATTGTTCCTCACATAGAATTTACACGAACTAATTCATGTGTTAGAAGTAAGCTGGGGTGACCAATGATATGAATTTACACAAACAAATATGCAGCCATATCCCTTTATGTAACTGTTCTTTGCTTGGTGGTTTGAGTTTTCTGCAGAATCGTCACACATTTGAGAAGCCTGTGAAAATTTATAATTGAGAAACCTTCCACCTGGGCTTCAAGCCTTTAACAAAGGCCTCATCCGAGATAGCATGCCAAAGAGGACCACAAAGTAAGAGACCTCAACAGAAGAAAAATGGTAGCTGAACATATGGCCATTTGTGTGCCGAGGCCTATATTGCTTGCCGCTGGTTGATTCCGTCGGTGGTTGGCGGCAGCGTATTTCTCAAGGCTTCCCATCTTGCTTGCTTCTGGGCAACGAGGCAAGCATATTGATTTTCGTCGTGAGTGTGATGGCCCCCCTAGGATAGATGTTTGCTTCATTTGTGTAGAGCAAAGCTGGTACATAAGAAAAAAGATTTTGGTAGGGGCATGTATACAGGATTATAGCCAAGACTAATTGCTTTATCTGCTTCTCCCGTTTCTTGTAGCCTGGAAGCAGTGGGAGAGATTGTATAATGGGCTTGGTGTTACCGTGTTGGTTCCAATTTTCGATGTCTATTGAGAAATGTATGAGAATAACCGCCGCAGATGGTACAGTTTCGAGTTCCAGCATAGCCTGTGATGATGGCTTCAATTTATTTCGATTTACTGGCCCTGAAGATTCTTTTACGTAGTCATCCCCACCTTTTTGTACAAAAAAAAGTGTAATTCATTTGATAGTCATCCCCTCTTTTTTGTACAAAAAAAATGTAATTCATTTGGTCCGATAGTTTTGCTTCCCCGATGTGCAAAGTGAATGTAAAAGAGCATTTGCTCGAATAATCAGTTCATCAGCAGGTTGATACTGATCGGAATAGTTTCTCCACTGGCGATAATTCGAATCTGGGGAGAATCACTTACGCTGAGACATCATTATCGTAGTTTCTCGCTATCCACCTGGGAGATTGCTTCCATTCCCCTCTGATGCATTTGCTTGGCTTGTTCTACATGCTGTCGCAGACTGTGCTAGCTAGCCCTGATAAATCGAAAATCGAATTGTTCAGGACAAGTTGGAGCTGTTTCATGCAGTTGGCAACAGCGCTGGAGGACCTTAATTACTGAAACGCTATACAGCGTGAGATCACCCCTAGCTAAGCATCTACACCACATGAATACAGGGTGGGCCTTATGTCATTACGTTGAAGACAAATCCTGATGGCTTGTTTGTTCTTCACTTCTGCTGGGGCACGTCAAATTACACTAGTCATCAGGTACTGCACGCTGTTAAGAGTGCATCATTAGACTCAGTTACCAAAGGGTCATAGCAAAGAATTTTACAATTCCCTGTTTCCTTTGTTGCTAGCAGCACTGCAGCAGTGGCCACTCAAATCTGAATAAGCAAAATATACAGTAGCATCCAGGGATAAAAATACCGGCGCCGGTAACCGGAAAAACCGGTGGGAATCGTTAGCAAAAAAAAAAAAAAAAACCAGTCCAAAATTTTCAAATGTAAATTTACATTTATGACTGTATAATACACTTTCTAGGTTGACTTAGGTCTTTTTTTATGCTAGATCACCTATTGTATGAACTAAATATGATTTAATTATGTACTCCCAAGTTTTTTTATCGGGTTTTTATGTTTTGAGCGGGTTTTCCTGTTTTTTGGTAATCGGAACGATTACCCGTTTTAAAACAGCCCAAATTCAAATTTTGATATTCGAATTTCAATCATTTTTCTAGTTTTTCCGATAACCACCGGTTATTGTTATCGCCGCTGTGTGGGAAATACTCTGGTACCAAGATTTCTATCCCTGGTAGCATCCACACGAAGCATGGCTCAAATTACAAGATGTTAACACCGGCTTATGTTCTGGAGCTGAACATTTCCTTATTGTCACATCTACCGAGGTATGCGTCTATTCATATTGTCTTTCACTTCTCGCTTCTGCTTAGAGAAACCAGATGCTAATATGAACATCCAGTTTTCTGAAGCGGCTTCCCTACTCCTGTAGCTCCTGTCTCGCCCAAGGGATAAGACATGAGGTCTCGAGCGCATCACGCACCTTACTTCTCTTGTTCCCGTCTCGCGTACGTATCTCTCCCCTATTTTTCCCACCATTCGCCCTCTGCTTCCAAAAGACATTTTTTTCAGTCACTACTATTCATTTTTAGCTAAAGTCATTAACCACAGCTTATACAAACAGACTATGTCGAATATTTACTATTAAACCAGTTTGCTCCTAAGTTGATGGTATCCCATAAAAATCGAAGGAGTGACAGAGGTGTTTGTCTGCCGAGCTTCCTGAGGAGCAGAAAGGAAGCAAGGCAGACGGAATAGGGGTGAATTCGTTCAAATTAAACATTTGTGAAGGTATTTTGCTAAGAAAAGACTTTCATGTGGTTTTTTGCCAAAAATGCACTTCTACCATTCTACGGAACTAATTTATTCTAGAAACCAATGATACTAACCCGAGACTATTGAGTGTTTCAGAAGAGCATCACCTGCCATTTGCAGTTTCGTGGACGAGTTCTTGAATACTTAATTCGAGCGACAAAATAAAATACTCGCAAAAATGTGACAAAACAAAAATATTAGTTGAAAGTTTCGTAAGCATTACGTCAACGGTCAACACAATAATCTTCATACATGATTTCCTAGTTTAGTTTTGACTCCTCACAGTTCTTTCTTCTCCCTATTTTCAAAATTTTAGTCAGATTAGGTAGAAATTCCACAATTGCACTGCCAATATGCATAGAAGTGTGCGACAAATAGATTCCTGAAAATGATTGCGTTACTCACAATCTAAAAGTCCTTATGTTAATTTTAGGTGAAAAAGGTAGAAAATTTTCACATTAATTAATTGAAGAAAAAAAAACACCAAGAAATTCCAACGTTGATAGTAGAAAAAGAAAAAAAATATTAAGCATCCATCTATAATATCCATGGCTGAGATGTCATGTCCATGTATGTATAATACAAGGTAGATATGGGTCGGTGACAAATAATTGCGTGAGTACTTTGGTAGCACGGATAGGAGTCATGCACGCACAAATGCATGTCTGTTTAACTTGCCAAAGTACGTCTAAAAAAATAACTTGCTGTAGTACAATATGAAACAAGATTTTGGCAAGCAATACATCCATGGAAAAAAACTCGATCGGTACACAAAAAGCTGGAAAGGATGTCCAACTATATGTTGTAATGCATGCTAGCTCTACATATAGAAGGAAATTCAAAATACAAATTGATTTAACAATCTTGAAATTAATAAAACTTCCCTTTTCGAAAAAAAAATTGTAAATTCAGAACAAAAAATAAATGAAAATAAGTACAACTTTAAATTTTAATATCTTTATCTATGCCTAGAACGTAAAAACCTAGATTAATCACATTCATATGAGAAGAAAATATCTTGACCATCTATTTTTTTTAATTGATGCAACCTACGACTTGGATTGTCTGCCTTGTGTAATATAATGGAAATTTAGAATTTGATTTGACCGTGCTATAAGTTGGTCGTTGGTCAAATCTAAAAAAAAAGTCCACGTTGTGTATGACTCAGGGTCTATTTGGTAGAGTTTTTAGTTTCTTATTCTTAAGCTTCTACTCCTAATTTTTTAAGAATCTGGAGTTGCCGGAAAATGTTTGGCTAGAGGTTAGCTCCCAAAACTCTGAAAGAAAGGATTGGAGACAAATAGACCACGATATCCTCTGGATTTAACACTTCAATTCTATTTGATTCTTACTCATTTCTATTTGTACACAAATATCTGAAATTTCTCTGCAAATTTTATAGGACTTGAATGCTCTGCATATCATGTTAATAATAAAGCCTATCCATGCATCTGAAACAATCATAGCACCTTGCTACTGGTGCCAGTTGGGAACATGATTTGAAAAGAGTTATACGCGCACAAATTTAGGTTTTATTCAATGTCGTAAACATGTTCAATCAGTACATCACTTTGATTCTTGCAGATAATATTTACTAGCCCCCACCCCACCCAGAAAAAAAAGAAATAACATATTCAAAGGAATGCAAAGTGCCATTCCAAATCAAAGAACATCTTCTCTCTAAACTACCATTACAAACCATATCTATGAACTATCAGAACAACCGGTATCTTTGAACTTCTTACATTGTCTCTTTCAGAACAACTAGCAACGTCTCGTCTCTGAACAAGCAAAAAAAGGATATCGTGGACATGTACAAATCAGCATCAAATGGTCAGATCTCCCAACACAAAATCAATTAGAGCTCATCTCTCATATCGAGGATTCATGAAACTCATATATGACCAGTCTGTGTGGTCATAGCTACAGTGGTCATAGCAGTCGATATGTCCATGTGCTACAGTGGTTGTAACTGCAGTGGTCGTAGCAATTGGTGTGTCCGAGTGCTACAGTGGTGGGAGACGCGGTCAAAGACAAGGCGTGGTCGGAGACGCGGTTGAAGACAAGGCATGGTCAGAGACGCGGTCGAAGACAAGACGTGTGCAGCCTGTCACTGTAGCGTTCGTGTGCGACCGAAGATGTGTGTGGCTTGTCACTGCGCGGCCGGTCACTATAGCAGTTGTGGAATGACCTAGTCGTATCTCAGTGCGCAACGTGCGTAGCAGTCGGAAGTAGGTAGTCGTTATCAGGGTCGAGTCGTGTAGGTGTAGTGGCTTGTATGTGATGCTTGGGTGTGTCTATATAAGCCATGTAATCTGTTGAATAAGTTGAATAAGAAGAGGAAAAGGAGGAAAAGCGATGCAAGTTGAGTTCGCGTAGGGAAAACTTCTCTCCATGTCTCTGTGTTCATACGTCTTCTCCATGTAGTGTGTGTCCACGGGTAAATTGTGTGTGATCCTAGTGTTGTGTTCCAACATTTGGTATCAGAGCTTGGTGTATACCCAAGTTCCTTCGCTTCAACAAGATGTCCATCACTAAGCAACCGGTGGCACGATCGACGAGGGAGGGAGGTGTTTCTCTCTAGTACCCGTTGCTCACCACCTCCAACTACTCCACCTAGGCTATCAAGATAGATGTATGGAGGCACAGGACATCTGGGAGGTAGTTGAACCCATGGCCGGAGTGGTCATGGAAAGGAGGAAGGACAAGATGGCACTTGCGTGCATATTTTAGGCCATTCCCAAAGATGTGCTCCACCAGAATGCCAAGAAGAAGATAGCTAAGAAGGCATAGGAAAACTTGAAGACGTGGTAGCTCAGGGCTGACCGAGTAAAGAAGGCACAGCAGCAGACCATGAAAAGTGAATTCGAGGCCCTGTACATGAAGCAATGCGACTCCATCGATGAGTTTGCTAGCAAGATCAGTGGGCTAGTGAGCATGTTTAGTGGTCTTGGCGCCACCCTGGAGGATATCGCACTCATCAAGAAGTTGCTCGATTCAGCTCCTGATAAGTTTTTGCAGGATGTTGCTGCAATTGAGCAATTTTTCGATATGGATACCATGCCATTTGAAGAGGCAATTAGCCACCTCAAAGCGTATGAGGAGCGCATTCGCAAGCGCAAGAAGGGGGATGAGGAGCATCTGCTACTCACCAAAGCTGAGTAGGAGACTCAATCGTCAAAGTGAAAAGGAAAGGGCTCCTCAGGTGGCTCTAGCTGTGGTGGTTGTCGAAGAAAGTTTGACAAAACCATGATACGCTGCTACAATTGCCAAGAGTACGGGCACTTTGCTAAGGAGTATTGCGAGGCAAAGAAGGAGGTGGCTGTTGGGTTGACCTCGGCTAACCAACTCCAAGATTTCAGGGAGGCACGCCTCCACTCACGCGTCTTGATCGGAGACGGCAACCAACTCATTGGTTTCGGTTCCGGTCACCTAGCGCCATATAAAAGGACTTAGGGTTTCGACAGGGCTAACACACGAGTTGTTCAAGCCCCAAAAGAACCCGCACAAACCCGATCTATTACGGGCGCTACGGTGAACGAAGGCCGGACCTCTTCCGCCACCGTCCACGACTCCGTCGTCCCCGGCCGACCTTCTCCACTTCATCAACCGAGCACCTCAAGATGGCCTCCTCCAGTTCGGGTAAGTCTATTATGCTTCCGCTCTAAGGATCTATTTTAGGTGTTCATGCTTTGATCTAGGGTTAAGCCTAATGATTCATACTTAGACTTAGATTAGCTCTTATATTGTAACTCGGATTCATAAATTAATTTTTTTGGATCTAAGGCTTAATGGCTCGGTTAGAAATTAGGAGGGGATTATGATTTTCTTTTGCAAACCCTAATAAAAATCCCCAATATCAAACCCACTCGAACCCTAAAAACCCAAATCAACCAAACAGATTTTAGATCGGCGGCAAACCAAAAAAATTAGATCGGGATCTTACGGCTTTTTGTGCACTGCCTTTCCCCGCGCGAGTGCCGCCGCCGAACGCCGCGCTGTCGCCTCCCGCGAACGCGCCGCCGCCGACGGGACGAATGCCATCTAGGGTTAGGGTTTCGGGGCTTAATTCCCGCCGCGCGCGCTCGGCCGTTAGATTTCATCCGACGGCGGGCATGAGTCACGGGCGTGCGGGAATTTGGGCCACGCGGGAATTTTGGGACGTTTTCGGCCAGCTACCCCATGCGCGTGAATGGGTCGCGCCGGTGTTTTTTGGGCTATTGCTCGCTCGCGCGTGATTTTCAGCCCGTGCGCGGGATTTTTCGGGCGGATTCTTTCAGGCCGACCATTTTTTTGGGCTGCGTGTGGGATTTTCGGCCGCACAGTGTTTTGGGCCCCACGTGCGCATTCTCTGTTGGGCCGAGTGAGCATTTTGAGCCCGGGTACGGGATTTTCAGGCCATCTGCAGTATTTGGGTTGCGCAATTTTTGTGGGCCACCTATGCGCATTTTTTTTGGGCTACGCAGTTATTTGGGCCATGTATTTTTGGGCTGACCGATGTTTTTGGGTTGTTTTCCTTCAGGGCCGGCTGCAAATAGCATTTTTTTTCTTTTTTGTTTTTTCCAGTGCATTTTCTTATGCTTTATGTATTTCTTTTATGCACTGTTTTAATCAATTTCAGTGGCCCAAATTAATTGTATCATTGCCATATTATCATGTATTGTCTCTAATTAAAATTGAACCAACGAGATATTTTAATTGGAGATTTTTTTTGTTTTGGCATTATGTATGCATATGGTTACATTCTGACCAACGTTGTTTGTAATCATGTGTCGCCATATAAAATTATTAAGTTCTTTTCATTTTCTGCCCAACGGTGACATGAATTAGAACTGTAGTTTTGCATGTTATTAATCAGACCAATGTAGGGTTAATTGCATGCAATATATATCCTTATGATATTTCTAATTTTTGCCTTGTATTTTGAAATTTAGCACTTAATGCTTCAAACGTTGCCGCCACTATTGATAACATTGAGCAGCTCACGGGGAGCAATTTTCACACATGGAAAGAAAGAATTCAAGTTGTTCTTGGAGTTTTGGACCTTGACTATGCCTTAAGGGTAACCATTCCCATTCCTCCCACCGAAGGTGAGGAGAATTTTGATGAGAAAAAGAAAATTTATGAGGCTAATGCTGAAAAATGGGAGCGGTCTAACCGCTTATCACTAATGATTATGAAGACCTCTATTTCAGTCCGGATTAGGGGAGCAATCCCCGATTCCGAAAATGCTAAGGAGTACTTGGCTTCAATCGAGGAGAAATTCAAAGGCTCCACTAAAGTTTATGCCAGTACTTTGATTCAGAGGCTCTTAACCACTAAGTATGATGGGTTCGGCAGCATAAGAGAGCATATCATGATGATGACCGATATGGCAGAAAAACTCAAGGGCATGGACATGGCAATATCTGATGGTTTCCTTGTCCATTTTATTATGACCTCTCTTCCTTCTGAGTACACGGCTTTTAAGATTAATTACAATACCCAGAAAGAAAAATGGAGCATGAGCAATTTGATCGCCATGTGTGTCCAGGAGGAAGAGAGAATAAGAACAGAAAAAGGATTTTGCTCTTCATGTTGGTGGCTCTAAAAGGAAGCTCCAAGGGACTTCAAATCCAAGAAGAAGTGCAGTTCTCCCCAAACTCAGATAAGTCGGGGCATAAAGTGCACAATGCACCTAAGCCTCATGTTGCTCCCGCTGGAGCACCTAAAGGGGGGAATGTCATTTCTGCAAGCAGCCAGGGCATTTCCAGAAGGATTGTGTTGGTTTCCTACAGTGGCTCGCCAAAAGGGGTAATGATACAATAACATTCATTGATGAAACTCTTTATGCTGATTTTTCCCTTAGTTCTTGGTGGATTGACTCTGGTGCAACTGTGCACGTTACCAACTCTTTACAGATATTCCTTACCGTGAAAACACTAAGAAGGGGGGAGCGAAGTCTTAGAGTCGCTGATAGAAAGGAAGCCGAAGTTGAATCAGTTGGATCTGTTTTATTAGCTTTAGATAGCGGCTTCATGCTTCGTCTTAATAATGTAGTTTATGTTCCTTTTATCAGGAGGAATTTGATTTTAGTTTCTTTATTGGACGATGATGGGTTTAAATGTATTTTTGGTGACAATAAATGTATTATTAAGTTTAATTCAAATGATGTTGGTCTTGCCTTTAGACAAGACAAACTCTATATGCTTTCAATTAATGAATCTCCTGTATCTTTTAATGTGTGTGATGCTAAGCATAAAAAGAATGATGAGACTTCTTCGAAACTGTGGCGCTGTCGTTTAGGCCACATTTCGAGGGGGAGAATGGAGCGTCTCATTAAAGAAGAAATTCTCCACCCATTAGATTTCTCTGACTCAGACCACTGCATTGATTGCATTAAAGGAAAATATGTTAAGCAAATTAAGAAGGGAGCCATTCGCAGCACATGACTATTAGAATTAATTCATACTGATATTTGTGGTCCTTTTTCTATGACATCAGTGGATAGTTTTGATACATTCATCACATTCACTGATGATTTCTCCCGTTATGGTTATATCTTTCCCATTAAAGACTGATCTGAATCACTTGATAAATTTAAGATATTTAAGGCTGAAGTTGAAAATCAGCACAACCTAAGAATTAAAGTGGTAAGATCGGATCGTGGGGGAGAATATTATGAAAGACATGCCTCTTATGGGCAAATTCTTGGCCCTTTCGCTAAGTTCCTTCAGGAAAATGGCATCGTTACCTAGTATTCTATGCCGGGTGAACCTCAGCAGAATGGAGTGGCTGAGAGACGTAACCGTACACTTATGGATATGGTACGGAGCATGCTTAGCCATTCTAGTTTACCAATTGGCTTGTGGATGGAAGCACTAAAGACAGACGCACATATTCTTAATCGGGTTCCCAGTAAATCAGTACCTAAAACACTTTATGAATTATGGACTTGGAGGAAACCGAGTATGAAATAGTTATGAGTGTGGGGTTGGCATGCTGAACCTAAGTTATTTAATCCACACATTGGGAAATTAGACCCTAAGACAGTAAGTTGCCATTTTATTGGGTACCCTAAGAGATCCAAAGGGTATCACTTTTATTGTCCTGATAGGATAACTAAGTTTGTAGAAACAAGGAACGCTGTGTTCTTAGAAAATAACGAGAACACGGAGCCGGAAAATAGATCTTGAGGAGAAGCGGGTTTATGTTCCTACACCACTCATCTCAGAGACCTTTATTCTTGTGCCTCAGGCGGTTGCACCTCCAGTAGAGAATACTGTTGTTGCACCCACTGTTGAGGTCTCTGAAATTCCTGATGTTATACCTAATGAAGAGCCTCAGTGTCTTCAAAATAACTAGTGAACCTCTTAGAAGATCACAGCGGGAGAGAAGATCTATTATCCCAAATGATTATGCTATCTATATAAATGAGGATGTTAATGATATAGGGAAGGTAGATGATCCCACCTCTTATAAGGAGGCCATGATGAGTGAACATTCTTCTAAATGGCTTGAAGCCATGGAGGATGAACTAAAGTCTATGAGCACTAATGATGTATGGGACTTAGTAGAAATTACTGACGGAGTCAAAACAGTAGGCTGTAAATGGGTATACAAAACCAAGCATGACTCTAAGGGAAATATCGAAAGGTTCAAAGCAAGGCTCGTAGCAAAAGGCTTCTCACAAAGAGAGAGGATTGACTATAATGACACCTTTTCTCCTGTCTCAACTAAAGATTCATTCAGAATTGTTATGGCTCTTGTAGCTCATTATGATTTAGAGCTGCATCAGATGGATGTTAAGACGGCATTTCTTAATGGCGACTTGCAAGAGAATGTTTACATGGCTCAACCGGAAGGTTTTGTCGTGGAAGGCAAAGAGCATATGGGATGTCGACTTAAGAAATCCATTTATGGCTTAAAACAAGCGTCGAGGCAGTGGTACCTTAAATTCGATAAGATCATAAGGAGTTTTGGTTTTAAAGAAAATGAAGTTGATAATTGCATATATGTTAAGTTCAAGGGGAGTAAATTCACCATCTTAGTATTATATGTGGATGATATCCTATTGGCTAACAGTGATAAGGACATGCTGTTTGAGACCAAGAGATTTCTTTCATCTAATTTTGATATGAAGGATCTCGGTGATGCCTCTTATGTTCTTGGCATTGAAATTCACCGAGATAGGTCCAAAGGAATATTAGAATTATCTCAGAAGGCATACATTGCAGAGTACTGAAGAGATACAATATGCATAAGTGCTCTGGCTCGCCTGCTCCTATTATTAAGGGCGATAAGTTTGGAACATTTCAATGTCCAAGGAACCAATATGAAACTGATCAGATGAAGTCGGTTCCTTATGCTTCAGCTGTCGGAAGCATTATGTATGCTCAAGTATGTACACACCCTGATTTAGCTTTTGTAACCGGGATGCTTGGCAGATATCAGTCAAATCCAGGACCGGACCATTGGAAGGCCGTTACGAAAGCTTTGCGTTATATGCAAGCTACTAAGCATTTCATGCTCACATATAAGTTTTCTGATAACCTTGAAGTTATTGGTTATTCAGATTCAGATTTTACGGGATGTGTTGATACTAAGAAATCCACGTCAGGTTATATCTTCACACTCGCTAGAGGAGCTATCTCGTGGAAAAGCTCCAAACAAACCCTTACGGCATCTTCAACGATGCAAGCTGAGTTTGTGGCATGTTATGAGGCTACCGGGCAGGCTGTATGGCTTAAGAACTTTATCCCGGGACTTAGAGTGGTAGACATCATCTCTAAACCACTCACCTTATACTGCGATAACGAACCCGCAGTCTTTTATGCAAAAAACAATAAGTCAAGTGGTGCTGCCAAACACATTGACATTAAGTATCATGTTGTGAAAGATAGAATCCAGGATCAAACCATAAGTATCAAGCATATTAGTACTAAGTTAATGCTTGCATTTCCGCTTACTAAAGGCTTACCACCCAATATCTTTCGTGATCATGTTGTCAGCATGGGTTTATTGGAAAGCCTCTGATTCTGGATAAAAGGACCTTAAAGCAAACTAACTCCCATTAAGTATAATGATTATCCATTTCTAGATAGGATAGTACACTATAGGTACTGGGGTTGTACAGCACTTAATTGGTCATGCAACACATTGTCTTGGTATGCTGTTTTATCGAGAATGGGCTTATGATGTTAGCCTTACGATCAAAGGGGAGAATGTTGGGTTGATCTCGGCTAACCAACTCCGAGATTTCAGGGAGGCACGCCTTCGCTCACGCGTCTTGATCGGAGACGGCAACCAACTCATTGGTTTCGGTCCCGGTCACCTAGCGCCATATAAAAGGACTTAGGGTTTCGGCAGGGCTAACACACGAGTTGTTCAAGCCCCAAAAGAACCCGCACAAACCCGATCTATTACAGGCGCTACGGTGAACGAAGGCCGGACCTCTTCCGCCACTGTCCACGACTCCGTCGTCCCCGGCTGACCTTCTCCACTTCGTCAACCGAGCACCTCAAGATGGCCTCCTCCAGTTCGGGTAAGTCTATTATGCTTCTGCTCTAAGGATCTATTTTAGGTGTTCATGCTTTGATCTAGGGTTAAGCCTAATGATTCATACTTAGACTTAGATTAGCTCTTATAGTGGCAAGAGTATCTTTGCTACATGATGTGTGATGAAGATACGGAGATCTGTCCCGGAGGCTTCATCACGTGTTGGGTTAGGAGTTGTGGATGGAGTCCATAACTAAGAAGATTGAGAGTTTAAATAAAACCCGTGATCGAAGGTTTTGGATCCCTTGATTTAAGGTACAGATAGAGTTTTATGTTCATGTTTGAGTCGGACATGGTTGGGAGCCTATAAAAGCAAGGAGGGCTAAGGGCTAATGGGTGGCTTTTGAGAAAATTTTTAATGCGGTTTTGAGAGGGCTTTCGTTGAGAAGATTTTTAAGGGTGCTAGTGAGGGTACTTTGTAAATCCACAAAATTTCAGTAATACAGATAGTCTTGAATTAATCTGGTTCTTGATTTGTTTGAAATGTGTTGGTGATTGTTGGTGGTTTGGATCATACGACAACGAGCAAAGTGATTAGGCGAAATGGTCAAACAAATCGATCGATCGTGTGGGTGCTCGAGCGAGCGGTTGATCAAGTGGTCGACGCTAGACATCTGTTTAGAAGATTGATCTTTGAGCAATCGAAAGCTTCACCGACCATTTGGAGAGTTCAAAAAGCGGCAACAATTATTCGCCTCTGATTGTAGTAATCATCCTACAAAAATTAAGCAAATTTGCACAAATTAATTCACTGCGAAGCAGCACGATTACATAAACCCCTTCCATTATAATAGTGATCTGTCTGTCTGTCCAAATGCTTCATTACATGAGCAAAAGGTACAACAAACTGAAAAGGTAAGATGCTTTTAGGAATACTACTCCCAGCCTTAGTGGCTGAAGATCAAATCTACAGCCATTTCATCATCATCATCTCATACGGATGCAGTTGAAAGTGTTGCATTGTTGCAGGTTTCAGTTGGAACATCACAGCAGCAAGGGGAGACAGACAGACACATCTTTGCCTGCAGCACGCCTCACAAGTTATGTTCCATCTTTCTCCTTAACAAGGACTAATTAAGGTTACCTAATTACTAGTAAATCACATTGGTGCTGCCTCTCACTGTCTCAAGCATGGTGTCAACCTCTGGACAGGAGGGAGGCACAGGGTTGATCAGACCTTGGTTTCTTTGTCGGCAGATTTGGGCGGTCCGATTTTTGCTGGACATGATGCTATTGAAGTTCTCTGATTTACACAGCAGAATCTCAATCTGAAACCAAGAACATTAACAGAGAATGAAGGCGTTATATATGGATTCAGATACATAGGTGCCATGAGTTCAGGAAGAAGGAGAGATGGAGGGCAACAAATTAAGACCAATCTTGCCTTGGCTTTACGGACGAGCCGCCCCTTTGACTCGTCTCTTGTGCCAATGGTTGATGTCAGGATGTCTGGACGGAAGAAGAAAGAAAGAAAGAAAATTAAGAGTGGTTTAGTAGTGTGATATGAGAAAAGGTTTGATTATTCAGACGTTATATAATAGTTATGGTGCTTACTTTTTTCAGTGGCAAGGCCATTGTTCTTGAGGATTTCAGCAACAGTCACAACAGTGCCAATGGCTGGAACCAAAATGCCTCAGAAAGATACAGTTAACTATGAACGTATTAAGGAAACTATAATTTAAGCATAACATAAGAGGCAGTAAAAAGAATGCATGCCACTTCTGAACAGAATGTCAGATCTGCATGCATCAGAAGGAAAAGAACAAGGAGTAAAATACTCTAATGTGAGGTAAGAAGCATTACCCATCCCCAGAGCAGAGAGTTCAACCTCATCGTAGTTCTGCATATACCTCTGAAGCCAATAGTAATATGGATTTAGATACCCTAGGAATTGAATCTATTTTAAACAAAGGATTTATGAAATTACAAAACCACGAAGCGAACGTCAAGGAATGAATAAAACATATCCTTGGTCGATTCTTCATGCAGGGTAAATGTGAAATGAAAAGATGGAAGTTTTTTTTATTTACTTAGTTCATGAACTGAAAACCAAACCAATCCATTAGTTTAATGTTTTTTAAAAAAAACTTTGGCTCATTATCTTTTTTCTTGTTTTGTTCTAAGTAAGTTCATCAACCATTTTCTCGATCAAATGCAAGAATCTATGAATAACCAACCATTCCAGTACGATTCATTCATCATATCCCTATCAAGTAAAAATACTTGACTTTGTTCCAAATCAAAAGAAGAAATATTAATTTCGTTAGAAATTAATTAATTCGGATGTGTGTACCTTGGCGAGGTTGACGTAGAAGTAGAGCGGCTTCTTGTTGGTGGACACCTGGATCCTGTTCTTCTTCGCCGACGCCCCTGCCTCCGCCTCCACCTCCTCGTCGGCCTTCTCCTCTCCCACCACCGCCACCTCCTTCTCCTCCGGCGCCGCCTCCTCCTCCGCCTTCACCACTTCCCCCTTCACCTCCTCCTTCACATCCTGCGCCTGCGCCTGCAGCTCCTCCTCCCTCGCCGACGGCCTCACCGCCTGCATGGTGGCTCGCTCACTGGTGTACGTGAGGGCACGTAGCGTGCGTTGGTGTTGGGGGAGATAGAGAGAGACTGCGAGTGGGGCCCCGGCCACGGGTTGAGGGTGGTGGTGTACAAGTAGCACTGGATGCGTCGCGCCGGCGGTTGCGCGGTTGCCCGGAGTTGGCGGTTGCCTCGGTGGTTATTCCGAGGCCCCCTCCCGCGCGCGCGGGCATGCATGCATGCGTCGCGTCGATTTGGACCGGGTTTCAGGGCCCACCAACCTAATTGGATACTCCGATTAAACTGGTGTTTAAATGACATCCTACTTAATCAATCAGGGAAAATACATATACCTCCCTACTTAGAAGGTAGCGACGTACGTAGGACAAAAATTAAGCCTGGGCATGTCGACTATAGCAAACAAGTTCATATATGCATGCCATTGTTGAGATGGATTGCCCCCTGAACCTCGTTAAAATGCAGGGTTCTCGTCCTAGAGGCGACCAAGAACACGGTTACACGGGTGCCTCACTATTGGGATTTATATCATGTCAGCCTATGACGCGAGAGGCAAACTAGGCCGCGCACAGGTGTACCAAACAAACTTAGCCTTTTTTCTTTTGGTTTCTTGGGTATTCAAAAAGTCAAACATCGAAACAGGATAGTTTTTTAAAATGGATTTTTCAAATAACTTCTTAAATTTAAAACAATGTGTATCATCCATGTCGGTGTCTTTATTATTTACTACCATATAGAAAATAGTAGACATAAGCCATAGCTATTAGCCGCAATCTAAAAGAATACCAAGCTCAAAAGAACTGGGCTTTAGATATATATATATGGTGTATTCTTTTTAGCTGCAACTGCTGGCTTTTCGGCCTAACATGAGCGCTTGTACGAATGAATCGCATGTCGATAAGCAACTTCGAAAACATTGTCCTAATAATCCACTTCGAATTAGTGATAAAGAAATTATTTTATTTATTTGTGACAATATTTACAAAAATTAATCATATGCGTAACCTATTTATAGAAATGGCGTTTTTACCGTTCAGTGAATGAGCGGCAACGCTGGAGAGACAATTCATGGGCACCTGCCGCCTCGTGAGCAGATGGCAGGTGCCTACCATCTGCCCACTGGATGGCAGGCGCTTGTCGTCCGCCCACAGGACGGCAGGTGATTAGCCGGCTTAATCACTGCCTAAATATCTAGTTTTATATCATATTTGTCCAAAATTTTAAATGTAGTAAATGAGCTCAAAAAATTACAAAATTTTATGCACAGACTCTTGGCACAGTCTATTTCATTATATAATTTTGTACAATTTTATCCCATCTGGATATTGCTCAAAAATTCATACGATTTTGATATTTATATGAATTGTTACATATAGCAAACGAGCTCTTAAAATTATAAAAATTTATGTGGAAACTCCCAACATAGTTGACCTAATTGTATAATGTTTTGAAAATTTTATGAACTCCAAATTTGCCATGTTAATTTGTGATAATTTAATCGTAATTAGCGATATGCGAGAACGGATGTCCCCCTTGGTGCAGCCCCCTTGCCCGCA
>CM070674.1:8183997-8496497 GCA_036346575.1 Dendrocalamus sinicus | reverse complement strand
TAAGCATAGCTAACCATACTAGATGTACATCCTTTGTGGATACTAATTATGCATCATTAGATAATTAGCCATCTTATGGTGACAATGAAATTATGGCATTTCAATTATCAAAGAAGAGATTTTATCAAAATTAGTTGATAATTACCAAGTAAAAATATTTTATAATAAATTAACAATGCATAATAATTTAAAGTAAAATAATAATAGTTAGATTTAAAATAATAGGATCAATATGATCAAAGGTCATGACTTGCCTTGGCTTTGCTTAATTACCACTTCTTGATCTTCAAGTTTTGCTTCTGTTCCTTCAAAAATGTTATCTAACGAGGGAGAGAGCAAACAAAATACAAAATAAATCCAAATAAAATCCAAATATAACAAAATTAGAACCAAATGGTAGAGCTACTTTAAGATAAATTTAGAAGGAATAATCGGGTCAATCGGAGTTCGTATGAAGGAGAACAGGCTCTTGAAAGATTTATCGAGAAAATAAATTCCTACAAATTAAGAGAGAAAGGAGAATATTATCTGGAATATTCCCTTTGGAATTAAACAAGATGAAAAGTAAATGAATCTTTGACAGTAGGGTCCTCATGTCAGTGTTGTGGGTCAGGCCCACGGTAGACTAAGTCCACCAAACCTTTTGGGATTTTGGTTGACATGGCATGGTGATGTGACAAACACATGGGAAAAAGTGATGAGGTGGCACTGACATGGCTGACATGTGGCTTGCTGACATGGCAGGGAATTGCAATAGGGTGAGGGTTGAGGCTGCTACATGCAATCCATGTTGGATCCAAGCATTGATATGGCTTGCCACATCGACACGATGGCGACGACTATAGGACTGAGGGTCATCGGTGGCGAGGGGCAATGGTTGTGCAGGTGGAGGGGTGCATTGTGAAGGGAGCGATGCGGCGAACTCAACAGTGAAGATAGCATGGCAGGGATGGTGCAATGCTATCGGCGGTGAGGTCTGAGCAACGAGCAAATCGGCTCTACGATGGTGATTCACTCCATCGGTCTTTGAGGATAGACGAGGTGCGGAAGGGAGAGAGTGGAGCACGATGAGTCACGCATGGTGGTTGGCTTTGGGGAAGAAGCTACAGGGCCGTGGTGATTGCTCATCGGAGCTCGATGACGGTGACTTTGATTGTGGCTAGAAGACAACGAAATCGACAACGGCAAGGGAGGGCGAGGAATGAGGCGGCTCGAGGATGCGTTCTGTGGGCTCGGGCGTGGCCTTTTATAGCGTGGGGAGGCGACACAAAAGAGGATTCCATGGTGATCATGGCGACGAAGTAGAATCCGACTAGGAGACTAAGGCGCGGAGACTAACATGTGCGCCTCACCGGTCAGCAACGGCACGGAGAAGGATGCGCGAAGGCAATGAGTGGCTGGAGGATGGTACAGGTTAGGCCGAGGCACGTGAAGCACGCTGGGCAAGAAGAAAGGAAAGAGATGGGCCTGCTCAGAAGATTCACCCCAAATGGCAAAATCCAGATTTTGGGAATTTCTGAATTTTAGAAAAGGAGATAAATTAAATTGAGCTCAAAGAAATAGCAAATAAACTCTGAAAAATCCAAGAAAGTACAGAAAAAATTCTTGCAACACAAGAAATTCAAATAAAATTGGTTTTCATTTTATTGAAGTTCATATTAAATTTTTTTAATGTCTGAGAATTTAAATTAAGTTTTAATTAATTCTAGAAAAATCTAAATGGTTATTTTTATTTTAAAAATTTAAACAGGCACTGAAAACCAAGGTGTTACACTTCTTTTCTTTCTATTTTTAAAGATAGATGTGTAATCAAAGAATGGTACTTATGTTAGGATTTGGAGGAACAGTTGAACATAGATCAGAGCACTGCTAGTTGAGAACTAAATATTAGCTAGGCAAAGCATAACACAAGAGATACTATCAACTAGTACTTCCTAGGTGAAACCACGATTTATCAAAGCAATATTGAGAAGAAAACAAATATATAATATTAGCCTAGTGACCACATTACAAGATACTCCTTCTCAAGTGCACTTTTCTAACCTTCTTTCCTGTCTTCATGAAATCCCTCCAGCTAGAGACCTGCATAACACAAATATATAGTATTAGTCCAATGACCATGCAATTGTATCTAAACCGTTCAAGTAAAATAAAGAATTCAACAATCCTTAAATTTTTAAATACAGTAAAGAATTACTTAAATAATCACAAACCCAGATGGCTATCAAGGGATTATTTCACCAGCACAGTAAAGCTCAAATAATCCTCAAACTGATTACTACTAATTGGGCATAAAAGGAAAGGGAATTTTTTGTATGGATAATCCATTTTTTATTTGAAATTACATAAATATACCCGCGGGAAATTTTTTAACAAAAATAGGCTCTAGTCGCCTAATGGTTGGGCGACTGGAGCCTTTCGCCCAACCAGACCGCATTGTAAACACCACGTACCCGGTACTGTGCGAGCCACCTCAGTGTCGGCCCACGGGTCTGAGCCTGATCGAAGATGTGGTGGTTATCGGCCGGCGGAAGTACCCCCTTGAATCTGCCGATCACGTCAGTGCGCCACTCGGCCGGGGCCTCCGGTAGGAAGGCAGCGTCTCCCGCGATCGGAAGGCCAAGAAGCAGGGACACATCCTACAGGGTCGGCATCATCTCCCCGAATGAGAGGTGGAAAGTGTGTGTCTCGGGCCGCCAACGGTCCACCAAAGTCGTCAACAGGGAGTGATCGAATGGGAAGCGTCGTGATCGCTGCTCGTCCCAGCCCGCAGCCAAGGCGGCTGCATCCTCCTCCGTGGCCTGCACCATCCGAGCAAGAGAGAGTAGCCTGGCTTCCTGCAGCCTGCAAACAAGTTGAAGCTCAGCACGAAACGTTCATACAGTACCACTTCAACGCTGGCGTAGTGCAAACCTGGCAGTCCAACGTGGGTCCAGTCCCCAGGCCACTCGAGGTGTGCGTGTACGGACCACTCCCACCTCAACTGGCTCGTCCGTGCTCCCCGATGGCGGCACACGTCGGGAAGCACGGTGCCCGCGGTCCAAGTGCTCGTCCAACAACGGGTACCGCCATTCAGAGTCACGTCCACCACGAGTCATACCTGCAAATTTTGTACACTTAATTTTCTACAATAACATATCAAAATTATTATGCAAAATTTGGACACTAAATTTTGTACATCTAAATTTCTACACTAAACTTGTACACTAAATTTTGTACATCTAAATTTGTACACTATAAATTTTCTAAATGTAAATTGGTAAACTATATTTTCTACAAAAATGCATTAAAAATGTTATACAAATTTTTCTACATCTAAATTTGTACATTGAATTTTCTAAAATAATACATAACAAACTATACAAAATTTTGACACTAAATTTCTAAATTACAACTACATTTTCTAAACTAAATTTCTAAATTACAACTAAATTTTCTAAACTAAATTTTGTAAACTAATTTTTGTAAACTAAAATTCTAAACTATATTTTCTAATCAAAATTTGAAAACTAAATTTTCTAAACTAAATTTCTAAACTAAATTTTCTAAACTAAATTTCTAAACTAAATTTTCTACACTAAATTTGTAAACTAAATTTCTAAACTATTTTTCTAACACTAACAAAAAATATAACACAACAAATACCTGAAAATCACGTTCTTCCTCTCTTCTTCTCCTCTCTCTCTCTCTCTCTCTCTCTCTCTCTCTCTCTCTCTCTCTTTCTCTTCCCCTTCTCTTCTTCCTCTTTTCTTCTCTTCTTCCTCTATGTGGCCGAAGCGAACGAAAACACCGAATGAAAACAGTGCAATCGCTGCCGGCCGAGGGGTTTTATATCGCCCAAAGTCGCCGCACCGTTGGGCGACTTGATTGTAGTCGCCCAACGGTGGGGCGACTGCATTTAAATCGCCCAACGGTGCAGCGACTGTATTTAATCGCTGAACGGTTGGTAGATTTATTAAATGTCGCAGTCTGGTTGGGCGAAAGGCTCCAGTCGCCGTCGCCCAACCATTAGGCGACTGGAGCCTATTTTTGTAAAAAAAATTTCCCGCGGGTATATTTATGTAATTTCGAATAAAAAATGGATTATCCGTACAAAAAATTCAAGGGAAAGGTTCAGCTTCCAGATGAAGCCATATGAAAAAGAAACTTGAGGTCACTTTTACATGTCAAAGAAACTTGATGTGCAGGACAAAATTACAAGGTAATCTAAAGTAAACAAAACCTCATATGATCTAAGCAGGTAATATGGAAGCCACTAAACAACGGCTCTCGCTGGGATCTTAATATGAGATTCAGTGGGATGAAATGTGCCAACTTTTAGGATTGAAAATCGCTTCTTCAGAACACCAATGCCCCTTTCAACATGATTGTAAAGGATGGCGGGCGATGGTTGAATACCTCTTTTTAGTTTGCATAATCATATCTTTGAGATGAGCAACACCTCAAAAGTTCACTATGGTGGTATCAGACTCCAAGATATGGAGCAAGAAAAGGTGTGTTTGCATATCCACTATCCACACGAAAGAATTTACCCTCTGGAACAAGGAAACCCTTGTTAAGAGTGTCTTGCATCTGATGCTAAACCTTCCCACCCACATGATATAAATGTGAAGTTCAGATCAAAGTCACAAGCTAGCATTATATTTGGAGATAATGTTCTTTTCTTATTCCTATAAGGTGCATCTTTCTCTTCAGCAATAGTAATGTGTGCTATCGATAGCACCAATCATTACTACAGAAAACCACATTACAGACGGTTCAGAAATGTCATCACGAGCGGTTTTACAACCGCCCGAATTTATGGGTCGTTGATAATCCAAGGTTATCACGCACGGTTTTAAAACCGCTCGTGATTATCGATATCACGAGCGGTTTTCATTAAAAACCGTATGTGATTATCACATATCACAGACGATTTTTAAGTAAAAACCGTTTGTGATATTCCTTCCTCCAAATTCTAAATCTATTTCTATTTATTGGCTAGCCTCAGGAAATGCTAGCCATGCCCTCTGAAATAAGCAGATAATCACAGACATAAAACATACAATTCACACATCTCATTTCATTTCAGATACATTTCACATCTCAATTCATTTCACAGACATAAAACATCCAATTGACAACGCACTTCATTTGATCACAAACATAAAGCATCCATTTCGCAAATCAATTAATTGAATTGAAATAAAATATCCATTAACAAATACACAATTACAAAAGATCCACACTGCATTTGCACTTAAAAAAGGTTCGTTGATTATGTATCTGTTGTAGGGGTGGCCCCCACCTAGACCCAGCAGGCCTGTTAGAAGGTTATAGAGCCCAAAATGGGACATGTAATGGCTTAAATACCCCCGACAGGGAGGTACCGATGTAAGGGCAACATTGTAAAAGCACAGCCCATATGAATATATATATATACCAAGGTGGGGCCAGAGGTCATCACTCTCTCCCAGCTCTCCACTACCACATCTCTCTCTATTTGGTCTGTAACCACAACAGTTGGCGCCGTCCGTGGGGAGGACAGGAGAAGCCTGAAATCCGAAGAAGGATGGCACCGAAAAAAGCTTCACAACGAAGGCGAAAGAAGAAGGCGGCTGGGTCGGGCGTCGCGTGGGTACCGTGGCCGGCATCGGCCGCCGCGCGCGCGGGTGACGGCGCGGGCATGGTAGACGGGCGCCGACGCTGCACCGTGACGACCAACCCGTCATCGGGCGCTGCGACGGCCGACCACGCATCGGCGCTGCGACGATCGACCAACCTCGCCACGCGCTACAACGACCAACCCCACCGACGCAATAACCAACCCCGCCACCCCCGCAACGCGCCGCGTGCGCGGGCGGGCGGTTGGAGATAGCCACAACGAGCGACCGACACTCGTGAGCTCGCGAGGCGATCATACCGCGCCGACCCATCCGCCGGAAGCGCCGGCGCCCGCCCGCACTGGGCGGTGGAAAGCGCCGCTAGCGGCCCTCAACGCGTTCGGCGGGAGCTAGGGATCTTCGCGGGCTGTCCGAGGCATGCAAGAGGCTTGGAGCCGCAGGCCGCGCCGCTGGTCGCGCGAGCCCGCGCCGAAAGGGCGAGCAGCCGACGCCCCACATCCACCGCATGCCGCGACGACGCGTCGATCCAGAGTCCCTGTTTGGCAGACTACGAGGCGGCGTGGCCCAAGACTTCAAAATCCCGGTGTCATCGAGCCTACAAAGGCGACACGGACCCCGCGAAGTTCGTGCGCGCGTGTGCGAAATCGCGACGAGGCCACGCGCGAGATGACACCACAAAGGCGAAGGACTCCTCGCGCAAGGAGTGGCGCTCTCCTAGTTTTTTACCATAGAGCCGAACTCCATCTACGCTGGGAGCAGATCCGCGACCGCCTTCACAACAACTTTCAAGGAAATTATGTCGACGGTCGACGCGACCAGCTCTTCGCCGTAGCGTAAACCTTCGAGAAGCTCCGGGACAACATCAACGCCGCAAGATACGTTGTCAAGTCAAAGATATTAATGAAACCACCGCTGTCAATGCGCCATACAGGCCTTCGCCGCCCGATGGCGAGTACAACGACGGAAGCCAATTAAGACGTTGACGCTCTTTGACAAAATGGAGGAATATGCCGTATGGAGGAGGACGCGCGGCGAAGGCAAGGTGACGACTCGACACCAACCAGGCCGGCACTCGGCAAAGCCAAGATCCGCCGAAGGACGGTTCTTCAAGGCAAAGCGTAAGCGTGAGTCGCCCGTGGATGCGTCGACCGGCGACGCCCGCACAAGGAGTCGTCCGATAGGTCCAAGCGTGGCGAAGTCGCGGCGAGGCCGTCGTCCTCGACATTAAAGGCGGTTCCGACGGCGCCCCGCGGCCGGGCGGTCGGGGCGCCGAGGTCGGGGCGCGCCGTGGCCGGGCCGCGACGATAAAGGCCGTGGAGATCACGACGACCAACACGAGGCTGTGGTGCGCAGCCCACGGCCGTGGCAACCACGACACCCGCGTGCACCTCTATCGCGGCGCTCCGCGCGGCAATCACCAGGACAGAACTCGGAAGCACGCCCGCCCGTGGTGGCCCACGACAAACCCTCCATACGAAGCCCCCGCACATTCAGCACAAGGACGCGGCCCCATGAGGGTCTTCTGCGATTCAAGCCCACGCGCGGCAGCCTCGGGGGCTTCTGCAGCTACAAAGCCGGAGGCCACCCACCGACGGGTTATCAACGCCATCTCCGAGGCTCCTCGTTGGAGTTTGCCTTGGCATGGCAGCGAAGGCCTACGTGCGGAGGCTACACCACGTGGCGGCATATCCAAAGCACGTACACCGCCGGTGGGCACAAGATGAGGTCACGCTCACCCCCGCCGATGCCGGCGTGGAGCTTCCCACCACGACCCCGGTCGTCCGAGTCGTTATAGCGGATGCGACGTGGGACATGCCCGGTTGATGGCGGCAATTCCGCGAACATTCTGCTCGCGCGGCCTTCAACCGATGGGATCCCCGGTCGCCTCGCCCATCGGGAGTCCCGCCACAAGGCTTCGAGGACAACCTCTACAGCGCCGCCAAATATGCTCGCAGGTCTCCTCGCCGGGCGACAATGAAAGGGTCGAAGACGCCACATTCGACGCCGTCGACCTCCCATACCCGCACAATGCCATATTGGGGCGCCCCATCCTCAACTCTTCGGGCGATACCGCATCACGGCTATTTATGCATGAAGCTCCCGGGCCGCGAGCCATCATTACCGTTAGGCGACCAGACATGGCCCGCGCGACGAGCATGGCACCGATGTCCCCGTCGCGGCGAGCAGCGCACACCTAGGATCGGCACCGCCATGCGGCGCCCACGGCGCCATCCGGGCAACTCCGCAAGCCCCGCCGATAGTGCAACTACTAGAGCTCCGCCGCACGAGCACAAACGGTTAGTACCCCGCCCCGTCGTATGTAATCGCTACCCGCGCAAAAGAGAATGTAATAAAGTTCCGCTTGTCGCCAACATATTACCGCTGTGCAAAAATACGCTGGCGAGTACACGCGAGGCCTCGCCACGCAGTGCTCCCGCACTATAAACCAAAGACGCACGCTCACAGTGCACTCTCCGTAGCTGTGGGTACGTATGAGATAAACCAAAGACGACGTTCGCAGTGTGCTCTCCGTGAGCGAGTGGGGGTATGAGATAAACCAAAGACACACGCGTTCGCGTGTGCACTCTCCGTGGCTGTGGGTACGGGTATGAGTACAAAACAAAGACGCACGCTCGCGTGTGCACTCTCCGCCAAAGACACGGGCATGAGTATAAACGAAGACGCACGCCCGCGTGTGCACTCTCCGCCAAAGACACGGGCATGAGTATAAACGAAGACGCACGTCGTGTGTGCACTCTCCGTCAAAGACACGGGCATGAGTATAAACGAAGACGCACGTTCGCGTGTACTCTCCGTCAAGACACGGGCATGAGTATAAACAAAGACGTGTGGGGACGCCGCACGCACTCTATGGAGTATAAATAAGACGCGGATGTTCTCCTGCGCACTCTCATCGAGTATAAACAAGACGCGAACCTCACGCACGCCAGACTTCGCCCTTGTGCATACTCCGAGTATAAAATGACGTGGATGTCGACCCCACGCACTTCACGGAGTATAAATAAGACGCGAATGTTCTCCCTGCGCACTCTACTGAGTATAAACAAGACGCGAACCCCGCGCACGCAAGGGACTTCGTTTTTGTGCGTACTCCCCGGAGTATAAATCAGACGTGGACAACGATCCCACGCGAATCTTGCGCGGCTGCCAATCGCGCACCTCAACGCATCGAGGCTCGCCTTCGCACATCACGGAAGGTGTACGCAGGGGGTACTATGGAAACAAATTCCAGGAGTTCCAGAGTACCGACGTTGCGCGCCAGAGGCTGGCCCCAGCATCGGCGCGCACGTGGAGTATGCGATACACCAGAGGCTGCCCTCACCTCGAGGTGGGGGGACAAAGGTCCGCCTTCGCACGCGCTAGTCCACGAGACTCTAAACAGGTCGTAGTGCGGAGGTCCGCCTTCGCACGCGCCAGTCTACGGACTCTAAACCGGTCGTAGTGCGGAGGTCCGCCTTCGCACACGCCAGTCCACGAGACTTTAAACAGGTCGTCGTGCGGAGGCCCGCCGCACGCCGCGATCACGAGACTTTAAACAGTCACGCGCGGAGGTCCGCCGCACTCGCCATCCACGAGACTCTAAACAGTCGAGTGCGGAGGTCCGCCGCGCGCGCGCCTCAGACTCTAAACCGGTCGTGAAGCGGAGGTCCGCCGCACACGCCACCACGAGACTTTAAACAGGTCGTCGTGCGGAGGCCCGCCTTCGCACGCGCTAGTCTACGAGACTTTAAACAGGTTGCAGTGCGGAGGTCCGCCGCGCGCCGCCACCCACGAGACACTAAACAGTCGAAATGCGGAGGTCCGCCGCGCGCGCCCCATCGGACTCTAAACCGTCGTGAGGTGCAGGTCCGCCGCACACGCCACCACGACGACTTTAAGCAGTCGCCGTGCGGAGGCCCGCCGCGACGCGCCGCCACGAGACTTTAAATAGGTCGCAGTGCGGAGGTCCGCCGCGCACGCGCCCCACGCGAGACTCTAAACAGTCGAAAGTGAGGTCCGCCTTTGCACGCGCTAGTCAGTCTACGGACTCTAAACCGGTCGAAGTGCGGAGGTCCGCCGCACACGCCATCCACGAGACTTTAAACAGGTCGTCGTGCGGAGGCCCGCCGCACGCACTATCCACGACTTTAAACAGTCGCGAGCGCAGGTCCGCCGCAAGCGCCACCACGAGACTCTAAACAGTGCGTGAGTGCGGAGGTCCGCCGCGACGCGCGCCACGGACTTAAACCGGTCGCAGCGGCGAGGTCCGCCGCACGCGCGCCACCACGAGACTCTAAACAGTCGAGGCGGAGGTCCGCCGCGCGCGCCGCGCCCACGGACTTTAAACAGGTCGAGCGCGGAGGCCCGCCGCACGCGCCGCCACGGACTTTCGTGAGGTCGAGTGTCAACAACCGCCTCGCACGCACTAGCTCCACGGAGTACTCAACGCGCGCGAACTTCGCGGCGCATTGGCACCGGCGACGAGCAGAAGCGCGCCGCACGTTCACACTAACGCGAACCGGGAATGTGGGGATCTCGCCCACACAAAGACGCATCGCGCATGTCCTAATTATCGAGGTCTATATCGGGAAAATCTTTCAAATGCAGAGGCCCGCCAACATCCTCGCCGCCTAAGTAGCTATTCGGAAGGCTCGCCCTAACACGCGATAAGGACGGGTTCCGCGGAAGAAGGTCGCCCGCCTAAAAGTCCAGCGACTCTTCACCCTTCACCACGCCGGCGTCGCCGGTTGCAAGGTCACCGCAAGAAGTCGGCCCAGCAAGGAAGCTGCCCGACATAGGCGAAAGTCGAATTTATGAAGCAAGCGCGTGCATTTCACAAAGAGGGGCATTACAACGCACGCCACACCTAGGCACCACAGCGTCACACCCGTGAGTTCCTGCCTTCGAGGCCTCGCCGCGCGCTCGTCGCGCCGAGGACCCCGCCCAGAATTGGCCGAGGCTCCTCCCCGTAAAGTGACTTCCGAGTTCGACCGCACGCGCCGCCTCCACGTAATCCCGCATCCGCTTGTAGAAGGGCTTGATGGCGCGGCGAAGCGGAGCGGACGGCGCCGACATTACTCGCCCCGCCGCATCTCCACTAGGGTCCTCTAGCCCGGCGACGCGTGCGCAATCGCGGTGTTGAGGAGTGCGCACACCGTGCATGCCGATGTGTACGCGCAGTGGTTGCCGGTCGCCGCAGCCGCGCCGCCGAGCGATGTTGGCGGCATCTCCGACCAATGGAGGGTCCGAGAGCTCCTCCGGGCCAAAGGTGCGGTCCGCACCTTACTACAATCCTGGAGATGGTTTCCAGCTTGCATGGCGCCCCATGCAATCACCGAGGCATCACCAGCGTGCCCGTTACGCTCCACTAGAGTCAAGGCGAGCACGCCCTTTTCCTTTTCTAGCAAGGCGACTGCATTGCGAGAGCCCATCCCGCTCGCCGCAAACTCCGCCGCAGCCTCCGCGGCCGACTCCGCGCCGACGCAGCAAGTCCTCGGCGCGCGCCGCTTCGCACGCGCTCGCTTCACCGGCGGATGCGGGCATCTGGCGAACGGGCTCCCGAGGCTTCGCAGAGCTCCTCCTCGGCGCCCGCAGCCTATCTCAAGCGCCTTTGGGCGCGAGTATAGGCCGCTTGCAAGGCCTACCCCAAGACAAGTGTCTGCAGAAGGGAAAACTTAGCAAGCTCACCGCCCAGCGTTGTCGATGAGTACTTACCTCACCCCGCACACCTCGGTGGTGTCCCGAGGCGCCCGCCCGTAGGCTGCAGCGCTGCTTGGTCGACGGCGCGGCGTCATCCACTATCCCGCCACGCCCGCCTCGCCTCCGGGAGGCACGGTCCGCGGGGCTCACACGCACGGAGGTCCCGTGTTCCGCCAAGCGCTCCTCCTTCGAAATGAGCGACACTGCAAACAGGGATACAGGTGAGCACCGCAAGGCATAAAAGAATACATCAGGGTAAGCTAAGCCACCCTACCTTCGATAGCGTAGGAGGGCTCGGGACCCGCCCTATTCTCAGACGGGCTGCGGTGGCGTAAGCCCCGCAGAAGCATGGTCCCGCAGCGGCGTAAGCCTCGCGTTCGGGCCGCGACGACCGCCTGCAAGACGGGCGCGCGTGGCGAGGCGAGGAGCGACGCCACGTGGTCTTCGGCATCTGCATCAGAGTCCCACAAGCTCCTAATGCCCGTCGCCACGACAAACCCCCGCGGCGTCCGGTGGAGCTCCGGCCGTACACACGCCGCTAGCCGGGCAGCAAAGAACGACATCGCCTCGGCCATCGCCGGAGAGGCCTCGCGGCCGCAGCACCGGGCGGGTTCCGCTGCGGCGCTTTCTGCAGAGGCACTGGCCTCGCCGCTGCTGTCGATGAAGCAAAGACGGCTCGCGCGCCTGCGGAGGGCGCTCCGCACCACAGCCGCCACGGCCGGCTCCACCTCAACATCGCCGGTCCACATGGATTTCGTCTCGGCGACCACGGCGCGGCGAGACTTCCCTCTCGGCTGCTCACGGCAAGCCCGCCCGTCGGCACTTCGCCAAGAGCCTCGCCCGCCGGCCCGCGCCATCCAAGCTCGAATCGACATACTGCTGAATCCGACTCCGCGTCGCGCGCCTGAGCGCTAGCGCGCAGCGATGCGGCGGCAGCACCAAGCGCGCAGACGCCCCACTTTGGCCCTCTTCCGAGACGCGCCTTCTTCCTCGTTGCACCGCCGTCCGAGCAAAGACGGTCCGGCACGCAAGGCCCGTGGCCTCGCATCGCGATTTATTAGCCCGCCCGCCGGCGGTGGCGACGCACGCCGCCGTGCTCCTGCCGTATACGCCCTAGGAACACGCGCGCTGCTCGCCTCCTCCAAGCAAATCCACTCAAGCAAAGGGGATAACATTAGCATATAACGATTTCGCGTGAATAGAGAGACACGGTCGAGGCTTACGAAGACCGGAGGGCGCTGGCAGCAAGCAGATCGACGGTGAAACGTTGTCGTCTCGACGCCTCTCGGTGGCAAGACGCCAGTCGCGGGCAAGCGGCGCCACGTCGTACATTACGTACTCTTCGACAAGGTCGCGCATATTGAAGCGGGCGGCCACGCCTACGAGCCGCCGGGCCCTCCGCCTGTCCTCATCGTCGAGCGTCTGGCCGGGCGAGGGCTTGAACGCGATCGGTCGGCCCGTGCACTCAAGACCGCTCCCGCTCTCCACACGGTGGTAGAACCACCACCTTATCCAGTGAGACTCCCACTTCCCGCGAGTGGAGTTCACAGGGAAGAGCTTCTTGCAAGTCGAACGAAGAATAAAGGTGACGCTGCCAAAACTCGGCGGCGCCCCGCTTCCGATCCTTGGCCGGCACCGCGCCTCGTGCGGTAGGTGAACAACGAGGCACGGGCCAAAGACGCCCCGAGCGCAAGGCCCACCTGTACACCGCGAGCCGCCACGACGTTAGGAGTCGCTTGCGCCACTCCCACCGGGTCCGCAAGACGTCGCCCACGATCGCCACCGTCGGGATGCGGAGCCCCGCCGGTGAAAGCAACGCGAACGACCGCCTCACCCCTCGGGTGCGGTTCGCCTCATCGGGCGGGCAATCGTATCGCTGGCGCTCGGACAGCTTCCCGACGCGCGAAGCACTTGGATCGTCTTCTCGGTCACGAGCAACGGGCCCAGCTTGTCGGAGAACGTGCCTTCCTTCTCCGCCGCCAGCCACTGCTTGTCCGACGCCGCCGGGTCGCGCTCTTGGAGCGTGTACTTCACCTCTAGCTGTGAAGATTGCCGGCGAATGCCGCAGCTACTAGCCGCCTGGTCACCCTTGTCACCAGATGCCATTGCTTCCCGCAAGAGGAGAATAGCGCGAAGAATACTACGAGTATGGAAAGCGTGCAAGCAAGAAGGGGCGATAATCGCGGAGCGCGTCACGAGGGCTACTTCAAGCCACCTCGCCCCAATACCGAACATCGCGACGGTCCGCGTACGGGACGCGACCGCAGACGTACAAAGGCCCGTCCCCCACAATCCCCCATAACCGAAGACGAAGGGCCACGACCACAGCGCCAAGGACCGTCACAAAGATGACGCCCGGTGGCCTCGCCGCGTGCAACCCCGCGCGAAATAGCCAAGGCGGCGCCAACGACTCCAGCCGCCATTAAAAGCGCACTAATGGGCCATGGGATCACAACAGCTTCGACGCTACACTATTCATCGTCTGCCCCGTGTCCCCCTTCCCTAGGGAAGAGGCGAGCAGCCGCGAGCACGCAACCGTCCACATCCCGCCACGCACCAGTTATAAGCCGCCGCGTGCCCTATACGCGCCGAGGCGGGAAGCACGGTACGGCAACCTAACCTTGGCAGACCGGGGGCCGGCGTGATTCCAGGAACCGTTACAACGCAGGACCGCATCGTGAGATCTCAATCACCGCATGCGTTCGAAGGGTAGGGGACGGAGCGCGCGCGTCTACTTCGGCTAGGCGCCACCCGCCGCCACCCGCTCAAGGGTAGGGGACGGAGCGCGCGCTCACCGGCCAGGCGCCACTCGCGCCACCCGCTCAAACGGTAGGGGCGGAGCGCGTCGTCTACCGGCTAGGCGCCAGCCTCGCCGCCACCCGCTCAAGGGTAGGGGACGGAGCGTGCGCGTCTTTACGGCTAGGCGCCACTCCGCGCCACCCGCTCGAGGGTAGGGACGGAGCGCGTCTGCCCGGCTAGGCGCCACCCCGCCGCCACCCGCTCAAGGGTAGGGACGGAGCGCGCGCGCGTCTTTCGCCTAGGCGCCAGCTCGCGCCACCCGCTCGGGGTAGGGGCGGAGCACGCGCGTTTTCGGCTACGCCGCACCCCGTCAAGTTCGAAAAGTTCACAGCCGCAGGACGGAGGGGGCCAAAGGACTCTGCAACATGGCTTTGGCCCTGTGAAGCCCCTTCTCCATGAGAGGAAATATTTTGATTCCACTTGTGCAACAATAAAAACACCAGATGCAACATCGATTTTTTTTTCAAAAATATCTGTAATATTCAGAAAATTTAGTCCCAACATCTCAAATCACCTCTTACAACGAAAAAAAAATCATATAGTTGCAACAAACACCTAAGTCCCTAACTCACTGGCTCTCAGCATCGGAAGCGGTGGCAAACACAGCCTCGGGCTCTAGGATTTCTTTCGTTAGGGTGTCGGACACGGTGCAAGGGGGTTAGTGTTTCGAGCGGGGCTGGGCGATGTGCACGCCCACGCTCACGCGATCGACCGGCCGGAAATCGATGCCCCATCGCTGCGCTTAGCCGGTGCGCCTCTTCCTCCCCTCGCTCGGGCGCCACGCATCGGCACGCGCGAGCACTCTCCTTCCAGCACTTCAGGTGGATATTGCATATACTTGATTCATTTCGAATTCTTGTGTTGTACACTGCCCATGTCACCAATTTGTTTCACGTATACATAGTGCAGTTGTTTGCAATCATTTGTACTAGTACTAGTTGCTTGGTTTTGTGAGATGACATGAGACCAATTTGATCATGGCGCGCCCCAGCTAATTTCCCCCTTGTATATCAGACTGTTTAATTAAGTTTTGCCTCCCATTTTCATTGCAAATTATCCAGCAGTAAAATACTATCTGCGATAAAAACATTGTAGGTCCTCTTACTGATTGCATGCATCATGCTGATGCTAACAAGTGTTTTTACTCTCAACTGAATGAGGAGCTGGAACTGGTGTTCTACTGTTCTTCAGTCGATGAAAGCCAACAGAAAGGCAAGAAACAGTATATGGAAGCAATTGAGCATCTACCACCGGAAATCTGTGAAGTAGCGGGGAAATTCGAGAGCACGTGCAGATTACACATAATTCTGCTATATGCCTCCCTCCTAGGAATTTTTTTTACGAATAATCCATTTTTTATTCGAAATTACAGAAATATACCCGCAACAAATTTTTTTACAAAAATAGGCTCCAGTCGCCCCCCCCATTGGGCGACTAGAGAAAATCGCCCAACCACAGCGAGACACCTAGGCAGTTTGGTAACGGTTGGGCGAGTTATTGCTGTCGCCCAACCGTTGAGCGGCCGCCGGTGTTCATCGCGCATTTGTTCGGCGACGCCGCTCCTGCCGCCCAACGGCTGGGCGACAGCAACGGGTTAAAACCCGAGCGGCAAGCCCGGCCGCGGCCGCCAGTGTTCATCACACATTTGTTCGGCGACGCGAGAGAGGAGCGAAGAAAGAAGGGAAAGGAGAGAAGAGGAGGAGAAAGGAGGAGAAGAAGAGGAGGGGGAAAAAGGAGGCGCGAGATCTTCAAATTTAGGTATTTTTCGAAAGTTTTTGTACTATATTTATTATAGAAATTTAGTATAGAAAATTTTATTATAGGATTGTTTTGTGTAGAAATTTTAGTATAGAAAATTTAGTACAATTTTTACAATAGAATTTTATAGTATAGCAATTTTAGTGTAGAAATTTTAGTACAATTTTAATATATCAAATTTAGTATAGAAAATTTTAGTATAGATAAATTTAGTATAGAAACTTTAGTACAATTTTTAGTATAGAAAATTTAGTATAGCAATTTTAGTATAGAAATTTTAGTACAATTTTTAGTATAGAAAATTTTAGTATAGAAATTTTAGTATAGACAATTTAGTATAGAATTTTGTAGTATAGATAATTTTAGTATAGATAATTGTAGTAAAGAAATTTTAGTACAATTTTTAGTATAGAAATTTTAGAACAATTTTTAGTATAGAATTTTGTAGTATAGATAATTTTAGTATAGAAATTTTAGTACAATTTTTAGTATAGAAAATTTTAGTATAGAAATTTTAGTACAATTTTTAGTATAGAAAATTTAGTATAGAATTTTGTAGTATAGATAATTTTAGTATACAAATTTTAGTATAGAAAATTTAGTATAGAATTTTCTAGTATAGCAATTTTAGTATAGAATTTTAGTACAATTTTTAGTATAGAAAGCAACCATACTGTACATTTGTTAGTATGGAATATTTTTAGTACAGAGATTTTAGTACAATTTCTAGTATAGAAAGCAATCGTACTATAGATCTAATTAGAAAAAAGTTAAATATTTGTTATACTAAATTTATTAAACATGTAATTTTACAAAAGTAAGAACATGCGTATGAAATCTGCATGTAGGTATGGCGCGTGACTGGCAGTATCCCCTGTTGGATGAGCACGTGGACCGCATGCATCGTGCTTCCCGTCGTGTGCCACCACCAGGGAGCGCGGACGAGCCGGTTGAGGTGGGAGTGGTCCGAACGCGCACACCTCGCGTGGCCTGGAGACTCGACGCCTGTTGGACAGTCAGGTTTGCACTACGCTATTGTTTTAGTGTTCCGTAAGAACGTTCCATGCTGACCTTCACTTTGTTTGCAGGCTACGAGATGCCGGGCTACTCCCTATTGCCCGGATGGTGCAGGCCACGGAGGAGGATGGACTCGCCTTGGCCGCGGGCGGGGACGAGGTCGGGGATCGATCACGACGCTTCCCGTTCGACCGCTCCCTGCTGACAGCTTTGGTGGACCGTTGGCGGCCCGAGACGCACACTTTCCACCTCCCATACGGGGAGATAACGCCGACCCTGCAGGATGTGTCGCTGCTTCTTGGCCTTCCGATCGCGGGAGGCGCTGCCTTACTACCGGAGGCCTCAGTCGAGTGGCGCGATGACCTGCTCGTCAGATTCGAGGGGGTCCTTCCACCGGGTGCCGTGGGTGAGTACTACATCTTCCTGGCGAAACAGACCCACGGGCCGTCGCTGAGGTGGCTGGCACAATTCCAGGTACGTGGTCTTTACAATCGATCGTGTCATTGAAACTTTTATTTGCGTTATTATGGACTAATAACATCTTGTTTGCATTTAGGTGGAGCGGATGGACCCAGAGGCAAACGATCACCAGGTCTCGCGCCACTTGGAGGCATACTTGCTGTGGTTGTTTGGCTGGGTGCTCTTCACCAGCAGCCACGGCGACAGTGTGGACACGCGCCTCATCGCTTATGCTAGGGCGATCGCGGACGGCGAGCCCCCCAGGTTAGCTGGGGATCGGCCGTACTTGCCGCGACCTACCGTGGCCTGTGTAGTTCGTGCTCGAGGACGAAGGCGAACTCGATCCTAGCGGGTTGTCCCCTACTACTGCAGCTGTGGTCGTTCGAGCGCTTCAGCCTCGGACGGCCATTGCTAGACGACATGAGTCCATACGGGCCCGACATGTATCAAGGGGGAGATGTCGACCGGCCGACGATGGGTTCTATTTGGTGTCGTCGACGGGTAAGTCATATGTCAATTAGTTATTTCCTTTATACTAACGACGGTCGTACGTAACATCTATTCATCCTTACAGGTGCAGTTCGCACATGTCCAGGTCACGCGGGCGTATCTGCCCTTTGTTGAGCAGATCGACCGCCTCACGGCCGACGACGTGCGCTGGGAGCCGTACTCACAGGCGGCACTGGAGGACCGTGCTCCCGATGGATTGTCGAGTCTGTGTTGGCGCGACCGGGCTTTCTGGCTGACGCGCCGGAAGCTCGTCTATGACATCTTCGTGGAGGACTACTCGCCGCAGCGAGTGATGCGGCAGTTTGGTCTCTTCCAGGCTGTGCCGGTACCTGTCGGACCTGTAGTGCCGCCTCCTGTGCACGAGTGAGTGCCGGTGTCTTATAAATTTGTACATACTTACTACTTCATTGGAAATTAATAACGAAGTGGTCATACAAGCAGGCACAATAGAAAGGGAGTGAAACGCGGCATGGAGTGGACGGTGAAGATGCAGGTGTGGGTTGCTCAGTGGGACGGTGCCCTTGACGATGTGGTTGACGAGGACCGCCCGTACGACAACACAGAGTACACGGAGTACCTGCGGTGGTACCAGACGCGCACACGTACGAGGCTTGTACATGTGGTGGACCCGCCCCCCGCACACCTCCCCGCTCCGACAGACACGTATCCCGCGCACCTGGCGCGGGATACGCACATCACGGTACGTTACATGTATTTTCGAACATTCACTATTGGCAATGCTACCTTGGATAATTAATCATTTTATGTCTTTTCCTTCAGTCTGCCTTGGGTCTTTCCATCGTCACGGAGGCCGAGAGTATGCTACACAGGCTCGCCGTAGGCGTCGAGGTGGGCCACGAGGAGCACATCGCTGCATCTGTCATTTCAAGGAGTGGGGTACACGTGTCGTGCACCTCTCGCCCCGCACGAGGCTACCAGCGGCATCCACACCCACGCCCAGCACACGGACGGATCGGCCACCGCATGCACCCGACCGGGCGTGGCGATGCGCTGCGAGCTCTATGTGGGCATGTCTTCCGACACTCACCCGACGAGGCCGAGATCTGCCAGGCTCGTAACCGCTAGGCCACCGCTCGCGTCCTCCGTACATCCTCGGTTTACCCACACAGGGGATGCACTCGACATATGCCCTTCTCCAGCGCGATGACCTTCGCTGAGGGTACGATCGTGACGATCTCCGCTTTATCGTAATGTTTGACATCTAAAACTAATGATATTACTTTTGCAGGTTATTTCGATCCGAGTCCCAGACGCCCCATCGCGAGCCCTGACGATGTGGATCGAGATTTCTTTGAGTGGGTCAGCAGCGATGCGGGTCTACACCTCGACACAAAGACCGAGAGGTTCCTCCGGCAGTGCCCTCCCCGGTGCACCGAGGGCACACAGCCTGAGGTGCAGCTGACTCCACCAGCTCAGAGGCGGGTGCGACATGCCCCTGATCATTTTACGTTCTCGGAGCGTCGTAACCCGTTACAGCGGAGGACGGCCAAGCGGGGCCGTACGGGACGACACGGGCATGGAGACGGGGCAGCGCAGTGTGGCGCCTGATTGTATACTATTGTTGTATGTACTGCAAACATGTGATTTTTAACGATGTAAACTTTTTAGTACTGTGCCGTGCTTATACTCCTCGTTACCTACTTATTAACATCACAATATCATTAACCATCGTATGTATGAATCGTTTTATGGTCAATCGTTCGTAAAAAAATTCCAAAATTATTTCGGCACCTACAACATACAATGAATATAAACTTTTATAACAACTTTACAAGATTTTTTTACCAATTTCAAATTACAAAATTGACAAAGTTGAAAACATTCACGGGGGGAGCACTTGTAGTCGCCCACTGGATGGGCGACTGCATGAAAGTCGCCCACCGGATGGGCGATTTGAACCAGTCGCTCCACGGTAAAGCGATAGGAAATGTGTCGGCTCCTGGTTGGCGATAAGCCCCAGTCGCCTACCCATTGAGCGACTGAAGCCTATTTTTGTAAAATTTTTTGTTGCAGGTATATTTCTGTAATTTCGAATAAAAAATGGATTATTCGTAAAAAAATTTCTCCCTCCTAGATTGTGCAGTCTACACGTACGGGGACTACTTTTGACGATTTCGACCTTCGCCTCCAGCCACAGCCAGTGCTTGGCAGCAACGCTCGTTGTCAACTGCGTATGCAACTACAACAGAGAGGCCGCCAGCCGACGAACAACTGCGTCGATCAGTCTGTCCTTGTCTGGACGTTGCTGTAGATCGACCTGGAGCGCTGCTGACAATTGTGGAAATAAACAAGAAAGCAATTGTTAGATGTCCGGCATACAAAGACATCTGTAAGAACCACATGTAAACAATATTTAGTGCAAACTGATGAGATTGATATGTTGGGCTTTCGGGAAGTTTCTTACCATGTCGATCTCTTGGTTAAGAAGGCATGAAGCTTCTGTTAGTTAAGTATGACATTCTGAATGTGAGAAATCCTGTGAGCATCTTCTCCTTTACACCTCTCAACCAGACTTGGGCATAATACAATGCATAGTTTCTTCAAGGCAGTAAGCTTTTGTAAGCTTTGAGGCAAAGATGTCAGATTAAGGCAATACCGGATATCAATTTCTTCAAGTGAGACAAGGTTCCCCAGCCAATCTGGCAATGTATTCAGTCTTGGCCACGTTTTCAAGCGCAGTATTCTGAGAGAGGTGAAGCGCTGAATGACTTTGGGCAAGGTCCTCAAGTCACGGCAGCGCCGAACTTCAAATATCTCAAGGGAGCAGAGGTGCTCGAGTCTATCCCATTTGTCAGGAGAAAACTTGCAGTTCACGATGACCATACTGAAAGGAAGAGTGGAACATGAAAGCTTCCCAAATCCTTGTGCTGGTAACACGTCATCACAATTATCCATGTACCAATGCGCACTTCTTGGGGCATATGGTAGGAACTTCAACTTTGGGCATTCCTCGATATCCAAAAGATGCAAATTAGGGATTAAGAACTCTTCATTTTCATCAGCCGATCTTGTTGTCCACCAGTCTTCCAGGTTCTCCATTATCGACAGTTCAATAAGTCTTAATTTTTTACAAGTTCCTTCCTGCCCATAGAATTCTCTGCCAATTTTCTTTATATTGGGCAGGTTCCCCATATACAAATTTCTCAGATTTGGCAGTTGCCCAAATGGTGGAAGACAATCACATCCTCTTAAATTAACAAGAACTACGGAGGAGAGATAAGGAAGATAGGAGGAAATATCAAATATCCACTTGGCCAAGTCCTTGCTCACATACCCTTCTAATCCAAAATGTTCAAGAGTCCGAGGAGGTACGAGCTTCTCCAGCAACAAGTTATCTCTGTGTGTGTCTTTTTCCTCCACCAACCTATTGCTTCCATAATTCCACGTGAGAACTAGCAGCCGAAGCTCTGAGTTATTGCACAACTTGGCTCTATCTGCATCTTCCCAATGCTTGACATTCTCCAGGCCTCTAACCATTAGCTCACGACAATTCAATTGCCCAAGCTCTATGATACTACTGTGTCCTTCATTATCTATGTCATGGACAATATGCTCTATTGGACCGGACAGACGTTTCTTGATGTATTCAGCTTTACTGTACAAAGTAGGCTTTCCTATCATAGCCTCAAGATGGCTGAGATTAGTCATGTTTAATATACCATCTGGCAAGCTGTCAAGTTGAATGCAACCATTGATATCCAACATTTGGAGCCTAAGGTTGCCAAAAGATGAAGGGAGGCTTTGAAGCTTCAGGCAAAATGACAAATTCAGATGCTTTAGCTTCAAAAGTTTGCAAAGTGACTCAGGCAACTGTTGCACTTTGGAACAACTTGTCAGATTAAGGTACTGAAGCTCAGCAAGCTCACCAAAACACACAGGTAGTTCTCTGAGCTCATCACAGTCTGAAAGATCTAGGACCTTCAAATGTATAAGCTGGCAAAAGGACTCCGGTAACACTTGGAGTTTGCAGCAATCTGCTAGATTCAAGACTTCAAGTTTACGAAGGTTTCCAAACTCATTTGGCAGGTTTTGTAACCCATAACAATTTGACAAGTTCAGATACTCTAAAGAATCGAGTCTAAGATTGCTTGGCAATTCGGTTAGTTTGGAACAACCAGACAAATTTAGGAAGGAGAGTTTGGGCAGCCTACCGAATTGAGCTGGGAGCTGTCGAAGAGCAGCACACTTGGATATGTCTAGGTGTACTAGACATTCAAGCTTGCTTATTGACTCGGGGAGTTCTTCGAGTTTACAACACCCAGATAGGTTGACGAAGGAAAGTTCAGGAAGGTTCCCAAATGACATGGGTAGCTTTAGAAGGCAACTACTTCCAGATAGATCCAAATAACATAGTTTAAGGTGGCTATCAATGTTGTCTGGCAATGTTTGGAGTGAACTATCAGAAACAATTAAAGTCCGTAAATTTTGAAGTTTATGAAAAGACTTAGGAAGTCTTGCAATTGGCAAGCCAGAAGCATCAAGGTACTTTAGCAGCATCAGATTAGAAATGGAAGATGGGAGCATTATGGTAATATTCTCTGGAGTACGCTGCTCGAATGAGCATCCACTTAGGTCCAAGACACGTAGATACCTGGATTTAGCGAATGCTTTTTCAGGAAGTTCTATTCCCATGCAATCCCTCAAATGGAGGGACCTAATTTTGTCTGGAAATTCTTTTAGAACATGGGATTGATTCTGATAATTTACCAAACGTGCATATCTGCAGTAATGCTTTTCATATCTGATCCAGGTCGTTGGGTTGGTAGAATCCAGCACAAGAATTTCATTGGCAGCAATTATCTTCGCAAGGTCATGCACCAACTCATGCATGGTGAGCTTCCGGGGAGTAATCGCATGTAGTGATGTAACCTGCAGAAAAAGGAACAGTTAGATATCAAGGTTGTGGGAGAAAACAACCAGTACACACCGAAAAGAAGAAAACTGGATTGGAAGGTTAATGGAAATGTAAAACCCAGCCCAATTTATGGTGGCATGAGTGGGCCATGTGTGGTTTTGCTTGTGCGCGTGATTGTGTATAAATGAGCAAGCATACAGTGCAAGGATTCAAATCTATTACCGAGATTTAATGGCAACAAAAAAATGAATTGACTCCAAGTTTACAGTAACAAGTATCTAGCACCACTATCTATCTATCTATATCTATATATATATATATATATATATATATATATATATATATATATATATATATATATATATATATATATATATATATATATATATATATATATATATATATATATATATATATATATATATATATATATATATATATATATATATATATATATATATAAACTCCATGTACACTCTTTTGGCCAAACTAAATAATGTGACAGCAAAAGCCCAAGCAAGTTGACTTCTATCCCAACCTTTTAGACAGCGTAAATCCAACATTTGAGATGAGCATTTATCATTTTAAATATGCACTCGACACAGTCAGTAGTACTCGCTCTGTCCCAAAATATAGGTCACCGTGCGATCCGTGCAATCAATGATTTGAACCTTTGATCGTTAATCTATGTTAAAGTATATAATTGACTACATGAAAATGATGTCATTGGATTTGTCTTGCAAAATATTTTCATAATATATAATTTTTGTTATTTTGCTAGTATATTATGATACAAAACCATAGTCAAAATCATGCGTTGGAGACCATGAAAAGTAAAAAAAGATTTACATTTTAGGCGAGAAGGAGTTGTCATAGTCCTCAACTATCTTGTGGAATTTAGGACACCCTATAGTTTATGTTAACTTTCCATAAACAGTAGAAATAAATGGTATAATATGTTGTGTGCATGCTCCACCTTTGACACTACAAGTCGACTTCAATTTTCAAGGCTTTCAAAATACAACTTTCACTATTAATATTTTGGGGAAATATCATGTGAAAACCAACCAGAATTTGTCTTTTTCATATCATACAAATGCGATCAAGTTTTTGTTGGATTTTTGCATGTATAGAACATGCCCTCACCTACATCGAACAATTTTTTTTAAAATTTTTTGGAAACTTACACACCTGTTTTTCAATACTTAGCTAGTTTTCAATAGATAAAGCCCCATATAATTTTTATGGGGTGCATATCCGTGAAAATGACCATCTTTTTTTTGGAAATATGAAAATTTTCAATCTAGGCCATCTTATTGTGTACTAATAAACGAGATCGACTTGAGGACATTTTACAACTATCCCATTACTTTCACACAAATTCTCCCTTGTTTTGAATTTTGAAATGAATCATATACATCATACTTGATTCATACTAATGTATTGTAAAACATAAGCATCTCAGGTATTGAACTGTAAAATAATGTACTATGCATTGTACTTTTCAACAATACTACTCTTGCTCTTGATGTACTATCCATGTTATTAAGTTGGCAACTAATCCACGATTAGCCGTCAAGTCGGCACACGACGAATGACTAGGTTACTTGACTCGACTGGAGCGACTAGTCGATAGGAGCGACTAGTTGAGTACGTCTAGCCACCCGACTTGAATTTTCAATTTTCTCATTATTCTATTCTTCAATTTTCAGGGTGTTGATTTTCAATTACTTGATGTCTAGTATGGTGATGGCTCTACAGAAGAACTCAGATCTAAAGGTCTCAATTAATGGAGTGAGTACTTAAATGTTTAAATGATACTTCGAAAAAAGAGATTTTATATGTTACTGCAGGTTTATTAACATTGTTATGTCAATAATGTAACCAAAATAATCATATGGCAAAGGAAGTTGATAGCCGAAAATTTTATTCTGCAGATAGAGAAAAGGCAGGCTTGAGGCAAATCTCATCAGTATGAAGTATGAACTCGAGACTCGGGATCAAAAGAAGTCATCAACGGATCAAAAGAAGTCATCAACTCATCATCATGCTTATGTTGTTCTTCTCTTCATTTCATGTTTTACAATATGTATATATGTTTAATTGTTGCTACAACTTAGTATATGGCATGCCGCATTAACATACTTCCTAGTCTAGCTACTAGACGAGATTAGTCGCAACTAGTTGGTCGACTAGTTGACCAAGTCGACAAGTCGCCCCCCTGGCGACTCGACTTTACGACTTAACAATCTTTGTACTATACAACTACAATGGTGGTGACGACGGCAAACAATGATAGCGTAGTGATTCATGGCTGGCGTTGTACACAACAGGCAGTGCACAATGCCCATGCACTAGCAATGTCAACGACGGGAAGGACGGGCTGGTACATGGCCAAAGGGGGACATGATTAGCATTTTCAACTAGATGTGTATTTAGCTGGGTATTAGAGTATTTGGAATGTATATTAGACCTTTCCTTCTATTGTTGTACTTGCCTAGTTTAGCTCCTCTAATTGAGGTCTGTAATCTCTCTCATAGCTATTAATAGAATGCCACCCCTGCCCTTTGGCGTGCGTGGTGATTGTGCCAATCCTTCTATTCTACATGGTATCAGCTTTTCCTTCCTGAAGCCTCCTCTGCTTTCTCCTCCGCCGCTCGTCTCGTCCCCTGAGTCTCCCCCGCCGACTCCTCTGCCTCTTCCTCCGCCCCCTGTTGGCCCCCGTCAACCTTCTCTCGCTGCACCACTCCACCATGTCGGCCCCCATCGACGGTTCGGCCGCCACCGCTGCCGCCGCCTCTGCCTCCATGGCCACCGCCGACAACGACTCTGTCTCCAGCGCTGGTGTACCAGCTGCGCCGCCGCCGGTCATCCTCAACCCCTACTGCACGATCGCCGTCAAGTCCCACATCCCGACCACTCTCGACATGAAGGCAGCCAACTACTCCCGCTGGTCCAAGTTCTTTCGGACCATGTGCATCAAGTTTGGCCTTCTCTCCCACATCGACGGCTCCAACGTCGCACATCCGGACGACCCCGCCTAGACACTCGCCGACTCTGCCGTCCTCGGCTGGCTGTATGGCTCCGTCGCCGACGACGTCTTGGATTCAGCGATGGCCGACGACAAAACTGTGCGTGATTTGTGGCTCGCGATTGAGGACCTCTTCCGCAACAACAAGGAATCTCATGTTGTCTTCCTCAGCAGTCAGTTTCACTCCTTGATGCAGGGTGACCAGTCCATTGCCGACTACAACCATCGCGTCAAAACCTTAGCCGATGCTCTCCGCGATGTCGGCCACCCCGTCTCTGATTCGCAGCTCGTCCTCAACCTGCTGCACGGCTTCAACCCTCGCTACTCCAGCACCGCCGATGACATTGCCAACTCGACGCCGTCTCCTTCGCCGCCCGCTGCTCCATGCTTGCCCTCAAGGAAACGCTGCGTCTCGCCAATGAGACAAAGGTCGCCGCAGACGCCCTCCTCACCACCGGCTCCACCACAGTGTCCGCTCCTTCCACCCAGACCAGTTCCCATGCCTCCAACGCCGGGAATCGTGATGGTCGTCGCAGCGGGCGCAACCGCCGTGGCAAGAACGGCGTCGGTTCCCAGGGTGGTCGCGTGCCTTAGCCGGCCCGCCCCTGGTTCTGCTTCAATCCATGGTCCGCTCCCAACGCCAGCCAGTGGAGTGCTCCTGGTGGATGGGCGCCATCGCCGCTCTCTCGCCTACTCGCGCCCGCCACAGCACATGCCGCTCTTTACGCCACTCTAGTCGCCCCCTGCCTCGACGTGGGACCAGCAGGGGCTCATCACCGCCCTGAACCAGCTTGCTACCCAGGGCAATGGAGGCTGGGTCGTCGACAGCGGCGCTACTTCCCACATGACATCTCATGGCGGTACATTGCTCTCCTCCCACCCCCTCCTAATACGGCTGTCACTGTTGGCAATGATTCTCGTTTACACATCTCCTCCAGTGGCCATTCCTTTCTCCATACACCAACCATGAAATTTTCTCAAGATGTTCTTGTTGTTCCTCAATTAGTTTGCAACCTACTGTCTGTTCGCAAATTCACTCGAGATAACCACTGCTCTCTGGAGTTTGATGCCTTTGGTTTTTCTGTTAAGGATCTCCCGACGCAACGAGTGATGCTTCGTTGCAATAGCGAGGGCGATCTCTACACCATCCCTGCTGCCGAGTCACCCTCTATTGCCAGTGTCCATCTCACCGTCTCCTCCCATCTTTGGCACCAGCGTCTTGGTCATCCCAGCGTTGCTTCTATCACAACATTACATAAAGATTCGCATATTGCATGTAATAATGTAGCTCGCTCACTTTGCCAGTCTTGCCAGCTCGGTAAACATGCGCGTCTACCTTTTGCTACCTCTGTTGCTCGCACCTTTGCACCTTTTGAGCTCATTCACTGTGATGTGTGTACCTCACCTGTGGCTAGCATATCTGGTTCAATATATTATTTGGTAGTCATTGATGATTTCTCTCATTTTTGCTGGACCTTTCCACTTAAAGCGAAATCCGATGTTCACCAACACATAGTCGACCTTGCCGCTTATGCCAGCACGCAGTTCGGCCTCCACCTCAAGTTTGTTCAGGCTGACAATGGCCGTGAATTTGTTAACCACGCCAACACATCCTTCTTTGCCTCCCGCGGCATCGCCCTGCGTCTCTCTTGCCCACACACCTCCTCGCAAAACGGTAAAGTTCAACGGATGCTTCGCACACTTAACAATATGGTTCGCACCCTTTTCTTTCATGCTCATATGCCTAGGTTCCGGCGGAGGCCTTAGCCATCGCCACCTACCTCCTTAACCTGTCCATTAGTCACTGGACTCTTGCTCTTGGTGATAGCAAGATCCTTACTCTCATGGAGAGGATGACACTAGGAGATGGGGCAAGTTTTCTTGTTTATTTCTCACACATGCCATGCCAACTCGAGGGTTGGGGATACAAATTTATAGGTGAGAACCAGCCAAGCATATGCTACGATGCTATCCTAGATGCTGTCCTAAAGCGGTCAATATGCTGTCCTAAAGCAGATGCTGTCCTAAAAGCGATGCTGTCCTAAAAGCAGATGCTGTCCTAAAAGCGCATGCTGTCCTAAAGCAAAGCAGATGCTGTCCTAAAAGCAGATGCTGTCCTAAAGCATCAAAAACAAAACTACCACAGCCCCACAAAGACCACAAGATGAGACTTATTCATCATTCTCCCCAAGTCTTGTGCGTCGTCTTGTGGAGGGTTGAACCACTGATCTTGGAGCAGAGCTCAAGGAACTTGATCCTTCCAAGAGGCTTGGTGAGCGAGATCCGCAAGCTGATCCGTGGTGTTGATGTAGCTTGCCTTGATGTTTCCTTCATCCAGCGACCTCGGATGAAATGATACTTCACCCGGATGTGCTTGTTCGCTCATGAAAACGGGTTCTTTGCCGTGGCTAGAGCGGACTTGTTGTCCACCCCGAGCTCCATCGCCTGTCCCCGCCGAGGAGATCACCAAGCGCCGAGCGAGCCGAGTGCTCGAGTCGAAGCGGTGGAAGCCGCTATGTACTCGGCCTCACACCGACAGGCCACCACCGCCGCTTGATCGATCGCCGTGAACGAGACACTTGCCGAGGAAGAAGAGAATCCCGCTTGTGCTTTGCCGTGTCAATGTCGCGCGTGGTCACCGCCGCCGCATTCGACGGCGCCGCGCCAGACACTCGGGTAATGGAGGCCGTGGTCAAGGGTCCCCGCAACGAAGCGGATGATCCTCTTCACACCGCCGATGCTCGTCGTCGGCCGTTGCATGAACCGACTAACGTAGCCGACGGAGAATGCCAAGTCCGGCTGCAGTGGGCGAGGTAGCGAAGGCTCCCACAAGACGCCGTGATCGCGTGCGCCCACCTCCTCCGTCAGTCTTTGTCGCGGCTCAGCTTCAGCCTCTCCTCCATTGGAGTGAGAGCTGGGTTGCGCCGGTGAGCCCACTAGCTCAACGACGCGCTTGGCGAGGCGTCCGTCAAGCGTGATCCCGAATCATCCCGTGCACTCGATCCTTAGTAGAAGGAGAGACCCGTGTCACTCATCCGGAAGGTGGCCTTCATCTCTTCCTTGAATGCCGCCACCTCCGCATCCTTGGTGCCGCTGATCACCAAGTCGTCGACGAGACACCCACCGCCAGGCGTTGCCGCTTTGCCCCGCCGTAGATCGCGGCCTCGTGTGCGCTCTGCCGAACCCCATTTGCTTGAGGGTGGAGTCCAGCTTAGCGTTCCACGCCTCGGTGCTCGCCGCAGCCATAGAGGGCCTTGCGCAGCGAGCACCTGCCCTCCTTGCCGGATCGCAAATCCGGCGGTTGATGCACGAGACCTCCTCCTTCAAGTCGCCGTTAAGAAATGCCGACTTGACATCCATGTGATGAACACGCCACTTTCCCGGCAGCTAGCGCAGGAGGAGTCGACGGACTCCATCCGCGCGACGCGAGCGCGGGCGCCATCGGTCGACCCTCTCCCGCCGCACGAAGCCTCGTGCCACCAAGCGAGCCTTGTGCTTGACGATGGCGCCGCTTATCCCGCTTCACTTGAACACCCACTTAAGGGTGATCGCGCGGTGACCGGCAGAAGATCCGCCACTCCCACGTCCGGCTTCGCCGACGGCGCCCATCTCTCGCTTCATCGCGACACGCCACGCCGCGTCTCCGCTCGGGCCGGCGAGCGGGGCTCGCCGCCGTGCATGCCAAGTGCAGCTACGCCGCGCGCGCGCCAATCCGTGGACGGGTAGCTCGCCGAGGATGTTGTCCATGGTACGATAGCGCAGAGGCTCGCCGCCGTGGTAGGCGCCGACGCGGTCCTCGCTGTGGGACAATGAGTAGCGAACCCCACCATGCGCTCCTCATCGTGGACCGGCTGTTGGGCCGACCGGTGGTGTGGCGCGCGGGAGAGTGGTGAGCCGGTGGTGAAGGGTGGGCGAGGCCGTGCCGGTTGTGGCGGAGCACTCGCCGAGCCGTGGCGAGCAAGGTGTCGAGGTGGACGAGCTCGCGAAGACGAGCCGCTAGCTCCCGCTCTCAAGTGGGCGAAGTCGACAACAAAGTCCCCGAGTCGAGGCCGAACCATCGCCCACCGCCTTGTCCCACGCCCACCGCCGTTCGAACACAGCGTCACGCGATGCGACGCCTTGCGTGTGACAGGTCGAGGATGCGAGGCCTTCGAGCCCTCCGCGTAGCCGGCGAACACTCCCGAGTGCTCCGCCGCCGAAGCTTGCCGATGTGGCCAAGCTCCTGGCGAACGTGAGGGAGCCGAAGACCCGCAAGTGAGACCGCCGCTTGCACCCATGCGAGCCTCGATGGCGCCCCGCCGCCAGCGCCTTGGTAGGCGGCGGTTGAGGATGTAGACGGCAGCCACCACCGCCTCCCCGTAAGACGGTGCATCCCCTCGCTGAGGAGGGCCCGAGCCATCCCCACAACCGCCGTTGCGCTGCTCGACGACGCCGCTCTGCCGCGGCCGCGGGCGCGGAGTAGTGGCGCCAATGCCCTCATCAGCGCAAAGACGACGCGAATCCAGCCGCCGGAATCGCCGCCGTTGTCAGGCGCAAAGACGCGCAGCTTGCGCCGCACTCGCCTCGCAGCACTCGCTGCGTGCGCGCGATGGCGCCCGCAGCCTCTCCTTGCTGCCGAGGACCATCACCACATGTAGCGGAGAGGTCGCCGACGGCGGCAGGAAGTAGCGTCGTCCTCCCGGTGTGGCGGTGTCACCGGCCACACAGTCCCCGCACGCAGCTCGAGCCTCCTTGGCTCGGAAACTCTCCGCCGGGAAAGGTCGCCGCTCCGCCAACACGCAGACGCCGCAGAGCCGCTCCACATGGTCAAGGCACGGCAGCCTCGCACCATTTCCGCGGCACCAGCCGCCGTGGCCTCGGGTGAAGGTGCCCAAAGCGCTGCGTTATCGCCACGCCGTCGTCCCGACGAGTCAGCGAGACAGAGGGGTTGTGCCACCGCACGTGAAGAGTGTAGAGTCGATTTGCGCCTCGTTACCTTGGCAAGGAGGCGGCGCCGAAGATCCCAAATCCGCAGCACCCGTGCTCGATCTCGACACGCGAGCCGCTCTCATCCACCTGTCCCAAGGCGATGATGGAGTTCGCAGATCGGGATGTAGTAGACGCCCGTGGCGCGCGGTGCTCGCGCCTTGGCGACGAAGACGACAGAGCCGACGCCTTGATCTCCACGGCGAGGCGTCGCCGAACTTGACGGTGCCTCGACGCCCGAGTCGAGCTCGAGAAGAACTCCCGCCGCCGGCCATGTGGTGGGTGGCGCGGTGTCGAGGCACCACCCGCCGGTCTTGTCATTGCCGGATCCGCCGCCGAGGAGGGTGTGCTTTTGGCTCGTCAAGGTGGAGGAGAGCCACCGCGGCCGGTGCGCGGAGGTAGTTCGATGCTCGCATGAGCAATGAACAGACCGCCGCTCTCCTCCTCCACTTGCGCGACGTGGGCTCGCCGCGCCGTGGCCGCCGACACTCCTTGGCCCAATGACCAAGCTTGCCGCAGCTGTGGCAAGAGTCATCTCGTCGCCGCTTTGCTTGCAAAGACGCCGCTCGGCGCGCTTTGCGCGCTTGCCGCGCTTGCCACTCTTGCGTCGCCGTCGTGGAAGAAGGCTCCTTCTTCTTGTCACCTTGGCCGCATCCCACCGCTCCCGAGCGAGGAGGAGCTTCCCGCCAATGGTGACGGGTCCCGAGGGGCGCCGTGGCTCATCGATGTCGACGACCTTGAGGCGACCCAACGCCTCCTCGATGGTCATCGTGGAGAGGTCCAGCAGAGACCCGATCGGCGAGCCATCCGCTTGTACTTCTCGGACGCAGCGGAAGAGCTTCTCACGCTCTCTCCTCGCTGTGAGGTGTCGCCACCGAACTGCACCAACTTCGCAATGAGTGTTGAGACGGAGAGCAAAGTCATCAATGTCTTCACCGACTTGAAGGCGAGTTCTCCCACTCCGCGCGTAGTGCTGCAGTGTAGACTTGCGCGCGCGGCCGCCGCCGCGCGGCCGCAGCGATGGCGTCCCAAGCCTCTTTGGCGATCCGCTTGTTGGTAGCGAATCGCATCTCGGGCGGATCTGCGGCGATGAGAGCATCCAGCGCGCCGATCCTCGGTCGTAGTCGACGCCGCAGCATCGGATCGCATCCCACATATGCCGCACTGAGCTTCACCTCATCACCGCACTCACTCGACGTAGTTGGTCTTGGCGAGGGTAGGCCACCCGCCGCCGGGCGACGCCCTCGACGATACCTGTACTCGTGGTGACCACGGCATCGAACCGGAGAGAGCGCGTTACTGTGAGGGCCGCGCTCTCGCCGACCAGACGCGCGCCGCCGTGCATGCTCTCCTCCAGAGCGCCACCGCCGTGTGCGCCTCCTTCAGAGCGCCGCGCGCGCGTCCGCTGCCTGGGCTGCCGCCGCTGCGTCGTGGCGCTTGCACGCCCATTGCGCTGCTTCGCTTGCGCCGCCTCCTCCTCTCCAGCCGAGGAGGTCCGCTGTGGCGCTGCATCAACAGATCCGAGCCGCTGGCGACGCCGCGCAGCCTTGACCTCGCTGCCGCCGCGACGCGCCGATGCCGCCGCCGCTTCGCTCATCCAGCTCGCTTCTGCTGCCCGCTACCGCCGCGCGCCTTTTTGACGCTTTTTCGCCGCCGCGCTTCGCTCGCCGCTGCTACAAGCTGCCGCGACGCTTTGGCTGCTCACGACGCCGCATGCTCGAGGCGACCGAAGGCCGAGATCGCCTGCGGACATGGCGCGCTGCGGGGGCTGCTGCGTGGAGAGAGGGCCGCTTCGACGAGCCGCCGCCTCTCGGAGGAGTGAGCGGGATACCGGAGCCGCCGCCGCCATCGGGCCGGGTCTGCCGCGAGGTCGAGAAGGAGATGAGCAGAGATGCTCAAGCTACGTGGATACTAAGGCTCGATACCACTTGTTAGTCGCCGGACTCTTGCTCTGGTGATAGCAAGATCCTTACTCTCATGGAGAGGATGACACTAGGAGATGGGGCAAGTTTTCTTGTTTATTTCTCACACAATGCCATGCCAACCTCGAGGGGTTGGGGATACAAATTTATAGGCTAAGAACCAGCCAAGCATATGCTACGATGCTATCCTAGATGCTGTCCTAAAGCGGTCAATATGCTGTCCTAAAGCGATGCTGTCCTAAAAGCAGATGTTTGTTCTAAAAGCAGATGTCTGTCCTAAAAGCGAGATGCTGTCCTAAAGCAAAAGCAGATGCTGTCCTAAAAGCGATGCTGTCCTAAAGCAAATCAAAAACAAAAACTACCACAGCCCCACAAAGACCACAGTACAGAGACTTATTCATCAGTGTCCCTCCTCCTCCATTGGCGGTGCCATTCCCTACACACTTCTTCACCAAACGCCACAACAGTACAGTCACCTTTGCATATTTGGTTGCCTCTGTTTTCCCAACCTATCCGCCACAGCCGCTCACAAACTTGCTCCTTGCTCTACGACCTATGTCTTTCTTGGCTACCCTCCTCACCACAAAGGATACCGTTGCCTTGACCTCGCCGCCAACAAAGTCATCATCTCACGTCATGTTGTCTTTGATGAGAGTACTTTTTCGTTTGCCAACAGTGGTCATACGCCTGTATCCTCTCCTGCCACTAACGCCGACTTGGATTTCCTAGTCGATGATTGTGCCGTGCCGGTGCCTTGCACTGCTGCCGTGGCACCCTTGCAGTCTCTCGGCGATACCCCCGCCGGGTGTCGAGCACTCGTTGCCCCTCCAGACGGCGGCGTCCCGACCGCCCATGCGTCTGGTCTACACCCGACGGCCATGTGCGGCATCCACCGCCTCGCCGCCGCGCGGCGGCTGTGGTGGTACGCCACCGAGCTCGCAAAGACACCGATCGTCTCTCATCGCAGCTGCACCGCGCTACCTTAGATGGTCACGCGTCCCGGCCGCCATCGATCCTTCGCGGAGTTCTTCTCCGACGCCCGAAGATGCTCCTGTGTTTGCCGTCCCCGCCAACTACCGCAGCGCACTCGCCGATCTAATTGGCGCGGCTGCGATGGGAGATGAGTACCGTGCCCTCATGGACAATCACACTTGGCGCCTCGCTCGCCCACCGTGCCAACATCGCCTCCGCAAATGGATCTTCAAGCACAAGTTTCACTCCGATGGTCATTTAGCTCGCTATAAAGCGCTACCGGGTTGTTCGTGGTTTCTCCCAGTAGCACGGCGTCGACTATGATGAGACCTTCACCCGGTAGTCAAGCCGACAACCATCCACACCGTTCTTCCATTGCCACGCCGCGCTCCCGGCTGATTCATCACCGACGTCAAGAATGCCTTCCTCCACGCATGCTTGATGAGACGGTTTCTCGTCGCCAGCCTCCCGCTTTGTGGATCCCGCCACCCGATCATGTGTGTCTTCTTCAGAAGTCGCTTTATGGCTTGAAGCAGGCTCCTCGGGCGTGGTACCACCGCTTCACCACCTACATACGCCAGCTCGATTTCGTTGCATCCTCCTCCGACATGTCCCTGTTTGTCCTCCAACAGGGGACCGCCATGGCTTACCTACTGTTGTACGTCGACGACATCGTCCTCACCGCCTCATCTACCCCTCCTTGAGCGCATCATCAGCCAGCTTCGCTCGGAGTTCGCCATGACGGAGCTCGGCACCCTGCACTTCTTCCTCGGCATCTCCGTCACACGCTCTTCGGACGGTCTGTTCTTGTCCCAGCGACAATACGCCGTCGATCTTCTCCAACAGGCGGGCATGGCTGAGTGTCACTCCACTACCATGCCAGTGGACACCCATGCTAAGCTCTCCGGCCTCAACGGTGCCCCCGTTGCTGATCCATCGGAGTACCGAAGCCTTGCAAGAGCATTGCAGTACCTCATGCTAACCCGTCCTGACTTGGCGTATGCCGTTCAGCAGGTGTGCCTCTTCATGCATGACCCACGGGAGCCTCACCTCGCGCTGATCAAGCGCATCCTGCGGTATGTCAAGGGCACCCTCGACGCTGGTCTCCACATCGGCCTTTCACCGGTGACCTCCATCACCGCCTACTTCGACACCGACTGGGCCGGTTGCCCACTCTCGTTGCTCTACGTCCAGCTACTGCATCTTCCTCGGTGACAATCTTGTGTCTTGGTCCTCTAAGCGCCAGACTACGGTGTCCCGCTCGAGTGCCGAGGCCAAATACCGAGCCGTTGCACATGCCATAGCCGAGTGCTGCTGGCTACATCAACTTCTTTAGGAACTTCATGTTCCCCTTGCTTCAGCCACCGTGGTGTACTGCGACAACGTCAGCGCCATATACATGTCCACCAATCCAATCCATCATCGACGCACGAAGCACATCAAGATAGACATTCATTTTGTCCGCAAGAAGGTCTCTCTCGGCAAAGTCCATGATTAACGCTAATAAATGATTGGACCAAGGAGACACAAAATCTATGAAATAGTCGATGGATTGGACCATGATTAACGCTAATAAATGATGTATTTCATCCACTCAATATTTTTCACATCATTAATAGCTGGGTAGAGGATGAAAAAAATTGCAATAACTACACTTTTTTTAATGGAATAATAACTACACCTTTGATTTACTCAATTTGCAATTGTTTTGAAACGGATGAACTCTAATAAGTTGGACAACTATTTTGAAACAGGGGGAATACCTTGCATCCAAAATACCTATGATTATATTACACGTGCAGTTAAGCTTTTGCTAGATAGATCACAAATGTCTCACTACTAAGTGTCTAGATTTCTTTTTTTGAAGGAAAACTGTAAGGGAGGCCCCCTACAGAAATATACTAATCATAAATAAAAGGAAGTATGTGCAAGCAAAGAGAGAAAGGATTTACATCCCCTACTAAAGGGACAAAATTAACTATGGGACTAAGTGTCTAGATTGTCCATTTGAAAATGACATGAGTGGATTTATCATCAATATTATTTGCATGATTTTTATACTTTTTACTAATCTTAATGTACATTGTGTCTTTTTTTGAAATTGTATGAGGCTGAGAAATAGAATAATATTCTAGACATATTAATAATAAATAAAAGGAAGTATGTACAAGCAAAGAGAGAAAGGATTTACATCCCCCGCCAAAGGGGCAAAATTAACTATGGGACTAAGTGTCTAGATTGTCCATTTGAAAATGATAACAACAACAACAAAGTCTTTTGTCCCAAACAAGTTAAGGTAGATTAGGAATAATATCCTCTCAAAATCAAAGAGATAAAAACCTTGAAATAAAACCTACAATGCTAAAATCTTAACCTTTAAATCCTGCTATCTGAGCCAAGAGCCTAAAAAACTGCTCTTAACTTTCTTATGGTTCCGATACGTGGATCGCTAACTTCCATGTACTCCTATCCATAGCTAAATTTTAGATATATTCTAATCTCTCAAGTGTCTTTTAACTGCTTCCTCCCACGTCAATCTTGGTCGACCTCTATCTCTTCTTATATTTTTAGTACGTTTTAAAATTCCACTACGTACCGGTGCCTCTGGAGGCCTCCGTTGGAGATGTCCAAACTTTCTCAAGCGGTGTTGGACAAGCCTCTCTTCAATTGGTCTATTTGAAAATGACATGAGTGGATATATCGTCAATATTATTTTCATGATTTTTATACCTTTTAGTAATCGTAATGTACATTATGTTTTTCTGTTGGAATTGTATCAGGCTGAGAAAAGGAATAGTATTCTGGATAGGGGGTAGTATAACCGTTGCCCATGACAAGAAAGTAAGTCAAAATTTAATTTCATTAGCAGTTGTTGAATAAATAGGAAGATAGGAATACCACTCTACTAACCGAAGATGATTCTGAGATCTGAAGAAAGGACATCCCCAATAGGTAGTTGATACACTTCTCACCATCCTTGGCTTGAATATATCCAAGGGCGCTCCATTGCTGGATTAGGCGATCAGTATCCACAACAAATCCCTTAGGAAAGACTGCACAGTATGTGAAGCAAAGCTTAAAATCTCGCAACATATAGTAATAGCTCAGCATCAGGCACTCTAAAGTGTTTTTCTCAAGACCTTCTGCCAAGTCCAAAATAACTTTCCTGTCTTTTATATCCTCCCATGCCTTCTTAGTTTGATCCTGGCACATTATATGCCCAAGAGCATTTGCTACTATCGGTAGACCACCACACTTATCTGCTGCAATTTTCTTTCCAATTTCTTCTAACTCTTCATTCTCATCGCCAGGCCCAAATGCCCTTTGCCGCATCACCTCCCAGCAGTCTTTCTCTGATAGAAGTTCCAATCTGCTATTAGGATGATCCACAAGGCGAAATTTTCGTTGGTTTGCAAGAACACCAGCGCGCAACTTCTGTACGACATGTTCCATACGAGTTGTTACTATTATCTTGCTTCCCTTCCTGCCATGTTGTAACATTTGCCTCAAATTTTCCAACTTGTCTCCACTTTCTTCCCAAAAGTCATCCAAAACCAAAAAATATCTTCTACCAGTGAGTATTTTTTGTACTTGTCTTGCTATATGCTCCAAAACATCATTTGCAAGGGTGGCATTGCTATCAACTCTTGAGATAATAGCTTTGCCAATTCTTTTCAAATCAAACTCCTTTGACACATAAACCCAAGCTCGCACATCAAAGACTGTGACCCTCTTGTCTGCAAAAACTGACTGGGCTAATTTTGTCTTACCCAAACCACCAAGGCCAATGATAGGAATAATACTGATATCCTCCTCAGTTTCAGATTCCAATAATAAACTCATTATGTTTGCCTTTTCTTTGCCTCTCCCTACCATTCCAATGTCTACATCAACATTGGTCGGTGTTCCAATGCCTACATCAACATTGATCGGTGCAAAAGTTTCTCCCTTTCTACTCTCATGTACCTTACGAGGTACAAGTTTGAGGTAGAGGTGCTCATTCACCACCTTGTCTAATTCTTCCCTCGCCGCCTTCATTTTGCTGGCCATGGTTAAACGAAACACAAGCGGATTGTGGGAGGAAAGACATAATTTAACCTGTACAAATTTAAGATCATCATTATATAAATAACTATTGCAACAAGTTTCGTACTCATTGGAAAAAATATATGTGTAATTATATAAAGTAAGACAAAATATAGTACATGTATCCAACCCTAACCGGCTAACATATACTCTGTGCTAACTCATGTGAACTTCGCTTAGAAGTTTCCAAAAAAATCTAAAAAAATAATAAATGTGTGTTAGGGGAAGATGTTCTGATCAGCAAAATTTCAAAAATCAAAATCAGTCAAAACTTGAAAGAATGAAATTGATAAGAAGCAAGAATGAATTGTGATGTACAGTAAAATCGTTACTTGTGTCAAATGCACTCATGTTTGATCTTAAAAATTTTACATGGTTATAAAATATCTCACCCCCGAGTATGTTAATTTTTTTTAGAACAATGGATACTTATACTCAAAATTCACTTGTGATTGCATCGAGAGATAGGGGTTAGTCTACAGTAGGCCTGTCGTTGCGCTGACCAATGACAGAGTTTTAGTCCTGTTTGGGCAGGCTCCGTCCCGAGGCTTCTTGGCTGAAGCCGGAGCCAGCCAGCGAAACAATCTGTGTTCCAACAATTTTTAGAGCCGTAGCCGGAGAAGCAAGACCGGCATTTGTGTAGGAAAGATGGAGCTATTCTTGGGCAGCTTCACCGGCTCCGGGAGTTGTGAAGTGGCCAAATTACAAAATTACCCCAACGAAAACGGCTAGAAGGAAATAGGAGAGCCGTGCGCCGGCACCTGGTCTCACCGTCGGCTCACCTCGTCCGGACGACTGATCGGCACCGCCCTAGGTTGAACCCAGCTGCCTCCGGTCAATCCACGCCGCAGCAGCCTCTATTCCGTGCGCGCACCGCCCGATGCACGCATCCATGGCTCGATCCTGGCCACGCCGCCTGCTCCATTTGATGCATCGCCGAACAATCCGCCATGCCGCCGCTCGATTCGACGCGCCGCCACCTCGAACAGCCAGCCCGCCGGTTCGATTCGCTGCGCCGCTATCTCTATCCGCCAGCACGCCGCTAGACTCACTGTTCCCGCTTGATTTGCCGCGCCGCCGACCCAATCACCCTCCTCACCACCTAGATCCGCTGCCCTGCCGGCTCGCCATCGACCCCACGAGGTCCGCCGCCGCCCGTTCCCCCTTACGCGAGCTCCGCTAACGTCCTCTGATTCCTTCATGCCACCTCCCGAGCTCCGTCACTGCTCGTTACCACACTCGAGACTGCTCGTTACCACCTCCTCGAGTGGGCCGGCGAGCGGCATGCGGGATGGATAAGCCAGTGTAACCAATGGGTTGGTTGATCGAGGTTACCGTTGGAAGAGAGGTGTCAGACATCGGATGGTCGATCTTCCAAATTGTGGGGGAAAACAGGCTAAGCCCCACAGAAAGGTGAAAAAGGAGAGGGATCTTTACAGCTGTAGTGTTAATCAATATTGCATTATACTCTTATAGGGCGATTACAGAGAGTGCTACTAGCTCTAACTTTGTTATTCCTTGTCTATATTGTCTATTGATTGATATCGCATATCTCGTTTATCAATCTATTTCTTGATGCTCTTTCTTCATCTTCTTCCGTAAGGCTTAGATAGCATCGAAGAGATGTCGGTTCTTTTATGGAACAGACGTCTTATTGATTCCTCGTCTGATCGAGCAGACAGTTGCTGTCAATGAGAGAGATATGACAAATAACTATCAATTAGTTACTTATCAGTGGGAGAAGATTATCAACAACCGTCTCAGAGGCATAGGGCTGAATCGTCGTTTGGTTATTGGAGTTAGGGATGCACATGCTCTATTTCACCACACAAAATTTGCCTGGAGTTAAGCCCAATTATCGGACCATAGGATCTCTGAGTAGTGGTTGGTCGAGTAATAATCCTCCAACCAGGGGTACCAGATCAATAATCCTTGGATAGGTGGTACTCGGACAGTATTGCTTTAAGTGCTCTATGACCATAATAGCTTAGGGCCCTAATTACATATCAAAGCCATATTTAATGGATCATTCAATTCTTGTCAGCTAGCCTCCAAACTTTAAGTGAATTCATGACTTAAAATCCTTTGATTGGAATGTAAGTCGAAAAGTTTTTTATGATAGGCAATAAAGATATAGATGTTTTTTCACTTGAAGTTGAAGAACCAACTGGAATGGAACCGAATGGTTTATATCCATTAGGCATAGTTCCCGTAACCATTAACTTTGCTTATGAGGAAAATCTTTATAAACCGAAAAGGTACTAATTGATTTTCACACTTTCAAGAAAACCTTTCAAATTCCTTATCTGTCCTCTATTTTTCTTTGCCCTAGCTTTTTTTTCCTCTCCAAATTCCATTGATCCGTACTTGATCCAAACCATTCACAATGAGAATGTCTGGATTCATCACTGAATGGGCAAGGTCTGAACTTGGATCAAAGAGATTGAAGGATTTGGAGAATGTGGGATTGACCCCCAATCCAGTTTTAGTCCCATGGAAATTGGCTATGGGGGAAAACTTTCTGAATGGTGAATATGGTGAGATACCTGTGTTCTGGGAGTTCGTAGAATGTGGGTTCAAAATTCTAGTGTACCCTTTTTATCAGAGGTGCTCGAATTCTACGGGATCGAATTGGTGAATCTGACACTCAATTCGATCGCCGTGCTTTGTATCTTTGTATTCCTATGCGAGGCATATTTAGTAATTCCAGCGGACCTAGAACTTTTTAGATATTACTATCGGATGATCGGAAGAGCCAAAAAAACGGGATTGTCACCCGGGAACTGCTCCCAACATCTTCATAATGGAAAGGAGAAAGAGTACAATCCAATATACTCGAAGTCTTTCTGATCATCATGGAAGAAATTTTGGTTCTATATGATGGTGAGCAAAGAAGACAACCTATCATTTGCGGGAAGGGTTGCTATAGAAAGCCCAGAGTGGAGATCTGCTCCTAAGGAGGAAAGAATACAACTAGTTGATGCCATCGTGTATATGAAGGATAAGTGATTGACGTCATGATAGTTGATGCCATTGTGTATATCAAGGATAAGGGATTGACGTCATGGTACATGGTGAGAGATTTCACCATATGACAAATCAGCCCCCTTTAAATTTGTGTGATCATATCATTCTATGCTATAAGGGTGTAAATGATTTGACCAGAGAGACTCCTTAGAAGGTGAGCATCAAGGACTCTAACTAGTTAGAAATCTTTTTTATTTAATAATATTTCTTTTCTAACTTGTAGTTATCCCTTTTGATTTTATAACTTTTTCCCCTTTCGAGACAAGAGAAAGGGTGAAGACAATCTACAAAGGGGAACCTAAGCAAAAAGGAGTCCATTTGATCCTGGCAATTACCTCTCCAGAAGACATGATCGAGAGGCTTAAGATAACTTATGATACGTGTAACCCAGAACTGTTCACCAATTGATGAGTTTTAATGCTCCTAAATATACATATGATCAAAGCAGACGATTTCGAGCCAAGGGAGGGTGTATAAGAAATCTCACCAACCCCTGTGAGACGACGACCTCTGAAAAAGTTGTATGGGGTGTCGGGATCTTCTTTTTTTCTTCTGATCACTCTAGCTCCTAAGGAAAAGGCAAAAATCCCCTTGGAGGTAGGTTTCTATTATGACCCTGAGAGCTTTTCTTATAAACACACTCTTGTTCTTACAAAGAAATAGACAAATTACACCATCCAAAATATATTTCTTGGGTGAAGGCTTTCGCTGCCAAACTTGTTGCCGGTGGTAAGACCATGGGAGCGAAGTCGAAGCTGCTGATCGGAGGAGCTGAGGTTGTACGACTAGTGGTGGAATCTTTTCCACTTTGTCTTGAGCTCAAAGGTGGTCGAGACTAAACAAGTTTAGAATCTGACAGCCACCCCCAAAATATCCTTAGAACCACTGGAGACTAGTGTCCAGTAGATTGAGGAAGCTTGCCCCTTCGAGGAGGTTTCGGTGGTCGAGAAGATAATTTTCGACCACCCTGAGAGGGAATAGACTAAGGACATCACTTTGAGTGAGAGCGTCTAGTCGGAAAGTGCAAAGGGTCTGACCAGCCCTACCAGTCTTGAACTAGTGAAATCAGTCGAAAGGAAGAGGAAGGCAAGTGCTTTGGATTATGCTCTAGGGAATTTAAATTCAAGACAAAGAAAACCATGTATGAAATATTTGTTAGAAAATTGTTCCTTTTGATTCTTTGATGTCTTTGATTTCTTACTTACTTCTTCTTTTTTTGGTTTTGAAGAGTATCTGCCATCTAAGGTGCAAACCTCCCAAGTGCTTCTACCGAGGAAGTATCAAGGGAGAAATTGGCCATCGTGTTCATCAGTTGGCAGCGATGTCAACTGAAGGAACAAGAAGCACTACGATTGGGAATCTCTGAGTGGTTTTGACACTATTTAGGGATGTGAATATAGAGGTGGAGGCAAAAACTTGGTAGATCCCTGTATCTGCTAAAAAGGCTGTGGTGAGGAGGAAGAAGTTGAAATCGTTCCTCCTTTCTTTAGAGGTTCAATGGTCGAGAGTTCTTTAATGATCAGGTGATCTCCTTATCTGAAGGATATTCCTGATCAAGGCTATATTTTCAATAACCAAAGACTTGAAGATCTTTGGTGGATGAAAGTATTAGATCTCGAGTTGAAGAACGGACCCAAGGAACTCTATTCCACATTTACTAATAAGATGGTCTTGGTAAGTACTTAAGACCATTCTTATTATTTTTGACATATCAAAAATTTCTCTGAACTTTCTTTTCACCCCTTTTGTAGCACATGGCGGAGGTGGTCGCTTTGGTCGGAGAAGTGACCACGCAATCTCTAGTTCTCAAGAAGGAGAGAGCTACTCTCCACCAATAAGCAGATAATTGGTGAGTTTCTTTTAATTCCTGTTGTTGTATAAGATTTTATTTCTTGTGATTCCCCAAGTCCTTTTGTAGGTCGGGAAGCATAGTGAAAGTCGCTACTTACGGTTGGGCACAGGGATCCTGAGAGCCTCACACACGCAGTTGATTTAGGGGTAGTTCGACATCGCCAACGCATGGAAGTTGTGTTCCTTAAGAATATATGACCCAAAGAAGACAGCTACCATGCGCTCCACATCATCGAGGGATAGCACTGTGTGCACATTGTGCACAAGGTCAGCACATCAAAGCAAAATAAGAGGTGGTAAACAAAAATGGTGGGTGGCTTACCTAGACCAATAGGCTTCAGAAATGAAGTGACGTATGGCCAGAGGGTGTCACTCAAGCAGGACCAGGCTGTATGTGCCACACCTAGTCTAGCAAAGCGATGCAAAGCATGCAGAACTCTTCGGTAAGATCTCACATGTTGAAGCGAAGGGCCACCCCAGTAAGCCTCTAGGCGCATTGCTCATCCTCACGATCGAGCATCACAATAGGGGACATGTTGAAGTCCATGAGTCGCTCGGTCCACCAAAGGCTGCTACTAACCTTGATTCGATGGAAGAATCACCTCTGCATCCAGTTGGACTCCCACTTCATCCATGTAGAATTCAAATGGAAGAGCTTCGCATAGCTTGAATGAAGCACAAAGTTTATACCACCCAAGTTAGAGTACTAACCTTCGTTTAGTCACTTCGACTAGCATCGTGCATCATGAAGTAAGATGAACAATGTTGGGCTCGGTAGCACAGCCTCCGTGCGAGAGGCCCAGCTAAAGATAGCTAGTAGTGCGAGGGCATTCAGCATCAGCTATGCGAGCTCAACCTTGTACAGCCAGAGATCTTCGGCGATGAATGACACCGTAGGGACACAGAGGACAACATCAAAGTATGCACCAAAAAACCAATGTCTCTAACTTCGTCAGGTGGGGCTCGACCTCACCATCACCAGGAAGCCAGATGATGTCCTGGCTTAAGATTTTCTTGTCATGCTCCAGTCCATGAACCAGCTCCTCTATGGCCAGGGTTGCCCCACCATATGCACGCATGCATCGTTCACCTTCTATGTTGCAACCACCACTTATTGCTCACCGACTCATCACGGTCAGTGATGCCACCGCCAGTCAGTGCGGTGGAAGAACCAACATGACAAACAGCACCACAGGTCATGCCACAATGACTATGACAATTACTACTGTGAACCATCCTCATAGTGATGATACCAATGTTGCACATGTGATCGCCGCACAACCGCCAATGACAAGCACTCAGCAGAAGCGCAGAGACGGGAGGACGAAGGACGTGAGGAAGTAGGATGCGAGATGGCAACTGCAATGGTGGAATGTCCTTAAGAAGAAATCACCATTTAATGCGTACGCCTTTTTAGGCAACATGCAGGACCCAAGACAACATGCAAATCGACGTTGCACGACGCACGACCCCTACGCTGATGCGACGGTTCATTTCACAACCAATCAGCAAGACAGAGACACGTGTCCCATGGTGCCAGACAATGAGGATGCTTGCACCATGGGGTAAAAGGCGGCCCGCGGGCTAGCCAACCGATAGGTCAAATGGACGAAGGGGGCTAAAAGGCAACACAACATGGTTTCGTCCTATGGGTGGCGGAGCCCTTTACCATGAGAGGGTACTATTAGGGAAGTGGCCCCCACCTTTACTCATTCAGTCTGTTGGGCCAAGAGGCCCATTAAGCATGTAAAAAGATATTTGTACCCCTAACATGATGAGCTATAACAAGGGCATTCTTGTAATCTGGCCTTAAGGCCATACATATAGTCCTAGGGGAGGAATGAGATAGAGGACAGCTAATTCATTGTTCACCCCACTCCTACTGTGTACAAGGCTCTGGTTAGCCCTTAGTGGACTCTTCATAGCCCCTTATTTACTATTTGTCCCATAGCCACAACAAGGTATATTCAATCAAAGTGTATAATTTGGCCTTTCGAGCTCTACGATCAGAGGGTATCTTTTGGAAATTTGTTATGCTAAAGATACTCATAGATTGATATCATCTAATTTATTTTTAAGGTTGATCTAAGTGTCCATAGGAGCTTCTTTAGAATTTTTGACTATCAAAGGTTTGTCGAGTTGCTTTAGGGATACTCTAGGTGGGATGAGTGATCTTGAAGAAGCCATTCATGCCAACTGATCTGCTAGAAAGTGGAATGTGTAGGACTTCAAAACCGAAGAAATGTTTCTCTAGTTTCCTAACTTTTGAATGATAAGATGGTATCACGATACTCGAGCATTGATATTCTTTTCCTATTTGATTCGCTATTAGTTGAGAATCGCCCTCCATTAGCAGTCTACGAATCCTAAATGCTTTAGCAGCTCAGAGACCTACCAGTAAACTTTCATACTCTACTACATTATTTTATAGTGGAAAATTTTAACTGGATGACATATTTTATGCTTTCTCTAGTAGGAGAGATCAGGACTACCCTAGCCTCCAAGCCTTTTATAAACAAAGACCCATCGAAGTACATAGTCCACTACTTGTGGTTCTCATACTCGGGCTCTTGGAAAGGATCAGGATTTGTCTATTCGACGATAAATTCTACTAAAGCTTGGGACTTAATGACTATTCATGAAATGAAATAGAGATCAAACTCCCCAAATTCGATCGCCCATTTTACTATATGTCCTGATGATTCTCTATTTTGGAGAACTTAACCAAGAGGGTATCCAAATGGCACCACATTTTTATAGGCCTAGAAATAATGCCTTAGTTTCCTAGAAGTCATAATGAGGGCATACAATAGTTTTTGTATTTCTAGATATCACTCTTCTGGTCCATATGAGACTTCGCTTACGTAGTATATTGGTCGTTGGATATTGTCATATTCAATGACTAGTACTACACTGACTACTTGTAGTGCAGCAGCCAAGTATAAAAGTAAAGATTCTCCTGGTGTTGGAGAGACTAAGACTGGGGCATTCATTAAGTATTTCTTGACCTCTTCGAAGGCATCGTTGACTTCTTTAGTTCAATCAAAAACTTCCACATTTCTGAATAAGTTTAAAGAAAAGTAATCCTTTTTCTCCTAACCATACTGCTATACAACTGGTTAGTCTTTGTACTTCTTTCTTTGTGGACAGAGACTAGGAAGCTGAGAAGCTTTCCAGAGAAAACTTTGAACACATATTGCTCTAGATTTAACTTAAAGTTATGTCTTCTTAAGTTAATGAAAGTTTCTTGCAAATTAGAGACATGGTCTTCGATTTTGACACTTTTTACTACCAAGTCATCAACATAGACCTCTAAATTTCAACCAATTTGTGGGCTAAAAGTTTTTTGCATTAACCATTGAAAAGTGACACTAGTGTTTTTGAGCCCAAACAACATTTTCACATTATAGAAAGTTCCATATGGTGTGATGAAGGAAGTTTTCTCTTTATCTTCTTTACTCATACTAATTTAAAGGCATCTAGAATATGTATCTAAGAAGCTTAAAGATTCACTACCAGATGTAGAGTCAACAAGCTGATCAATGTGTGGAAGAGGAAAATCATACTTTAGACAAGCTTTATTAAGATCCATAAAGTCTACACATATTCACCTTTTCCCATTAATTTTTCTAACCATTTTAAGGTTGGTGAGCCACTCGGGGTTGTTAATTTCACGAATGAACCCAACCTTGACAAGCTTGTCGATCTCCGACTAGATTGCCTCCTTTTGATCAGGTATAAAGATGCCAAAGCTTTTGCTTGACCAGTTTTGTATTAGTCCAGAGTGCTAGCCTATGCTCGATCACCTTCCTAGGGACTCTAGGCATGTGGGATGCTTGCCACACATATACATCCAAATTTGCTCGGATGAAGGAAATGAGCATCTCTTCCTATTTGCAATCAAGCCTTGTCCCTGATTTGATGGTTCTCGAAGGCCTGTCCTTATCGAGAGGTACTTCCTTAACCTGATCATTGGGTTTTGGAGCCATCTTGGGCCTTGAGTGGTTTACATGTATTGAAGGTGAGTTAGCATTCCTGGTTGATAATTTGTCGACCAATTCAAGAGATTTGTGGTCATGGGCATAATCCGTCTTCCTGTCCCCTCGAACTGTTATGACCCCCTTTGGCTCCGACATTTTGAGGCTTTGGTAACTGTAGTGTGTGGCCACCAAAAACTTGGTTAGAGCCAGTTGGCCAAAGATTCCATTATATGCAATTTCAAAATCTACTACATCAAATAATATCCTTACCATTCGAAAGTTATTAGGACTTCCAAACATAATTGATGGGGACACTTGCCTGATCAATTTGGTTGAAGATCCCAGGACTACACTAATGTAAATGAAAATATTGCAATGTATGCATTTTCTAGCTGTTGTAGTATTAACTAGTTTGTGCAAAACAATGAGAATGACATAATAATTGATTCATACATATACCATGCATATGTGTTGTTATTTTTGCTTACTACACCTCCAGGTAATAATAATGTAAAAGATGGAAGGAGTATAACTAACAAATACATATACCATACATACACATTGTATTCTTTGTTTAGTACAATTTCAGGCTATCAAAAGCTGAGGATGGCTTTTCTTCAAGAAGATCTAGGAGAATGATGAGGACATCCCGAGGTTTGAATCAAGAGAGGATGGAGATGAACATGTTGCTATCCAGAATTGTTTGATGCTACAAGTGGTGAACCAGAGGGAGGTGAGGGAGGAAGGGGCGCCACAAACACGAGAGGAAATCGGTCCAAGCTTTATGCGGCCAGCCCATGGCCCAATATGAGAGAAATGCAAATGTTTATACTTTTGCAAACTCATGTTTTTTATTTCATGAATTCAGCTATGTAACTAGGTAATGTTCAATTCTGAATTGCTTCAGGATTTAAATCGATTTCAATGACCGAATAGAATAGGAGTCGGACTCAAGCCCATTACGTGTGCGTTTAGGGGGACCTCCTTTATAAGGCAGCCGCCACCCCATGGAAAAGATAGACCACTTTTGATAATAGATTGATTCAGCAAATTTCTCTCATTCTTCCTGTTGGCCGAACCAACTTGAAAGAAGAATTGGGAGTTCGTTGAAATCAAGATCATTCAACCTTTCCGCTGGGAATTGGGAGCGCGATAGAACTTCATCTGGTGGTTGTGAAGTTCAGCACATATGATTAGACGAATTATAGAGTGTTAACCTTTGCATTGGCATCGGGGGGATCACTATGGTTCTTCCAATCCACGTGAGTATCTTGATCCCACGTCGATAAGATCGGGTGACCCCGTATCATATACCATGAAAGGCATACTTTGCAGGTTTTATTTTAGACTTAGGAACTTACATATCTTCAATAGCTCTTGTAGATAAAATGCTAAGATAACTACCCTTATCAACTAGAATTTGATTAACTTTGTAGTTATTAATAGTAGGTTTATAATATGATAAGGAACCTACATGGTCGAGTCGAAGGGATGGGGCAGTCTTCTCTGTCAAAAGAGATGGTTGTTTTCAACCACTTGGAAGGCTTGACGGTGATCAGAGCATCAGTGAGATTCACCTCACGCTTTATGGTCTTCATTTGTCTTCTAGACTCATAGGAGGATGATTCGCCAAAGATTACATCAACGGTATGCTCTCACTCTTGATACTCCATTTTTCTCATCTCCATCCTTGTCCTTTCTGGTGCTCGGTTCTCTGTCCTCCTAGATGGAAGGGAAAGGACACTTACCTGAGTAATAATCCTCAAGCTTCTTCTGCTAGACACAACAGTTGTGAAGATCGTGCCCTACCATTTGATGAAGTGGACATCATCTTTTACCTTTCTTGGATTTGTTGACTGGGGCTTGGCCTTTGTTTCAACTAGAATAATCCTTTTTTACCTTTAGGTTATATTTTTGGGATTGTAAGGACTTTCTTGGTATTAATCTTGTGATTCTTCTTATTCTTCTTTGATTTCGTGGCCTTCTTTTCCTTTTTCTCTAGGCCTACCTGAGGAATCTTTTCTATTCGATCAACTACCGTGTTCTACTCGACCGCTTTGCTAGCAGTAGTGTGCATATTAGCCATATCAAATATCTTGATGATTGTTCATGGAGAATTCATAGCGATATCCTCTATAAATCGCTATTCCTTAGCCTAGTCTTGAATGCCTAGATAATAGAAGAATCGGCCACTTTCATGAGAGAATTATGAACCTGATTAAACCTTTTGATGTACTGCCACAGGGTTTCATTGTGTTCTTATTGGATCCGGTGAAGGTTATCTTCCTTGTTAGGTCAATCGTATGTACCCTAGAAGTTGGCATCAGTAGATCATAGCGTTATTCCCATGTGTAGATCATTTCGACCAGTTGGTTAAGTAACCATGACCAGGCTGAATCCTCGAGAATAGTTGACAAATAGTTTGCCATCATGTTGTTGTCGGCTCCCGCAACCTTGACTACAGTTGTGTGAATCTGTAAAAAAATTCCAATGGGTTCTATTTCCCATCGAATTTCTCAACATTAGTTGGTTGGGACCTTTCTGGGCAGCGTAGTGCCTGAATGTCTATTGAGAAAGCTCGACAGCCTATGATTGGGTCATTATGCCTTCACTAAAAAGGGGTCAGATTGTAATCTGTCGAAGATCTATTCCTTAGATAATCATAGTGGGGAGCTGGTTCGCCAATCCAGTTGTGGACACTCAAATGGTGTCTCTGACTAGACGTTTGGTTTAGATGATGTCGTAGATATCCTAGATTGTGTCCCCAGTTTCGTCCCTCATGACAAGGGGGAGTGGTTGCTTCATTATCGAAGAGTCTTTTCTGCTATGGCTTGCTTGTCAGAACCTTTGAGTGGGTCTTGAACCTATTGATGGATTATTGTCAGTCCGACTCTGTTATCTTCTGGTGTATAAGGAATGCACAAAAGAGGTTAAGGTTTGGTTCTACGACTGCCTCTACTCCTGATACATCTCCATGCACTTCATGGTTCACTAGAGGATATTTGATACCTAACTTACAACTTGATCATATCATGGGGTTTCTACCAGAGTAGGGTCTAGGTTGTTAAGAATATTATGGACATGTTGCATATTTTAAATAATTACGAAAGGTCTTGGAGTGGTCCTATTAGCGGAAGGAGTACGATGATTGAACTTTCGTCTCGAGTTCTCTGCTCACTACACATGTCTTAGCAAGAGTGGAGGGGTAGGAACAAGGGAACTAAGTGGTCAATATCCACCAGTTCCATCATTTTTGGCTCTTCCAAGTGACGCATGAGAGTTCATACCATCCTGATGAATGGATCATGGGGACTTATCGTGGAGGATCGTGCATGGTATTTACAGTGGTATCTCTAATTGTGTTAACCCCATGCTTTTGACAAGAATCTCTAAAACTCCAATTGCAACTAAAGGAGAGCCTTCCATCACTTCGGCAAGGAGCTTCTACAATGAAGAATGATTGGAGACCACAATTTATGAGATACTATGTGGTGGACTAAATCTGATCCAGTGAATGGGCAATCGGATGGTGAGGGTTATTGTCTTCGCCTAGCTTTTTGCCAGGGGTAATTTCATTTACACCGTGACTAGGTGTCGATAAGCTCCCATAATGAGCAGGAGTTGTTAGCGAATAGCTGTTGCCCATGATGGAATTGAGAGCACTCTGATCCTTGGATCATGATGTTACTCTCTTGTAATCCTGTTTTCTGGTCTAATGTGATATTAGACTTGTTGTGGTGTCTGGACATTCTGACAAAGTTAGGATGCCTGACTCCCCAGGAAGTGTTGATGGTTAGGGTGGCGTGTCTTCTTTCACCCGGTCGGTCTCGTTGGGTGCAAGGAGTGGTGACCCTGGGATGGAGAATGATGACAAGGAGGCATCGTATTCCATAGTGTAGATACATGCGTTCATATCGAGGTCGATGTAGTCTACCAATCAAACCAATTATACTCACCCTAGGTTCTTGCCATAATTGTATATGTGAATATTGATGAGAGCCTTTAGGGACTTAGTGCCTTTTCCCCCATAGAGGTGCCAGCTGTTGACAATCAAATCATCGACCTCACAAATTATGGGAAAAAAGCCAAGCTCCGCAGAAGGGTTGGAAAGAAAAAAAGAGAACTATCTTTACTGCTATATTGAGATTACAATATACTCTTGTAGAGCGATTACAAAGGGGGTGCTACTAGCCCTAATTTTGCTATTCCTTATCTCCGCTGTCTATTGATTGATCATGTTTGACTCCGTCTATCAATCTATCTCTTGATGCCCTTTTTCCATCTTCTTTTGTAAAGCTTAAATAGTGCTAAAGAGACATCGGTTGTCTTACTAGAACAAACACCTTATTGATTCCTCACATCCGGTCGAGCAGATGGTTACTGTTAGCGAGAGGAATCTAATAAATAATTGTCGATTAGTTACTTGTCAGTGGAAGAAGATTGCAGCAACAACTGTGAGACGATTGTTGTCAGAGGCGTAGGGCTGAATCGTCATGTGATTATTGGATTAGGGATGTATTAGCTCTATTTCACCACATGGAAAACTATTTGGAGTTAAGCCTAGTTATTGGATCACATGATCTCTGAGTAGTGGCTGGTCGGATAATAATCCTCCGACTGGTGGTATTCAGATAGTATTACTCTAAGTGATCTATGATCATAATAGCTTAGGGTCTTAATTACATATCAAAATTGTATTTAATGAATTATTCAATTCTTCGTCGAGAGAGAGAGAGAGAGAGAGAGAGAGAGAGAGGAGGAGGAGGATGAGAGAATGCCTATACGCTTCGCCCTCTCAAGCAGAGTTACACAAATCCAAGAACTTGAAGGGGTGCGTGATGCGTTTGGTTCGTCTGCTTAGAGGATGTGCAGCTTAGCTTGGCAAGCTTAACCTACTTGATATTTGGTTGTTTTGCTTTTGAGGGCAAGATTAGTCCCACTAATATCGAGAAGAACTTGCCTCATCTTGCCCTTCTTTTTCCCGACAGAATTGAACTCTACCAGCGAGATAAGGTATTATATTGTTAGGCCAGTAATGTTGCTACAGTAAAATTAAGATGGGTCTGGTTAACTCCACGCCAAAGTAGAAGTGTAGAGTAACATAAGTAATTAAGTATGCAGCAACATTTGTGAATAAAATATACCCTAAACACAAGATAATTGTGAGAGGATGATAGTGTACCGTGCATCTGCTATTCTTCCGTATCATTGCATTAACCTCCAACTGCTCCAGAGTGTCTTCAATGTTGTAGGCCACAGACTTGAGCTTCCTAAGCCAAAGCCGCTCGGACGCACCCTCGTTCCCGGATCGGTTCTCGGCGTCCTCCAAGACTGACTGCACAGTTGTCATATTGTCCTTCATCTTCCCGACGTCCTTTTGGAAGCACCATAGCATCTCAACCCTTTCCAAGGCGAACTGGCCAAGCATGCCGCCCACATGCTGCACGACGGCGGCCGCGATCATCTCGGCGCCCCCGCTCATGGTTTCAGGACTAACTTTTCTGTTTGTGCCGGAGAATGATCAAAGGTATGTACAGTAGCGGTGGCTTGTCGCGAGTGGATTATTCGGTTTGCTTGTACTTAAGGTATTAAATAGCGTTAGCAGCGCCCGCAATAGCAATAGCGTAGTGGGATGCAAATACTACTAAGTTAAAGTAGCGTTCGAAAATAGCAGATTAAAACTTTACGGCCGATATAGTGCTTGTCAGAGCGCTATTGTAGCTGTTATTTACAACCCCTACTGGCGCAATGTTCGAGTGCTACAGAATTTTGAAATTTGTATACATTATTACACTAACGTTCAAATAGTTGAGAAGTCATAGTCAAATTAGTTGTCCTTATGAAATTCAATCGTTTTGGGTACTGCCACCATTTCTCCTTACTCGATGGCGGCTAGTGATTATCATACACAACCCCACCATGATTGTCGTGATATGGTTATCATTTTATCATGTTAGTAAATTATGATATATACATGACTAGCTCAAAATTATGAGTATTTTTATATTCCGATATTGGAATATAGCGTCTACAATATCATCTATTACCCGCTATCCACTACACTGATGCATATCTAATACGACTCGGCTATTCGTTATTTAGTACCTTGCTTGCACTCTCTCTAGAGTGAGAATCAAAGTCACTTTTGGCACTATTTCGCACCATATTTATAAAAATAGCAGTATGCCGACCGTATTGACAAAAATATCGTTTTTGCCGTCAGGGGGCCGGGCGGCAGCGCCCGCGAGGCGACGCATGGCGCTGCCGCGGCTGCCTGCCGCCCAGGGAGCAGGTGGCAGGCAAGCCTGTCGTCCAGCCCGCAGACGACAGGTAATTAACCGACCTAATTACCTACATAATTTTTTCTGTTTAGTGTTTGCTTGAATTTTTAAATATGTCAAATGAGCTAAAAAATTATGAAAATTTATGTACAATCTCCTGAAACAATGTTCCTCGCAGTGTAATTTTTTTAGGAATTTTATCCATAGCGAATGTTGCTCAAAATTTCATACAATTTCGATATTTTTATAAGTTTTTACATATAGCAAACGAGCTTCAAAAATTACAAAATTTTGTGTGAAGCCTCCCGATGTTGTAGTAGTTATTATGTAATTTTTGGGGTTTAGTTAATGGTTAAGTTAATCCGAACAAATATGGCTAATTTGGACTGCATAAAATTCTCAAAAAATTTCATAATAACTATTACTGCATCTGGATGTTTCACATAAAATTTCATAAGTTTTAGAGCTCGTTTGCTATATGTTAAAACTCATAAAAATATTGAAATTGTATGAATTTTTTAGCAACATTCGCCATGGATAAAATTTTCCAAAAATTACATTGCGAGGAACATTGTGTCGGGAGACTGTATATAAGTTTTTGTAATTTTTTGAACTCATTTGATATACTTAAAAATTTAAACAAATACTAAACGAAAAAAAATTAGGCAGGTAATTAGGCCGACTAATTAGCCGTCTAATTACCTGCCGCCTGCGGGCTGAACGGCAGGCTTGCCTACCACCGGCTCCCTAGGTGGCAGGCTGCCTACCGTTCAGTGAGGGGGCGGCAGGCGCCTGCCGCCCAGCCCCCCGACGGTAAAAACAATATTTTTATCAATACGATCGGCATATTACTATTTTTATAAATACGGATTCCTCGAGTGAAGCTTTGTGCGTGTTCGTTATTTAGTACCTTGCTTGCACTCTCTCAACTGAAGCTTTGTGCGTAGATGCCTGAAGTATAGTGTACTTCAACCACTTGAAGCTTTGTGCGTATTCGTTATTTAGTACCTTGCTTGCACTCTCTCTCGACTGAAGCTTTGTGCGTAGATCCCTGAAGTATAGTGTACTTCAACCACTTGGAATCTCTGCTAAATGCAAACCGCACACATTCTGGGTATCGTGGCAAGCTTTTTTAGCCTTTGAGTAGAGGGATGTACTGCCCGGAAAATACAGAAATACCCCTCCAAACTAGCTTTGTGCATACATACCCTTGCAGTACTATAGCCATCTATATGCTTCTTTGACATATTTTTTGTCTATATGTTAGTTGAGTAATTTTTAAGTGAAGTCAATCAAATTTTCTAAACCAACGGATGTAGATTGGATGCTTCAGATCTCCCCTCCCCTCCCCTCCCCATACCCCTGACGCACATGCCGCTGCCCCAAGTGTGCGAGCCTCCCTCTCGCACGTTCCGCCACCCACATCACGTGCCTCCTCCCTCTTCACTGTCACCGTCGTTCCCGTGGCCTCACACTGGCCTTCTTCCGCGTCACTGCCTTGTCCCATGCTGTCGCAACCTCCTATCCCGGGGAAATTTAACTATTTACCACTCTTAAGAATGCCAGCTATCCAAATGCCACCCTCTTCGTTGCAATTAATATTTTGCCAGTCTCGAGCATATGTGGCGCCTAGTCATCGCCATGTCGGGCCGCCGCCTCCCAGCGCCACCGCTCGCGCCTCGCGCAAGGCCGCGCGCGCCGCCCGCCGCGCTGCGCCTCGTCTCCCTTCGCCGCCGACCTCCAGCGCTGCTGCGCCAGCTCCTCCGTCCCGCTTCGCCGCGCCTCCCGCGCTGGACTCGCCGCTTCGCCAGCGCCGCAGTAAAATCTTGCGGTAGGCGAGCGGGGAGGCGCGGCGCGGTAGGCGCGGCGCGGCGCGCGGCGGGGCGGAGGCGCAGGCGCGGGCGGCGCGCGCAGCGGCGGGCGGCAAACGCTGGAGGCTGGCGCCGACATGGCGGTGACTAAGCGCCACGAGGCTCGAGTGGCAAAATATTAATTACAACAAAAAGTGGCATTTGGATAGCTGACATTCATAGTTAAATTTCCCCCTATCCCGTATTCCCGTTGCCACGTCTCGTGACGCCAGCTTCGGAGACAACCCAAAGACATTAATTAAGGAAAAAAAGAAAGAACTCTGTGCATGTCTACAATACTCAAGAAACAGCTAGTGTTCATAGTACAATGTTGATGCATATAATCCATAAAAAAATATTAAATAACTTTAAGCAGAAGTAACCGGGTTTGATGACTAGGGTTTATATAGCGGGCCATATATGTCAAAAGAGTATAATGAAAACTCCAGTGGAAGTTTTCCAATAAAGCAAATTGGACTCTTAGGACTTGCTCACAAACAATCGACTAGGGTGTATAACCTAGTATTCAGGATCTCCTTTGTTCAAACAGCAGTGGCATAAGTTAATATACACTAGCTCTACATCTTCATCAACTGAGCTGCAAGTGGTTGAGCAAGGGTGGATATATTGCGTAGGATCATATGGCGTAATCAGAGCGGGTGAATGATTGTATCCATATCTTCAAAACTTTACGTTGTCGACAACAAATACAACCGCGCGAATGAACACTTATTGCACCACTTCACTCGCAGTCATATGCCTCACCCAAACAGCAATTACCAGAAATCACGAACCAGATTGATTCAAGATCTTCTTTATCACTGAATTTTCATAGAGTTGCAAAGTACCATCACAGCACCCCTAAAAACCTAGCACACAAATGCCTCGCCAAAGCCACGGCTAAAACCCTTAACCTACCTCTGCTTTTATATGCTAGTGCCCTAAACCATGTTCGACTCAAACACGAACACAGAATCTTATCTCTTCTTCAAATTAAGAGACCCGAAACCCTTCTTAACACAGGTTTTAATCAAACTCTATCTCTTCCAAGTTATGGACTCTATCCACAACTCCTAATCCAACACGCAACGAAGCCTCCAGGACCGCACATCCTGTAACTCCATCTTGCATCACCTTATCACATGTCAAAGTCTCTAAGACCGTACTGCCTGTAGCTTCTCCATACATCACCATCATTGATCTCCACGTGCTCCAGCGTTAGCCCGACTACCTCGCGTGACATCCTCAATTGTTTGGGCCTCAAATCTCCCTATCCTAGGGCCCGTTTGGCACAGCTCTAGCTCCGAGATCTATGCTGGATCTGTAGTTTGTTGACTAAATTAAAGTGATTTAAATATTTTTATTTAATATATAATATAAATGAAATGAGTCATGTAAATGCACTTAACATGCTTGCAACTCTAGATCCAGGATTTCCTAGAGCTACAGATGACCAGCTCTCTAGAGCTCTGCCAAACGGGGCCCTAGTCCCGGTCCTCCTCGTCACCGACCGTGATTGTTTGCATGCTCACCTGCATATGCAAAGACCAAAGAATCATTTTTCCGGCACAAGTTATTCATAACTTAACTGTCATCAGCACACATACTCAAAACACACTTTTAACCATCCAATATCATTAACCAGGACCAATCACCTCATCGCTATCCAGAAAACACTCTCAGACTACCGATTACAACCGCTAAAACCATCGCTTTCCAAAACTCAATCTCAGACAACACATTACGACCGCTAGTTCAATGAGTACTAGAAAACCATAAATACTCAGGAACACAAGTCTTATACAACCAATCGCAACACCCACGACTGTCGTTTACCGACGATCAAGTACCGAGCCCTTCCGACTACCGAGTACCATGACCACCTAATCACCATGCTCTAGCCAGTCATCCCATTGGTCTAACACGAGTACTCGAAGTACTCAAAGATCATAAGAATTAAAAGCACTTGTACCGGCAATTAAGTCTCCGAGTATCGACCGTGATGCCTATGACAACTGATCGCAAAGCCTTCGACTCCGATCGCGTGGTCTATGACAACCGGCTGGAATACCGAAGACAACGATAGCAGACCACAACGTCTATGAGTACCTCTCCCAAAGTCTAAGAACACTGACCAGTAAAATCTATGACTACTGATTAGTAAAGTCTATGATCATCAATCACAAAGTGTATGACTATCGAGTACCGACCATAAAAGTCTACGATCATGAAAAAAATATTATAGCTACGACCATGAACAATACCTATAACAGATGATCTTACGACTTTTGATCTGTTCCTTGTAGCTTACGACCGGTTTCCTGTAGCATACCCATCAACTAAGTAAGGTCGTTCTATCGTGGTTGACTTACCATAGTCGAATTACCGTGGTCGAAGTCGTACATAGTCGAAATGCCATAGTCGAACTGATGTGGTCGTGATCGAACGTAGTTGAGGCCGGACGTGGTCAAAGTCAAATATGATCGAAGCCGGACGTGGTCGAGATGTCATGCTCTGCTACAGTACTCTTCTGAGTACCGACCACTGCTACAATACTCTTCAAGTGCCAGTTGAATCACTATTCACCTTTGAGTACTGTTCATTTGACAGTACGGTTTGGACCATATCACTATAGCTTTGGTCGTACGAAAACCCTATAGCTTTGACCGGTCTATGCTCTCATAATTGATCACTTCGCTCGAAGCCCGTTTGATCGCCCAGAGGTACACGAACGCTGTTCGATCCTCCTGAGCCACTCGAACACCATCCGATCCTCTAGTGGTACTTGAACACTGTTTGATCCTCCATAGCTACTCGAAGGCGGTCCGATGCGCCACTCGAAGTAATCCAAAACTACTTAGACGCGACTACAACACTCGGAATGATCCGAAACTACTTGGACCCGACAGTGACCACTCAGCTGCAGCACTCAGAGTGATCTGAAAGTACGCAGACTCAACAACGACCACTCAGAGAGAAGCAAGACCACTCGGAGCCAACAAAAACCAATCGGAGCAAAGCAAAACCACCCAAAGCTGACCAAAACCACTCGAAAACTGCTGAAATTACTTGGACTCGAAACCTTCGACTGCGATCGATTGAAACTTTCACAAGCGTAAATTCCAAAACAATCCAAATATCAATTATTCATCATTAATTTAATCACGATCATCCACATGGTCTAACACATTAGTTCATTATAACGCCCCCGTTTCCAGGGGCACGTACGGACACGGCACCCCGTAACTATTCACGCAAGAACAGTTATGGAGTGTCGCGCAAGAGTATTGCTTACAACAAAAGTCCAGCATATATTTCACATAAGGATTAACATCCAGGATTTTAAACAGCGGGGCGTGCAAGCCCAAAGCGTAATTACATTACAAAAGCTCCAAGATCCGCTTAAGCGCGGCCAAGACCTAAAGCCACGGGTCATCGTCAAAGAAGCGATCCTTAGGGGCGTCCTTGACGGGGAAACCTCCACCTTCGTCTTGATCCTCTAAAGAGGGGATTAAGCAAGCCGTGAGCCAAACCACCGGCTCAGCAAGCCCAAAGGGACTCTAACTTACTACATGCACGGATTAACAAAGGAAGGGAGTATATTTGGTTTATTAACTTTGAGTGGATGCAATTTTATTTGCAAACATTTTAATAAAACGGACCCAAAACTACTCCTTAAGATCTCAGGGGTTTTCATGAAGAGTTAATTAACCAACTAGTCAAGTTAACGCATTTACAAAACTACTTAAGTTTCATTCTTGAATCACCCAAGTGACACACTCCATTAACCGAGCACGACGTATTCGAATACCATTATTTTGACTCGCGAGTTTGCTCACTTTACCCACACGATTTCTTAACTTCGCGTTCGGGTTAAGAAAGCGGTCGTTCAACGCTCAATTCTTTATATAAGCTCTACCCGGTAGAATCCACTCGTCCGCACAAGAAAACAAGTGTTCGCCGAGTGAACTCTACCGTTGTTAGGCACCGCAAAGACGGCCTAACCTAATTACTCAATCACCTACTTCTCAATACCTGTAGAGTTTCAATCGAGCTGAGCAGCTACTAAACCAGTGTTGACAAGTCAACTCCTGTGGTTGAGCGGTCACCATGTCATTTGCTCGGCGTAAGGGTCTGGTCCTTATATTTTTTCCCCCGGAGTCCGCAACCCCGGTCAGGTCCACGACCTTACAACCTAGGGTAAGAGGTGGGCGAAGACCGTCTCGCGGCTCCTTCCCCAACCCTTACCCTATATTGCACGTCGACAATCTCCGCCCTAGGGCACGGTGTCCCATACCACCCTGCCCTAGAGCCGGGTTTTCCAAATTCTATTGGCCCACAGTCACAACCTTATTAGTGTAAGACTTTGAGTGATAATAATAACCTACGAGCATCTAGATTAACAGATAATTATTTCTAGGGTTAACAAAGGCATGGCTACAAGTTTAACAGGGCATTTGTCGGTGGTAGGTTTAACTACATAACATGTCATTCTAAATATTTTATTTTACTTTGAACTAACATTTCATAACTAGCTTAATGCAAATAACATAATAACATAATTAAATAACATGGGTTGCAACATGGTCAAAGGATTTAGGACTTGCCGATAATCTGGACGATCTCGGCTAGCTTGAACGAAGAAACACCTGGATCCTGAGCCTGCACTTGAACCTCCGGGATCTCCGATACTAGTGCAAAAACACATAAAATAATTAAGTCCAGCTTGAGACTAATCAAGCGAGGAAAAAATAAACTATTTAAAAAGGAGTAAAATGCATAAATCTCCAAATGGGAATTTTAGAAATTTATCTGGGATGAATTTGGGGAGGTGGAGGCCAAAAATGGGTTCAGGACATTATTTGGAGCAAGGTGGTGAAATTTGAGAATTTTTGGGATTTTCTGAGATTTTCTAGGATTTATTTGGATTTTCCTGATTTGAAATTAATAAAGCTTTGAAAATGCTTTGAATAAGTCTTTGGGCCGCCCATCACACAAAGCGGCCTGGCCGGGAATTGGCTCACATGGCGAACAGCCCGCGCGCCCATGCAGTCCACGCGCGCGCACGCGCGGAGAGGCGAGGTAGGCCGGGGCTTTGGCCCACGCTCGCGCACGCCCACCTCGCCCGGATGGCTGACGCGTGGTGCTGGCAGGTGGTGGAGATGGCAAGGGAGGGAGCGGCTTGGATCTGCGCGGGTGGCGATCGGACGGTTGGGACAGAAGGAAGGCGGGCGAAGCGGTACGGGATAATCCGACGGAGGCGAGGGGCGGGGTTTAAGGAAATCCGATGGCGGCGGGGAGACGACCATCCGACGCTCGGGGACAAACGGCACCGATCGGGGTAGATGGCCGAGATGCGGCCACGTAGCGGGGGAGGGGGTCTTCTTCCTCCTCCAGCCACTGCAGTACCCCCGGGACAGGGCTACGGTGGCGATGGTGGTCTAGGCGCACGGAGGGCCGTCGGCGGCGACCGAGGGCACCGGCAGGTGCGGCTCGACAAGGGGGATCCGTTTTGGGGCTTTGGAGGGTGAGGGGACCAACGGAGAGAGCGGGAGGCGGATGGGGAAGGTCCAGCTTCCTAGCGGTGAAGGGGGCTACCGGCATCAAATGGGCCCAATCGGCGGCGGCTACACCGACAGGGGAGTGGGAGGCTCACTTTGGCGGCGAAGGTGGGAGCTGCGAAGTCTCAGGGAGAGCTGGCCACGGGGAGGGTGCGGCGGCCGGAAAGGAGTTTCGTCGCCAGGGCACCTCGGGGTTCCACCTGGCCAGGCGAGCATACCAACGTGTTCAAGAGGTAGTAGGGGAGCTCTGGACAAATGCAATCGAAGAATGGGAACGGGGAGGGGGAAAATCGACTCACGGATGTCGCCGGCGCAGAGGAAAGCAGAGACGGAGCTCCGGGCGAAGGGGTTCCAATCGGCGGCTCAGGGAGGCTCCTTGGAGGGGTAGGAAGAGAATGGAGGGGTTGGGGAAGCTTGGAGAGCAAAGGAGAGGGAGGGAGCGGTGAGGCGGCTTTTATGCCCGAGCAGAGGGAGGGGAGCCGTGGAGGGGAAGGCAACGCGCGGTGCCAACGGTCAACTAGAGTGGACGGGGGCTGGTGGAGGGTCTCTTCCGCGCAATGGGGTGACGCGCTCTACACAGGAGTTATGGCGAGGCGACGGCACGGGAGAGCAGGTGAGTGGCGGCATGGGCGAGGGCGCGTCCGCGTGCGGCGGAGGGGACAGGCGGCCTTTGGCAGGTGGGGTCGGGGAGGGGAGTGGAAACGCGTGGCGCAGAGGAGTTGCCGGCTTCGGACCGAGTGGCGTCAGCACGGCGGAGGCGGTCCAAAACCGGGGCGCTGTCCGCGGGCGCAGAGGCGGTGCGGGCATGGGCGCGGGCGCAGCGCACGCGCGAGGGGGAAGGTGGGAAGGGAGCGGGGCGCCAACGCGAGAGGAAGGGAGGGGGCGCCAGCGGGGAAGGGAGCGGCGCCAGCGGAGAGAGGAAGGAGGGAGGCGCCGGGAGAAAGGGGAACGCGGAAAAGAGGAGGGCGCCAGCGGAGAGGGATGGTGCCTGGCCAAAAGAAGAAAGCGGAAACAGGGAGAACTTTCCAAAAAGGGAAAGTTTCCAGAAATTCACCCAAAAATCTAGCAAAAATTTTGGAAAATTTTGGTTTGAAATTTTGGGGACTTTTCATTCATGCACCCCAAAGGTTCAGATGCAGCCTAGCGCAAGGGAGGAAGAACACAATGCTGTGGTGTTTCTCTTCTGTGCCTTGGGCACAGAGGACGTCTCCTTCTCTTATAGACACCCAAATGTTTGGAAGGAAACTGCATTAACACGTGACAAATTGCAACTGTATTAAATATAATTAATTTGTGCCATAAATGGCCCCGTGCGATTTGTGTGTTGACTTGAGGAATGTACTGCCTAGAAAATACTGAAATACCCCTCCGAACTAACTTTGTTCATACATACCCTTGCAGTATGTACTGCCCAGAAAATGCAGAAATACCCTACGAACTAACTTTGTGCATACATACCCTTGTAGTACTATAGCCATCTATATGCTTTTTTTTACATTTGTTTATCTATATGTTAATTGAGTAATTTTTAAGTGAAATCGATCAAATTAAGTAAAAATTTTGGCTATTTTTTAGTCGATTTTGGTTGATACAAATTTTGTAATTCAGATTCTAATTCAAAAAGAAATACCCTCCGAACTAACTTTGTGCATACATACCCTTGTAGTACTATAGCCATCTATATGCTTTTTTTACATTTGTTTATCTATATGTTAGTTGAGTAATTTTTAAGTGAAATCGATCAAATTAAGTAAAAAGTTTGTCTATTTTTTAGTCGATTTTGGTTGAGACAAATTTCGTAATTCAGATTCTAATTAAAAAAACTTCAGCCAAAACAAACCGAAAGAACCAGTAACCAATGGTTTCAGTCCTATTGTTACCCTTCGATAAATTTTGGCCGTCGATAGAGTTTTCTCGCTGCCATAGCCATAAGCTAATAAACAGGAATAGCCAAAAGCACAGTTTTAACGACAACCAATCTACCGCCATAAGTTAAAACAGGACCTTTCCACTTTGGTAGTTTAGCTACTACCTTGTCGACGATAGGTTGGAGGTGAATTTTGCGTAGGCACGTTGTAGATAAAGGCAGCCCCAAATAACTGCAAGGAAAATCCGAAGATTTACAATTGAAATTCTGTGCTGCCACGTTCACCTCCTCTTCTGAACAGTTGATTGGTGTGCTGCATTAGCTGATCCAGAGTGTTTCATTGGACTCCGAGGTGTGCAGCGTCGTCGTGCAAGAGCTTTGGAGCCGGTCTCCCACGGACATCAGATGGGAGCTGAAGACATTGGTGCGCTCTGCTTCGTGGAAGGGCTTTGTGAAGGGTGACGGCGCCGTGGATATGAGTGTGTCCTGCTTGTGCAACTGTACTCACTACAAGCAGCTGCGCAAGCTCGTGCGTCCGCCCTTGCTCCGGGAGGTGCTAGCAGCTCGGGCGGGCCGCATGTTAGCGAAGATGATGAAGTTGCTCGTGATGAAGCCAATGCGGTACATGGAGGAGAGTTACAGCCGTCAAGCCATAGAGAGGGAACTGGGCAAGCCGATGAAGGAGAGCATAATCAGTACATCGTGCAGCAGATGGACTCTAATGACCAGAGGGCATGGGATGAAGAGGAAACTGTAGAGGACGACGACGAGGATAGTTCCAATGAGGATGAAGTTCCTATCCTCCAGGAATGGAACCGGTTTAATGCCAAGGGTGTTTCCGCACATGATGAGCATGAATCACCATGTGAGTATCATAAGACAGTGGTTCGGCTGCATTCTATGTTTGCTGATAAGGAAGCACTGCAGGATGTCATCAAGCTGTGGGACCTTTCAATGGAGCGGACATTTCGTGTCGTCAAATCAAGCCAGGAGCAGTACACTGTGAAGTGCGAGCAGACTGGTTGTCCTTGGAGGGTGCATGCACGTAGACCTAAGTATGAGACTCACTGGATTGTGTCCAAGGTGGAGCCGCACTCCTGCGTTCTAAACACTGCCTTGGTGAGGCATCGTAACCTAACGTCAGGGTTTATAGCCAATTTGATGTATGGAGAGATAATGAAGAAGAAAGACATGAAGGCTACGCATATTGTGGTAGCTATCGAGAATAAACTCAAGTATAAAATTAGCTACGCGAAGGCGTGGTGTGCCAAGCAAAAGGCATTGAAAAAATATTTTGGGTCTTTCGAGGCGGCGTACGACAATCTTCCTCGTATGCTTAAGGTCTTGCAGGATAGAAACCCAGGCACGTACATCGCCGTGCACGACAAGCCGTCGATAAGTCCACCAGGATATGAGGTGTTGCAGAGAGCATTGTTTGCATTTGGTGCTAGCATCGAGGCATTCAGGCACATGCTGTCAGTGATCTCAGTTGACGGGACTTTCTTGACAGGCAAATACAAGGGGCAGATCCTGACAGCTATAGGCATTGACGGCAACAACCAAATATTGCCGCTGACCATTGCATTTGTGGAAACTAAGAATTATGAGAGCTGGTTGTGGTTTCTCAGACATGTCAGGGTTGGAGTTGTAAGCACTCGTCCTGGTGTGTGCGTAATCCATGATTGCCACGCCGGTATTATAAAGGCTATAAGAAAACTTCAGAAAGACCCCGAGGAGTCATTTTCTTGGCCGGATATGAGGAATAGGTGGTGCAATCGTCACTTAGGTGCAAACTTTTTCAAGCAATTCCCGAAACAATCTTTGATGAAGCTATTCAAGAGGCTGGTTAGGTAGAACTAGCAGAGGAAATTTGATGCTTTGTGGACGTTGTTGGATGAGCACACCAGGAAGAACGTCGAAGAGAGGAGCAAGGGGCCGGTCATTCCTGGGGCAGCACAACCGCAATGCTTGCCAGCACTCGATGAGTCTAAACCAGGTGGTCCAAGAAGGAGGAGCTTACGAAATATTAAGTGCTTCTCGTAGTGGATCGAGGGGGAACCATTGAAGTGATCGCTGTTGCACGACACGGATGGCGCAAGGTATGGCATAATGACAACTAACCTTGCCAAGGTGTACAATTGGGTTCTCAGGGGCCTCCATTCTATGCCCCTTGTCGCCATCGTGGAAGGTGTTCTTCACAGCACAATCCGCTACTTCAGGGAGAGGCACACGAGTGCCGCACTTCATGCAGCCAATCCCCGAGCCCTGTATTCATCAAAAATTACGGCGTACATGGAGGCGAAGGCACAAAAGGGTCAATTGCACACATTGCAGGTCATGGGCAATAGGGAGCATCGTTTCGACGTGATACTCCGTGATAGAGCTGGATTTAGGACGGCTCGTTCCCTTGTTACCCATGAGGTATGCCTTGGAGATCATACAAATGAATCTAGTTGCACGTGCAACAAGCTAATGCTGTTACACAAGCCATGCTCTCATGTCCTCGCTGCATGCGGGACCGTGGGCATGGATCCTTCGAACTTCATGTCGGAGTACTTCTTTAAGGAGAGGGTACTGCAAGCTTGGTGTGGGGAGCTTCAAGGGTTCAGGGTAGTTGGAAACTTCACCACCTTGGACATTGCAGGGAGAACCTGGGTTCTAGATGTTAACATGCTAAAGGGTGGGAAGGGTCGGCGACAGAGCCGGCATATTAGAAATGACATGGACGAATCTCAAGCTAGAACATCTGGTGCACGTTGCGGGCGATGCGGTCAGGAGGGGCACACAGCTAGACGATGCAATGCATGTCCTGATCAGTAGTTGTTGGAGACTACAGCTAAATTTCATGTACCATTTGTTAAACTGCTATGTTACATCCCCTTTTATGTAATGTAGTTGGTGTTGTGATGGTAGCTTAGTATTGCTCTGTTTACTTACTAGTTGTATTTGCTGTTTGTTAAAATACGATATTTTTATGGCTTGTGATAACAACCGCACGAAGATAACAACCAATCCATGACATGTTTAACAACATTGCACATTATTTCGGTGAACACTCCTACATACTACGGTACAACCATACACCTTGTTGCCTATATGCCAAACGAGCCTCGTGGCACCCACATAGAGTATTGCTGAGGGGGCCACCTCGGACGGGGCTGGCCATTGTTGTAGTGGCATGCACATATACAGCTAGGGTTTGCACAACAACATGTCGGATCGTACGAGCTTCCTATGTTGACAACCTCCTCGTTGCCCCTCTCGCGTTGCACCTGTTGCCGGAGGTCGTTGTTCTCCTCATTGAGAGTGTCGAGTCGCTCCTCCAACTCAAAGATTCAATCCCATAATGTATCAACGTAGTTGACAATATATAGTTCATGAGGAGGGTCGATCCAGCGGGTGAAGTCGCATTTTGCCATCTGCGAAAAAAGACGGTAAACAAAGAGGCTCTGTAAGTAGTAACAATAAATGTACTATTAGCAATTTGTGCCCTGGAGTGTGGGCATCGGAAGAAGCGTCGCCCGCCATCGAAATGGCCTTCGACGACCTAGACGACTACGTACTCATTGTGTCTGCATTTTGGCCACACTGGTTGAGCACGCCTCCTAGGTATCAAGCGGCAGTTAGGATCGAAGTCCTCATTCGTTTGCAAGGGAAGGTCTTCTTTGGGTGACCTCGCTCTAACTGGCCCCTCGGCATCCACCATGGTATGTATATGCACAACGGAGAAGGTATTTCTTCATTCGATTTACAGGGTTCTCTACTACTACCTTCATGGGACCGCACCCGTGCTCTTTATATAGAACGAGAGAACTTACTGCAATGGAGTATTGGTGACAAAAGAGTGCAGCTTTGCACAGTGACATGACAAAATAGGGCAGCTTTGCTCAGAGAGATGACAAAACAGGGCAGCCTTGCACAGTGACATGACAAAACGGGCCAGCTTTGCACAAAGACATGATATAAGAGGTCAGCTTTGCGCAGTGACATAACAAAAGAGGCCAGCTTTTGCTCTGTGAGCTGACAAAAGAGGTCTGCTTTGCTTAGTGACATGTCACTAGAGTGCAGCTTTGCGCAGTAACATAACAAAACGGGGCAGCTTTGCTCAGAGAGATGACAAAAGAGGTCTGCTTTGCGCAGTGACATGACAAAAGAGGCCAGCTATGCTCAGTGAGATGACAAGAGAGAAAACGGACTACGCCCAGCTTTACTCAGTGCTACGACCACGCGGACTAGCTTTACACGTAGGCGTAGAGAGAAAACGGACCCTATAAATTGCTGTGCATTCCATTTCGCAGGGAACACTCCACTTCCAAACCCCACACTGCACCGCGCTTCCTTCACCCCACCGGGATGGACAAAAGCCAGAAAAAGCAATGGAACAAGATGGTGAAGGAATGGGAGGAGACCCGTGACCTAGCACAGTCAGCTGCCACCCGCGATGAGAAAATAAGGGCTATTGTGGTCCGGGCAGAACAAGCCCAGCGTGCTACGAGGTCAGCTCCCTGCAATGAGTGGCCGCGTAGCAACAACCCCATCCCGAACGTTCCCACCGAGCGTTTGCCGCAACTCCCACCTGAGGGGGAGACACCACCCCTTTGTTGGTGCGGGGACACGTGCAAGTTCTTCAAGTGACTTCCCCGACCACCGTCTAGACACCACAACCTATCGGCAGCCGGTAAAGACCACATGCACCATTGTTCCCTACCTTTTCTCCTTCACAGCACGCACTAACAATCTCTCCCCTGTATTTACAGTGCCCGGAACCCCTATGTGCCGACCGCAAATGGATCGATCTTGAGATCCACTCTGCGGACCAATGGGCCCTCGACTTCGAGGAGTGGAATGTCAAACGGGACACGGAGTTGCGGGAGGAGGAGCGCCGCAAGAACGAGCAAACCCTGCGCATACAACGCAAGACAAAAGCTCATCTCGAAGCGTGCATGCGTAGGGAGAGGGAGGCTCGCGAGAGGGAGCGCAAGAGAAAGAGAGAAATGGTGGCTAAGGCAAAAGAGGCCGCGGAGGAGTTCAACGCCGAGTGGGCAAGGAAGGGAAAGTGGCCCCGGTCCACACAGTAGGTCGTATGAGCAGTTGGGTGGGTTAGTCGCATTTGATGCTATATGTTATGCATGTAATAAAAATGTACGCGACAAGTTACTCCCAACTGTATTATGAAGTTTATTTCTATTCAGATAAGCTTATTATCTCATCTTTTTGCATTCAATGATTCACATAGCAAGTCATTTAACAATATTAACATACCAGTTCGCTCTGTACTTGAATTCTCAGTAACATCAAAATATCACTTACCATTGTATGTACCGATCGTTCTACGGTCAATCGTTCCTTGAACAAATTTTCCAAAAATTTTTACGCACCTACAACATGCAATGAACATAAACTTTTATTACAACTCTACCAGATTTTTTCTCAATTTAAAACTACAAAATTGACAAAACTTAACAAATTCACGGGGGACTGAGTGGAGTCGCCCCACCATGAGGCGACTGCACTGTAAGTCGCCAAATGGCGAGGCGACTGGTTTTAGTCGCCCGAGGGTAGGGCGACAGAGAGTCTGTCGCTTCCCGGTTGGGCGATTAGCGCTAGTCGCCCCTCATTGGGCGACTGAAGCCTATTTTTGTAAAAAATTTGCCCACGGGTATATTTCTGTAATTTTGAATAAAAAATAGATTATTCGTACAAAAATGTCAAGCAATGATGTAGGCTTCAAACGCAAGAGAGGCAGCAGCGTGGATGTTTTGTCAATAGTTGGCCTTGGGGGTATGAGAAAGACTACTTTGGCCCAACAAGTCTGTAACAACAGAAGAGTAAAGGATCGATTTGATATGACACTTTGGACATGTGTCTCAGATGAATTTAATGTCAAGAGATTAACTAAAGAATTCATAGAATCTTCAAGAAATGAAGCATCAGTTGATAATTTGAATTCTCTTCAGACTATTATAACCGATATTGTTAGGTCCAAAAGGTTCTTGCTTGTCCTAGATGACATATGGGGAAATATCTTGGAGGATAATGGGTAGGAGTGGCGGAGGTTTTGTGCACCTTTGTCAAAAGTGTTGAGGAACCGTTGCTGGCAACTAGTTCGATCGATTCCTCTCTTATAGAAAAATCAGAATAATCACAGAAGACATAAATAGTAGATTGAAATTCAGAGATAGAGAGAAATCCTGCTCTTTCTTTATTGCTTTCCTTCTCATGCATGTACAAAACAGCCAATGGGGCTCCCTATTTATATCCTAGTGGTGAGGTGCCCACCATGGGCTAAGACTTCAAGGCCAGGCCCAAGTTTCTTAACACTCCCCCTTGGGCACTCATCCGACATGTTCATGTCTTATTAAAACTCCATAAAAACCCAGTAGGAAAAATTTAAAGAAAGAGTACATGGTATATGTCATACTGCATTGCACGAATTGCCTCATTAAAAACCTTGGCTGAGAAACTCTAGGAAAACTTGTCAAGGGAAAAAGAGTACAATATCTTCAGGATTTATTCTTTGGGTACTTGATCTTCATGATCAAGTTTTAATAATGAGCTTGAAAAAAATCTCCCCTTGAATTCTGCACTTCACTAAGTCTTATCATTTAAATTCCTTTACGTATCTTTCAAAACTAGATGCTGCGAGTGACTTAGTGAATAAATCTGCAAGATTTTCACATGACTTAGTATACAGTATCTTAATTTCATCCATCTTTGCAATTCATGAGTATAGAAGAACTTGGGGTTGATATACTTTATGAGATGACTCTTCACGTAGCCCGTCTGCACTTGTGCAACACAAGTTGCATTACCTTCATAGATAATTGTGGGAGCTTGCATAATATTCATCCCACATAACTGCTGGATGTGGTGAATCATTCGTCGGAGCCAAGCACATTCTCGTGCGGCTTCATACAGTACTATGATTTCGGAGTGGTTCGTCGAAATCATTACAAGACTTTACTTAGATGATTTTCATGAAATTACAGTTCCATCACACAGGAATACATAGCCTGTTTGTGACCTTACGGTATGCAGGTCCGACAGGCACCCGCATCTGCATAGCCAGTCATATTCAAATCTTGGTTCTTTATGTAGAACAACCCAAGGTCCTTGCTTCCTTGAAGGTATCGGAAGATGTCCTTTATTCCCTACCAATGCCTTTGGTAGGTTCTGCACTATGCCTTGCTAATAGGTTCACAACAAATGCAATGTCCGGTCTACTGCAATTCGCTAAATACATAAGTGCTCCTACTGTACTTAAGTATGGGAATTCCGGTCTCAGAACTTCCTCCCCCTCTTCCCTAGGTCAGTATGGATCTTTTTCTTGCTGTAAAGACCTCCCGATCATCGGTACTTTTGATGGGTATGCCTTCTCAAAGTCGAACCTTTCTAGCACCTTCTGGGCGTAAGCTGACTGATGTACTAATATTCCTTCAGGGACATGCTCGAGCTGCAGGCCTAAGCAATATTTGGTTTTACCCAAATCTTTCATTTCAAATTCTGAGTCCAGGTAAGAACTTGCTTCTTTTATGTCTTCCATGGTCCCGATGATATTTAGATCATCTACATATACTAAGATTATACAAAATCTATTCTGGGATGATCGTATAAATACACAGGGACAATCTTCATTGTCGTGTAACCTTTCTTGCATAGAAAATCACTTAAATGATTATACCACATCCTGCCTGATTGCTTGAGTCTATACAGTGATTTCCTGAGTTTCACACTGTGTAGATTTCTATTTGCACTATCTTGGCTCGAGATAGGGATACCTTCAGGTACCTTTATATAGATTTCTGAATTTAAGTTTCCATAAAGGTATGCAGTTACCACATCCATCAATTTTATTTCTATGTTCAGGTTTACTACCATTGAGATTAAATATCTAAAGGTAATTCTCATGACCACGGAGTAGGTTTCTTCATAATCAACTCCGGGACGTTGAGTGAAACCTTGTGCAACAAGTCTTGCTTTATATCTCACAACTTCATTTCTTTCATTTCTCTTTTGAACAAATACCCACTTATGCCCTACAGGGTGCACATGGGGAGATGTGCGGCTTACGGGCCTAAACACCTCTCTTTTGTTTAGATATAATCATTCAGTTTCTATTGCCTTCTTTTAATCTTCCCAATTTGATCTTTTCTTACATTCAGTGAGCGATGCCGGCTCTGGATCAAGATGAATGATTGTGGCAATTTTCTTTGTGTTGGACCGAAATGGCGACAGAGGAGGGGGTGAATGTCGACTCTTAAAACTTGCCCTCAAGATCCCCAAGTGATTTACCTCTCCAAATAGGTACGGCAAGCTATGAAGAGGAAAGCTCACACTCTCTGGAAATCTTGCAAAATACAGAAGAGAGGAGAAGCTCAGAAGAAACAACCCAAAAGGAACAACAGCAACAACAAGGAATTTCAAGGGTCGAACAGGTGGCGGTCGGACCGCAGCATCAGCGGTCGACCGCACTCGCCGGCGTCGACCGCCCGCCACACAGTCCGATCGGCGGTATAATGGCGGTCTGACCACCATGTAACCTGCGGGCTGACCGGGCTTCGATTCCATAAAACAGCAGGGGCAGAAATTTCAGACTAAAGCACAAGAACTTCACACAAAGAAGAAATTTGAGATTTGCCCCTAAACCTTTTAACCCAGAACAGGGAGAAAACAACTACAATAGCCTGGGGAACCTAGGAGACCAAAGATATCCAACTTATGATCAAGAATTTGGAATTTGAGCCAAAATCTGAAAACTTACAAAGTGCAGCACCAAACTTCAAATTCACCTCCAATCCTTGATCCTTTGGCCATGAGACTTTGGAAATAGCTACTTAATAGCCTTAGGACTTAACATGCCCAGTCTCATGCCATCTCAAGTAGGGAAACATGAATTTCACTAAAACCCTAGAAGAGAAAACGAAGAACAGGGAAACTGAAAACTGAAAATCCTTGATTCATTCACTTTGCTCTAGGGAAAAATCAATCAAATGATCTTGGGACCTATTCCCATCACAGAGCAACCCATTTTGGGCCTTCCCAGCAAGAAACAACTCAAAATCACGAAAAGAGTAAAATCACCCGAATGAAGAACGAAGAACAGAGAGGCATACAGGAGACAAACTTCAGAAATTTCATTTCCAAACTAACAAGAATTACAGATGAGTCCCCATACGCATGGACATTAGAACAAGGAATGATTACATACTCATCAATCCATCCTCTCCCTCTTCCAAACACAAGAACACACTCACTACATGCTTGGAGAGAAGACACACACAGAGAAGCTACAAAGGAGACACCCTCCACTGCCTCTCCTACTCTCAACCACTAAAGCCTAAAGCAAAATAACCTCTCCAAAGGCCATTTTGACTAAAGCAAACCCTAACAACCCACTCAATCCATTGGAATGCATGCAGCCCAAAGGAGACATCCTCTCCTATTTATAGCCTTTGGCTAACGGGTCTCCAACCCGTTACGCCCGCTGAACCCGAACAGAACCAGGTCCCGCTTGTGCAGCCTCGCGAAATTACCAATTCGCCCTTCTTCACCTTCCGGGAAGCTTCCGCGTTCCTTGTCGTCCAAGCCTCGCAACCACCTCGAGTCACCGCCGTCTTCGACACCTCCGACCGTTCTGACCTCGACACCGCCTGTGTCTAGTCCGGTCACCTCGTGTCTCGCCACGACTCCGCCTCGACGTCCTGCAGCCATCACAAACAAGAAACACATCAAATAGCATCGTTCGATACATGAAAGCATAATTAGCAACAACAAATCATACTTACGCACGAAAGAGCCCAAACCTGTCGAATCAAGAGAATAGCATTCTAACCACTTTGACCAGGTTTGACCAAGTCTGACCAAAGCTGATTGCACCGCGCAACGACATGGTCCGAGCCACTCAAACCAAACTCGACTCTCCTAAACCGATGTCGATTACTCATCACTCATATGGAGTCACAACCACATGGTCTCTCAATCTCCCCCTTGATGAGTATATTGACAAACCCAGAAAAAGCGCTAAGTTGAGTTTGAAATGAAAGTCAAATATGGTCCAAAGGAAGAAAATGAAGCTAATGACCATGTTGACACAAGGAGCAAAAGAAAGAGCAAGTTTTCCTCAAAGCTCCCAAAATGGCTTTTTCTACCACTATTCTCCCCCTTTTGGCAATAAACACATCAAGGATGCAAGGAAGAGAATGAGGTCACAGAAATGGATGAAATGGCTGAAGTTGTTTATTCTAAGCATTTAGAGCCATGAAGATTATCCAAAATGACCAAATGAGTATTACACCAAGCCATAACACACAATTATGCTATCAAGATCATGACAAGACATGTATAATCAAGCTAAGCTAAAGAGTCACAATCTGAAAGTTAGAGCAATTTCTTAGCATAGCAAGTCATTCATAATTCTAGTCTAGCTAGAGATATCCAAGGATGATGCAAGCCATGTCAATAGTCTAAGCGGTACCATGAAGCTAGTGTTGAGTCATTTTAGAGTGCTACAAGTTCAAGAATGACTCGTTTTTTCAAGTACTTTAGTCTTGGTGTATTTAAGCAAATTGAGCACAATTGACATGTTTTTCTTTTGAAATCTCATGATTGTTGCCAACCAGATTTTTGTTTTGTCATGTGCTAGATCTCAAGCCTTATGCGACCACTCCAAGCAAGAAGCTTAAGAAGATGATCTTGGTCATCCAAAACTCCCCCTGAGTTCATGCCTTGTGCAATGGCAAGCCGTCTCATGAGAAAGAATTGATGAGATCAGTTTTTCGCACAAAAGAGATCTTTTTGTATTTTCATGAACATAAGACTTGTACTAACTCATGTGTCATCGAGAAACTAGAATAGCTCAATCTAAATCTCAATATAGATTCAAGACTCAACTCAGCCTATTTGACATGGCATGAATCATAAAAGGATAACTAAAGAAAGACTAGTCTCGAGAACTAACATGACAAGTTTCAATTCAAGTTGAGCAATTTTAATTAACTCATCATGGCAAAAGCTAGCCTATACATATGAAGTCATGATCAATCTAGCAATGGAGCACAAATCATGGCAGGATGTAAAGCGATGTAAATATGTCAATGAAGGATAATAATCAAGGCTCCATGTAGTTATATTACAAATGCAGAATGACATGCAGGAAATCCAGCTCCCCCTCAACATGAGATACGACTTTTAGTTCAAGTTGAGTTATGTCAATATTAAGCTCCAGAAGCTCCCAAATGAACTCCCCTTGAACCAAAGCAATAAAATCGAGAAGCTGGCAAGAAAATCAGAAAAAACAGTCCTTAAAGCATAGATGAGATATAGAGGATACTATAGCTCAGACTGACTCTCATCTACCTCATATGACTCTAGGACTATCAACTGAACAACTAACACACTAGGGAGCAAATATGTACCCTGTCTACCCAAGGGTGGCCCCAACCCTTGCTAGAACCTATAAGCAGTGAGTGAGCTCAACCTAGTGAGAAGAGAAACAACTAATAAGCAGCATCCTAGAGTCACAAGATAAGAGCAAGAAGTCTAAACAGCTAGACAAAAGAAGCACTCTAAACTATGCTAGAAGGACTAACCCCAATGCACCCCGAATGCAATGCAATAGAAAGGAGCAAGAGCACAATCCATATAATAAAGCAGTAAAGCACAAAGCTCCCCCTCACAGCAGTCCATAAGGACAAACCACCCCAAGCTCTCCCCGCAGAGCTGAGAACCTAGAGCTATCCAATGGCTTGGTAAAGATATCAATAACGGTGGTCACTCTCACAACCGAGCACTATGTCACCCTTCTCTACATGGTCTCTAAGGAAGTGGTAGCGAATATCAATATGCATAGTCCGAGAATGCTGCACTGGGTTTTTAGCAATGTTAATCGTAGAAGTGTTATTACAGAAGAGTGAAACACTGTCGATAACTAACCCAATGTCCCGCAGGGTCGAGACCATCCAAAGCACGACTACAAGAATCGTCGCAGCAACGTACTCGCCTCTACTTGGATCGTGCAACACCGATCGCTTCCTAGAAGATCAAGAGACAAGAGAAGTGCCAATGAATTGGTAGGTGCCCGAAGTGCTCTTCCTATCTATCCTACAGCCAGCAAAGTCTGCATCCAAGTAGGCTCTTAAGGAAAGACAGGATGAGAAAGAGTACCAGATACCATAGTCAATGGTAGCTCGAAGGTACCGAAGAATGTGCTTCACCGCCTAGCAGTGAGATACGCGAGGAGAAGCCTGAAAGCGAGCACATAGACACACAGCAAAGTGTATGTCCGGTCTCCAGGCAGTGAGATACAAGAGGGAGCCTATCATGATACGAAACTCCTTCTGATCAACTGGCTCGCCGTTCTCATCTGGGTCAAGAGAAGCTGTGGACGCCATGGGAGTTGACACGGGCTTACCATCACCCATGTCAAAGCGTCTCAGGAGATCATGAGTGTACTTGCCTTGATGCAAAAAGGTACCCTCCCGAGTCTGCTTGATCTTGAAGCCAAGGAAGAAGGTCAACTCACCCATCATGCTCATCTCAAATTCGGTGCTCATGACATCCGAGAACTGTGAAACGAGAGCATGAGAGGAGCCCCCAAAGATGATGTCATCCACATAAATCTGGACGAGCAAGAGATCGGTGCCATGCCGGCGAATGAACAAGGTCTTATCCACCTTACCCATCTCGAAACCATGACTCAACAAATAGGACTTAAGCCTCTCATACCAAGCTCTAGGGGCCTGCTTAAGTCCATACAATGCTTTGGAAAGCTTGAAGACATGGTTGGGGTATTTGGGGTTCTCGAAACCTGGAGGCTGTCTGACATAGACCTCTTTCTCAATAAAGCCATTGAGGAAGGCACTGTTGACATCCATCTGGTAAAGCTTGAAACCCTTAGAGGTCGCAAATGGAAGCAGGATTCTAATGGCCTCAAGTCTGGCTACAGGGGCAAAGGTCTCCTCAAAATCTAGAACCTCAACCTGGAAGAAGCCATGAGCTACCAGTCTAACCTTGTTTCGAATAACCACCCCATCCTCACTCTGCTTGTTCTTGAACACCCACTTAGTCCTAATGACATTGTGACCTCGAGGGGGCTCAATAAGCGACCAGACCTTGTTTCTCTCGAAATTCTCTAGCTCTTCATGCATGGCATTGACCCAAGACTCGTCAGACAGAGCATGACTAACATCCTTGGGCTCAAAGGTGGCAACAAAGGCAGAATGGTGACAGAAATGCGACATGCCAGACTTTGAACGAGTGACTCGCTCAAAGAGGTCTCCAATAATCTGCTCGGAAGGATGGTCTTTCTGGATATATCGAGGAGGTCCAAGATGAGATGAAGAGGTGGGAACAGAGCCACCAGCTCCGGAGGAAGCAGAAGGCATGGGCTGATCACCTGGAGGTGCGGTGGAGGAAGGCACCTCGAGGGGTGGATGAGGGACTGGATCGGGTAGACAACCCTCATCTCCATCATCCTCATCATCCACAAAGATGGGTACGGACTGCTCTAAAGAACCTGAGATATCGGGCCTAGTCCCCGGACTGGCCTCGTCGAAGGTCACCTCACAGGTCTCTACCATCTTACTAAACTCGCAGTTCCTGCACCCTATAAGCCCGCGAAGAAGTCGAGTAACCTAGAAAGATCCCATCACAAGAACGTGACTCGAACTTGTCTAGATTCCCGGACTTCAGAATAAAGCACTTACAACCAAACACACGAAAATGTGATACACTGGGCTTTCGCCCATATCTCAACTCATAAGAAGTGCGGTGCAAGTGTTCCCGAAGAAAAACTCGATTTGAGACATGGCACGTGGTGGCTATAGCCTCAGCCCAAAACTTCCGCGGTGTAGAGTATTCATCAAGCATCGTCCTGGCCATCTCGACCAAGGTACGGTTCTTTCTCTCCACGACGCCATTTTGTTGTGGGACGTGCGGAGAGGAGAACTGATGCTCTACACTTGCCTCATCACAAAAGCTCTCAAAGTAGGAATTCTTGAACGCCGTGCCATTGTCACTGCGGATCGCTCGTAAGGCACCCGGGAGCTCAACAGAAAGCCTACTGAAAATGCGTAAACGTCTCATCCTTCGAGGCTAAGAAAAACACCCAAGAAAACCTCAAGAAGTCATCGACCACGACAAGTACATACCACTTTCCTCCTGCTGACTGCACTCGAGCTGGTCCAACTGTATCCATATGGAGCAGCTATCCTGGTGCATCGGTCATAGTCACTGTGATCGGAGGATGAGAAGCAGCAACCATCTTGTCGTGCCGGCATGGAGCGTAAACAAGATCTTTGACCATCTTGAGCTACGGTAGACCACGAATGAGGTCGTGGCCGCTAACTCGGGTCAAATGGTCAAATCCAATATGACCAAGTCTCCTATGCCAAAAAGAAAGGTCGCGGGACTCAGAAGCAACTAAACACCTGAGAGGATCACCAGAAGACTCAGAAAAATCAGCATGAAAGATCATCCCAAACCGAGAAATCCCGCAAACCAGACTACCCAAAGAATCAAGAATTTTGCAAGCGTTTTTCTTAAAGCTCACCTCGAAACCGTCATCGGTAAGCTGAGAAATAGAAAGCAAATTATACTGTACCTTACTAACCAAGGCAACATCTTTCAAAATGAAAGAATCATTAACGTGCAATGTACCTTTGGCGATGACACGCCCAGATGAAGCATCTCTGAAGGTGATCGTCTCATCACCTGGAGTACGGGCAAGGGAAGAAAACCAACGGGAGTCTCCGGTCATGTGTCGTAAACAGCCGGAGTCTACAAGCCAAACCTTTCCCTTCCCGCTCGTGAGCCCGAGTCAAGCAGAGTAAAGTTTGATCTTGGGGCAAATCAAAAGTGATTTTGGCACCCAATACTGAGTAACACGTTGAGCAGATGAAGTAGTCAAACACGACTGACCTCTATCTACCCTACGCTCTCTGTCACTCAAAGAAACAGACGGTCTCTGTGTAGACCTGAAGCTGTTGTTGGGCTTGACCGCTACAGAGGAGCGAGTCAAGACACCAGCAACATGCTGATCACGCCGCGGGTAGCTATCTCGATGGGGGAAACGAGATCTACCCTCAGGATGGCGGAAGTCACGACCAAAGGGAGCATGAGGACGAAAACCAGAAAACTCGGAAAAACCAAGTCCTCGATGCTGCCCAAACCCATCAACAGAAGCAAGCCTAGACCTCGTGTTGGTCTTAGGTGCACTCAAGGTCTGGGGCTGACCCTGAATACGCCTAAGAGACTCAACACGGTCTCTACACGCGATCTTGGCGCGCCTGAAGCATCGATCGATCAGATGTCCATCCTTCTGACAGAAGGTGCAGTGGTACTTCACCTTCTGAGAGGTAGAAGTAACACGTGAGGCTTCGCCTTTTGAGAGGCCAAGCTGCGGGGAATCACCTTGTCGCCGTAAATCCCTTGACAAAGCCCGCGACTTAAATTGGACTTTCTCGGTCCTGGGCTCGGTCTCGATCACACCTGGTGCTATGGGTCTCAGCACGGCAGGTGGATGCTTCCTCATGTCCTCATACAAATCGTATCCTAGACCTCGATTAAATGTGCAAATCTTGGACTGGTCTAGAATAAGATTCAGCTTCTTTTTGCCTCCTACAAATCTCTCGAGAGTGTTCATAAGATACTGACACTCCCGAAAGAGAGAGGTGCAAGAAGAGCAGGGAAGAAGAGACAAGCAGAAGGTAAGGAGCGTAAGAAGAACCAACAAGAGAGGAAAGAATGGCTTGTGCACGCACACCGACTGAGGACAGTCCTACTACTAGCCGTTGGTTCACGTTGCTAAGCATCTCCACCTTACCCTTGGGCTCCTTCCCCACCTCAAAGAATCACATCACAATGAGTTGATGGCTTCTCTAGTAAATCCTTAGTTAGCTTCACACATTGTTCATTCAAAGCAACAAGTTCAAGTTTTAGTTTATCACAACTAATGCATGGTGAGCTAATAGGATCCTTAGTCGCAAACTGAGCCAATTTGTTGTTATGATCAACCATCTCTTGGAATTGCTTAGAAATAGACTCAAGCTCAAGTGTCAATTTTGGACAGTTGGTGCAAGAAACAACAGGCTCAAGTAAAGAAGCATGCAACTCAGCAATTTTATGATCTGCCCTTTTTAAGTTCAATTTCAAATTATTGCAGTTTTCACAAGACTTGGGCAGATCCAGGAGCATGGTATAAAGACCTCTAAAAATATTATCCTTATCCTCACATGAGGTGCAAGCAATAGTCTCAACAGTAGTAGATGACGAAGGAGCTACCCTACTCATCTCAAGCTCAGCAAGAAGACTAATGTTCTCCACCTTAACCATGTCAAGCTCAGAGAATAGACTATCATGCGAGGTCCTTAATTTCTCCATGTCACCTAACAGAGCACAGCATGTATCACAATCATCACGGGAGGGAGCAGATGTAAGTGAAGTAAGCTCCCGTGATAATCTATCTACTTCCTTCTCCAACTCGCTAGCTCTAGCTCTAGCTCTAGCTCTAGCATGGAATCTACCTAGCTTAAGAAAAGCATCATTAAGCTGGTCGTAGGTGGGAGATACCTCGTCGGAGTCGAAGTACAGCTCGCTGTCGCTCGATTCGCCCTCAAGGGCCATGAAGCACATGCCGAGAAGTTGTCGCTGCCCTTGGGTTCTTGCTCGTCCGTTCCATCGTCGTCGCTCCACCCCTCCACCTCGCTGAGATCGAGGTCGCCGGCGCGCGAGGACGCATGGAAGAGCTTCTTGGCTTTGCCAAGGTTGCGGAACTTCTTCTTGCCTTGTGCAGAGCCGAGGGCTTCTTGTTGCGTTCTTGTCAATGTAGTCGTTCTTGCTCGAACCGTAGTCACCTTTGCCCTTCCCGGCTTGGGGCGGTTGCCGAATGTGGTTGGAGCCACCACACTCGAAGCAAATCACGGGTCCTCCTCTCTTTCCATCCCTCCTCCTCTTGTAAGCATGGGAAAATCTCCGAGCTAAGAGGGCTAAATGCTCATCCGCAAGCTGCTCTAACTGATCATCAGTTATGTCACAGAGAGCAGCAAGGGAGAATCCGCAGAGAGAATCAAAAGAAGAACCGGAAGCCAAATTGGGATCGGTGACTAAGGCCATCAACTGCGACTTCGACTTGCGAGAGACAATGTCAATCTCGTGAGTATTGAGGTGCAAGTACAGCGCATCAAGTGTCAAAGTCGAGAGGTCCGTGGTGTCCTTGATGGTAGTCACCTTCATCTCCCAAACACGAAGATCGAGTGCAGCGAGCATCTGTCGAGCGTTATCCGAGTCGGGGTATGTGAGACCAACCGCTCGGAGGTTGCTCAAAATCTTGTGAAAACGCACAAAACACTCATCGAGGGACTCGCCAGCGAGCATTTCAAACTTGTTGTAATCTCGCTTGAACTGGTCCTATCGCACCATCTTTATTTGGGTGGTGCCCTCATGGTAAGCATCGAGGGTCTCCCAAATATCGAAGGCGGACGAAAGATGAGATATGCGGTCAAACTCGCTACGACTCAAGCCCTGGATAATGATGTTCCTTGCCTTAGCGTTTGCCTCAACATCAGCCATATTCCCGACGTTGATGTTCTCATCGGCAGGAACAACAAACCGGACCTTGACCTTTCGCCAGATGGCATACCCCTGAGCCTGGATGTATGTTTCCATTCGGCTCTTCCAGAAGGGGTAATCGATCCCATCAAAGACGGGAGGCTTGGTCGAGTACTTGTCCGTCGCCATGGCTCTAGAGACCGGTTAAGATCTATTGAGAAGAGCTAACCGGCTCTGATACCAATTGTTGGACCGAAATGGCGACAGAGGGGGGGTGAATGTCAATCTCTTAAAATCTCGACCCCTCAAAGTACTCACAGGAAATCTCCTCTCCGAGAGCTAAAAAGCTATGAAGAGAAAGACTTAAACTCACTGATCCTCAAATAACAGAGAAGAAAGCCTAACCCTAAATGCCCAAGAGAAACAACATATTTATCACAAAAGCAAGAGAGGCCGGGCTGAACTCAACAGGGCGGGCGGTCTGACCGCTCGGGCTGGGCCGGTCTGACCGCCCAACCTTGGCCGGTCTGACCGCTTGCGCCTTGCCGGTCGAACCGCCTACCAGGTTCCGGTCTGACCACCCTGTTCATACAAGTTTGACCGCCCCTCGGGATGCAGAGGACAGCAGCAGTAATTTTCAGACAAAAACTGAGAACTCCAGACTGCAAGCAAATTTGAGATATTCTTCTAGATTTCTCTGCCCAGATTAGTGAGACTACCTCTCAAATAACCTATAGGGTCTAGAAAGCCAAAAGAAGACAACTCATGAACACAAATTTCAGATTATGGCAAAAATCTGAAACTTTTTGCAGAGCTGACCCAAAATCCAAAATACTCCCCAACCATTGATCCTTTGGCCACGAAACTTTGAGGATAGCTACTCAATAGCCATTAGGCTCAACATCTCAAGTTTCATGTCATCTCGCAAAGGGAATCAAGAAGAGCACCAAAACCCTAGAAAGGTAAGTGAAGAACACAGGGAGCCCAAAAACCAAAATCTGAAATTAAACGAAGTTTGCTCTTGGAAACTTGATTAAATGATCTTGAGGCATCATCCCAACAATGAGCAACCCATTTTGGGCTTCCCCAGCAAGAAAGAACTCAAAAGTCAAAAAGTCAAAAATCAAGCCAAGAGGAGAACGAAGAACAGACAGGAGCACGAGGGAAGAACTTCAATGATTTCATTTCAAATCGAACAAAAAGGATTATAGAGGAGTCCCGATACGCATGAAAATTAGAACAAGAGGAATGATTAACTGGATCCTCAACTCATCCTCTCCCTCTCCATCTCTAGTCTCAAGAACACACACACCCATACATGGTTGCTAGAGAAGGGACTCAAGAACACATCGAAGGAGACAGACCCTCTGCCCTCTCCAACAACTCTCCACTACAAAAAACCTCACCAACTAAAGCCTAAAGCCCAAGCAAACTCTCAAAGCTTCTTTTGACTCTAGCAAACCCTAACTCTCTCCCAAAGCCATGAAGGGGCATGCAGCCACCAACACCTATTTATAGCCCTTGGCTAACGGGTCTCCAACCCGTTATGCCCGCTAAACCCAAACGGAGCCCGCTCCCGCTTTTGCAGCCTCGCGAAATTACCATTTCGCCCCTCCTACACCTTCCGGGAAGCTTCCACGCTCCTTGTCGTCCAAGCCTCGCAACCACCTCGAGTCTCCGCCGTCTTCGACACATCTCGACCGTTCTGACCTCGACACTGCCCGTGTCTAGTCCGGTTACCTCGTGTCTCGCCACGACTCCGCCTCGACGTCCTGCAGCCAACACAGACAAGAAACACATCAAATAGCACCGTTCGATACATGAAAGCATAGATGCATTAATGAAACCTCATTAAGCATGAAAATAGCCCAAACCTGACAAATCGACATAATATGCATCCTAACCACTTTGATCAGGCTCGACCAAGTCCGACCGAGCCCAATTGCACCACGCAACGACATGGTCCGAACCAACCAAATCAAACTCGACTTTCCTAAACCGATGTCAATTACTCATCACATACATGGGATGACCTCCACATGGTCTCTCAGGTTTTTAACCTGCTTTGAGTGGTTTTGCTCTGCTCCGAGTGGTTTTTGTTGCCTCTAAGTGGTTTTGCGTTTCTCCAAGTGATGCTGTTGGGTCCAAGTAGTTTCGGGAACTCGAAAGAATACTATAGTAGTGGTTGATACTTGTAGGAGTACTATAGCAGAGCACAGAGTTATGACCACGTTCAACGTCTCAGCGGGACGTGAGATTTGGAGGCAGAGGAGGCATGCAAGTCATAGTTCGACCACACTAATGTTTACGACCATTCAAAGTCGTTTACGACTATGTTGTTTGTTGGTTGTGAACACGGCATGCATTTCGAATACGACAGACTTTGATTACGTTTGACTTTGATCACGTCTGGCTTCGACCACGTCTGACTTCGACCACATTCGACTACGACCACGTCTGGCTTCAACCACGTACGACTTCGACCATGGCAACTTGACTTCGACCACGACAGATGGACCACTGAAGGTAATTGTAGCTACAGTATTTTTATATGGTAGTAGCTGAAGTACTTTTTAATGGTTATAGTTATAATACTTTTCATGGTCGTAGACTTTGCAGTTGATAATGGTAGACTTTGTGATCGATAGGCATAGACTTTGTGATTGATAATCATAGACTTTGCGGTCGATAGTCATAGACTTTGTAATCGAAGGTCGTAGATATTGTGGACTGCTCTTGTAGTCATATTTTTCGTAGTCTTGTCGATAGTAGTAGACTTTGCAGTCTGTTGTCGTTATCTTGGGTAGTCGAAGGCTTTACAATCGGTTGTCGTAAGATTTACGGTCGGTACTCATAGACTTCTTGGTCAGTAAGAATACTTCACTTCTTGTGATTTGCAGGTACTTCGAGTACTCGTGTTAGACCAGCGGGTGATTGGCTGGTGCTCGGTGATTAGTGAACAGTGCTCGGAGGAATAGTACTCAAAGGATTCTATACTTGGTAGTCGAAGGACTCAGTACTCGGTAGTTGGAAGTACTCAGTACTCGATGGTGGGTGATCGGCAGTCGTGGGTGTTGCGATTAGGTGTCTGAGACTTGTGGTACGTGTTGGTACTCAGTTGTCAGTACTTGATAGTTTTGTTCTCGGTAGTGATGGGTGTTTTTCCCGAATGTTTTAAGTGAAGTGATAAAGTTTCCCAAGTACCTATGGTTTTCGAATACTCATTGTGAGAGCAGTCATAATGAGTTGTCTGAGGCTGGTTTCTGGATAGTGATGGGATGTGTGGTCGTGGACGACCGGGTTGATGGTCGTGGATGGTTTGGTTCTTGTATATGGATAGACAAGGGTGTGTTTTGCGTGTGTGTGTGTGTGTGTCGGAACTTGTGCCAGAAAAATGGTTCTTTGGTCTTTGATATGTAGGTGGGCGTGGAGACGATAATGGTCGGTGACGAGGAGGATCGGGAATAGGACGGGGGGGAAGTCTAAGGTCTAGATGATTGAGGATGTCATGCGAGGTGGTCGGGCTCATACTGGAGCACATGGAGATCAAAAGTGGTGATTCGTGGAGAAGCTACGGACGGTGCAATCCAGGAGGCTTCGATACGCGGTGATGGTGCGTGATGAAGATACAGGAGGTGCTGTCCTAGAGATTTCATCACATGGTGAGATTGGAAACATTATAGATGGAGTTTGTAACGTGGAAGAGTTGGAGATTGATAAAACCCGTGTTAGAAAGGGTTTCGGATCCCTTGATTTGAGGAAGAGATTAGGTGTTGTGTTCGTGTTTGAGTCAGTCACGATTGGGATGTTAGACTATAAAAGTAGAGAGAAACTAAGGGTTAACATGACAAATTTTTTAGGCCTTTCGTCAAGTAAGTTTTTAGAGGTGCCGTAAGGGCATTTTGTAGCCAAAAACTTGTTACAAAAATAATAGATTAGTGCTATATCTTAATCCATGTCGACTTTTTATCAACTTTGCATGCCTTTTCTATGGCATTATCAAGATCAGGGACTAAATCTTTCAGTCATCTCAATAAACATGTTAGTCTCTTTACTCATTGTCGTCAGTAATTAGTAAAATTATTTTTAGGGGTTGACAAGTGTATGGCTAGGTGTACTTGTGCACATATGCCTACTTGCCAGCCTACTTGGAACGTGCATGTGTGTACGTCTGTGTAATACATACTCGTCGTACGCACAGTTGTGTATGACTACTTGTACGTGGCTATGTATGCCTGCTTGTATAAAGTTATTCGGAGGTCGTGGGTACGTCTGTGTAACCAAACGTGTGTCAGTCGTGTAGTGTCCTCCGAATAAATCGGTACAAACTACACACATTGCATTTTGGGAATGGCAATTTGCCATCCTCTTCGAATGGGAAAATAAGCAATAAGCTATACACCATCAGTAAAAAAAATAACAGCTTCAACTATAAGCCATCAATAAAAAAGAACATAATAATTTCAGTCATAAACCATAGTTAAAAAAAGGCCCATTGACCAAAGGATTGGCTCACAGAAGCTCTTGACTTATGGAAATTTCGTCCAAATTCCAGTCACGTTTGCATGTCAATCCGTTTCATTTCAAAAGTCAACGGTTCACGGCCAGAAGTAGTTTCAGACATGAGAGATCAGTCACCGACATGTGGGGCCACAAAGTCAGTCTCATAGGGTCTGTTTGGTTGCCCGCATGGAACTTGGCTTGCATCAGCTCATGCAATAGATGTGTGTTTGGTTGCCTGATTGGCTCTCCGAGCCAGGCCCATCTCATGCAAAAGGATGTCCCGAGTCAGGCCCGAGGGAAACGAAGATATCGACCTTCGCTCCTCAGCTTGGCCCGGCGGATGCAGCGCACGGCGCCCGAGGGAAGGAAGGAGAGCGGAAGAGGAGGCGGCGACTCCGCTCGGGTCGGCCGGAGGAGAGCGGAAGAGGCGGCGACTCCGCTCGGGTCGGCCGGATCCGGGGCGGAGGGCGAGGAGGCGACGGGAGGCGCCATCGGTAGGGCGCCGGCCGGATCCGGCCCGGCGGCACACTCCGCTCCACGAGCCGCACGCCGCCGCCGCCAGAGAGGAGAGAGAGAGAGGCGTCTGAGGGGGACGGCGCGGAGAGCCCGAGGCCAGCGGAGGGAGCCCGAGGTCGGCCTGAGCCAGCCACCGCGCCGCCGTCCGCCGCCGAGTGAGCCCGAGCGCGGGGAAGGTAGGCGGCGGGAGAACCACCGGCGCCGCCGCGCTGGCACAGAGCCGACCGCCGCCCGGGCGGAGAAGGTGAGGGGAGGAGGCCGGTCGGCGAAATGAGTGGAGGAGAGAGAGACAGTGAGGAGGAGGCCGGTCACGAATGAGTGGAGGAGAGAGAGAGAGGGAGGAGGAGGCGGTCTACCGAATGAGTGGAGGGAGAGAGAGACGGGCCGGGCAACCAAACACCATCTTTACTCATACAACTTCAACAAATACAGCCAACCAAACAAGTATATTTGCATGTGCCTAGCCAGGATAAGACTAACCAGGATGAGCCATACGAGCTGGGTTGAGAAGATATGGGCAACCAAACAGGCCCTATATAGAGACATCACTTCATTTCAGAGATTCAGAAATCAGAACTGGGGTTTGTCTCCCTCGCCGCCGTCGCCGCCATGGTTCTCGCTCTACGAACCCTCCCTCGCTGCCTTCTCCGCCCTATCCACCACTCCAATCCGCTCTCCACCTCCACCTCTGCCTCATCTACCGACCTCCGCGAGCTCCTCCGCATCCAACGCATCCTCCCCAACCCCACCGCCACCGCCCCACCCCCGAAACGCCAAGAAGACCCACAAGCCGCCACCGTCACCACCACCAGCCTGCACCGCCTTCTCCACCGCACCGCCGGCGTCACCGCTGCCGAGGCCACCTCCCTTCTCCGCGGCATCCCCAACACCCACCGCCTGGCCCGCCTCCTCGAGGAGCTCCACAGCCTGCGCCTCCCGGGGCACGAAATCAAGAACGCCCTCGAGTTCGACCGGGACGGGCTCCTCTCCATGGAGCCCGGGGAGCCGTCCCGCCACATCGAGCTCCTGGACGAGCTCCGGTGCCGGAGGGCCGTCAAGGACCGGGTCCTCGCGAACGGCGTGCTCAGCGCCGCCGTCGCGGTGAGGCGGCGGGTGGAGCTCCTGCACGGGCGCGGGCTGATCCGGCGGGACGCGTTGAAGGTGCTCACATTCGAGCCGCGGGTGATGCTGTACAGCCTGGAGGATGTGGAGAGGAAGGTGGAGTTCTTGGTGAGCAGGATGGGGTTCGAGATTGGGTGGCTGGTGGATTACCCGGAGTTCTTGGGGGTGAACCTCGACAGGTGGATCGTCCCGCGGCACAATGTGGTGGAGTACTTGAGGTCGGTCAGCGGGCTTGGGGACCCCATTGAGATGAAGCATTATGTGAGGTTCAGTCGCCGGAGGTTCTACAATATGTTCGTGAAGCCGTACCCAGAGTGCGAGAAGATATTTGGGGGGCTGGTCAGGGAGAGGGAGAAGGAGGTGAGGCAGCGGCATCCGTCAGGGCTTTGGAAGATGTTTAAGCCGACAAAGTATGAGAGCACTGAGGAGGATGTGAAGAACATGAAGCTTCTCATGGAATCACTTCATTGACTGTTTTCTGCCCAAGGGAATACCAATTGGGTCTGATTTTCAATTCGGTTGCTCAGGGTTCTGGGGAGACTCATGATGGCTAGTGTGGGTGGTATTGTGAAAGTGTACTTGTTCAACTGAGATGCAGTGTGCCAACAAAATGGCAGTTGTGTTGAACATGAAACACGGTGCATATTCTGGAACTCGTCTTGGCAAGGCATTCCACCACGGATTACAAGCTTAATCAAAGCAAGACCTGTCTTGAGGCTGACTTTAACTATAATGCCTCAATCGTGTTATGCTGATCAGAGCTAGTTTTACTGGAGAGCAAAGCTGACAACAGGTTGATGAAAGCTGGCAGCTTATGGAATGACTATCTCAAGTTATCAATGAATAGATAGAGCAATAGTTCTTTGTATAATTTTTGAGGAATGTATGATCATCAGGTTAGAACGTTCAACTGAGAGGGTGTATATATTACCTTCACTAACAAGGTATACCAAAAGGTTCTCTTGTGCTTGCATTGGGGTCCTTTGGTTAATTTACAGACCTTTGCCTGCTTTCGATTGTGTAGTTAAGTAATTTTACCTTCCAGTGCATTCTTTTTCAACATTACTAGGACTTACTCATTGATACATCTTGAGAAATGAATATAAATTTGTAAATACTAGTTTGCCATACTTTGCTAGAGCTGTTCTTTTATTCGTCTTCTTCCAACGCCTCCTGATGTGTCCAATAGTGTTCTGCAAGATACTACTGAAGTGCTCTGTACATAATCGGGAATAATTAACAACACTATAATGCAATACTGATGCATCTTACACTATTGAATGTTATTAGAAAGTTTGAACTTAGCTAATTGCATATGCTTATGTGGAATACGACTCAGACCTGGTAAAAGCTGATGACATGAAGAGATAAAAAAAAATCTTTAGAGTACAGTTTTGGTCATTAACCTTTGTAGCATGCCCTATTTATTTCTGTGGTAATAGAAAGCCAGATATTGCTCCCCTTTTCTTGTGATCTCCAAATACAAAAGGAGCCGACCATAGGCCCTATTTATTTGAAAGTCTGCAATACAGTTCCCTTCCCTGCATCGTTTAACCAATTCAATTTCTCATCAAATGCCTTCCTCCAAACTCAAATAATTGTCCTTGAGGCAATCAAATAGGAAGTTGGTCTCATTAGAACAATATGTCTTTGTTAAAACTAGGCTATATCTTGCCAGTTATAGGCCTTGACATCTGCCAATCTGTGTATCTCAGTTCTAGATCATATTCATGTTTTATTGGGTTTTATTTGTTGATCTTCCCGTCAGTGAAATCTGATGATAATCCCATGAAAGTAGTGCCGGAACTTGAAAGATTGGCCTAAGAAGGTACTGGATAGGTTGCTATGTTGATTTTTAATTTTGGCTGACTTCTGAATTTGTATGGTCTACTTGGAGAAAGGTGACTGCGGTAGGAATTAATTTGTCTGTCACCTGAAGTTTTAACAAAATCAATCCGAAATGTATAAGCACATGATAGGATGTGCTGGTATGCTCGGAATTTTGATGAGGAATAACAACAAAGTAGAGATGTATCTGGTAGAAGAAAATGGCAGCAAGGCTATTCATCATGCAAACAGTTTTGACTTTTGAGTTGGTGGTTCTTGACTCCATCCGAAAATATCATGGAAAGCGAGGAAACATTCATGCCACTCTCTCTCTCTCTCTCTCTCTCTCTCTCTCTCTCTCTCTCTCGTTTGTCTGTCTCTCTATATATATAAATATAATTGCTGCTTAATGAAGGATCTGTTGAGCACTGAGGATGTGATGAGGACATCCAAATTCGGCTTGCAAGCAAGGGAAGACAGCCATGTGGCCAAGAGGGAGACCAGTCGTGCAGCCCAAGTTCAAGGAAGGAAAGCAAGCGGCCACAAGCTCGGGAGGAGCTAGCCCGTGTGACTTCTCAAGGGAGACGTGCAAAGAAAACCACGGCGGGAGGAGGCTCAGACCGGATCAAGCCATGCCATGCCCTTCAAAACAGAATTCGTAGTTTTTGTGGGGGGAGTCTCGAGGACCGATCGGTCTTCACTTCAGGAGAACTCAAAAACGGAAGGCGATACACGTGGGGGTCACCACGGCCTGCGTGGTCATGTTGCGACCTTGTAAATTCGTTTTACTACTAGTCCGAACCAAGTTTAGGAGTTTGTGAGTCCGAGTTAATAGATGGAGTTTTTAAGTCGGTTCCTTTAGACAAATCAAGTCAGCCGGCCTTAGGCCATGTGCATCATGTGGGGAGGGTGTCATAAATACCTGACGTCTATTTTTGTAAAAAATAGATCAGATATTTTTTTATAATAGATTAAAACAGGAGATTGATTTGTCCTTCGATGATGACTAAATTATCTTGAGGGAAAATTGAGAGTACATTGATAATCAAGATCGTTCAATCTTTCCGCTAGGAATTGGAAGCATGATAAGACTTCTGATGGTCGTAAAGTCCGGTGTGTGTTCTCGTGAATTAAAGAGTGTTCGTTATTGCATTAGCAACAGAGGATCACTACAATTTAAGAGGCCATACGTGAGTATTTTGATCCTATTTCGAGAAGATCGGGCGACTTCATATCATCTTAGTATCAGAGTATAGTTTTCTCGTAGGATTATTTATCCTAACTTTTAGATTAATTTTATTGTTGTATTTAATTCCTTAAGTCCAAGAAAATAGAAAAACACAAAAATAGCCAAACCCTACTTTTTATATATTATTTCTCGCGAGTTTTATTAAGTTTTTGTCCCATTGAATTTTTTGTTTAAGTACTGATTGTCGTGTTCTTATATGTAGCTTAATGTTATGTCCACTAAAACATTAGAAAATTTTTGCTAGTTGAATACCTCAATTAGCATTAAAAAAAAGATCAATCTACCCTCGTGCGCTACAGTAACCGCGTGAGCAACAGTACGCACGGTACCGTGCGCTACAGTGAACGCATGCTACAGTACTTGTGTGAGGTTCGTCGTATTCTTTGGTTGAAAATTCTAGCCGAGCCGAGCCGAGCCGCATTGTGTTGCGTTACCTTGCTGTTGTGCGGTGCCGATGAACCCGGCTGGTCGTCACATGGTTGGAGCCTAGTCTTGCAAGTTGATTCGAACGTAAACTATCCGTCTTGCTCCCATTCGAAACCTGCTGGGTTAGAAGCCGGCCGAACCGATTTGGGGCCGGTTTTTTTTCAGCTTTTTTTCTTCAGCTTTTAACTTTTCTACAGTAACTAACTCTTTAAACAAAGTGTCTTTTCAAGATAGTGTCTACTAGTTAATTGTAATATATACTGTACCGACTTAATTTATATCGATAAAAATCGTACGTGAGTTTCAGTTACTCTGTAATCTCTCATACGAATAGCTCAAAAGTCACAAGCTGCAGTCAAAAGCTACAAGCTACAACCAAAAAGAATAGACCCTGAACTTAGCAAGCTATCATTTGTGTTGGTATCCAACGGGCTGAATCATCACGTGGAGTCCCGAATTGAATTGCTAGTTGTCTCATCTGAACTCCACCGGAGAAGCGTTTATGTGCAGGTCCACTTCCTCCAAAACCAAAGAGACTGCTGCTGGTGGTGGTTGTTTGCTTGCGCCATCAAATCAAGCCGAGCAAGTCATCTAACCAGCCGAAGCTTTGAAATTAATCTTCACGTAAATTTTCATTCATCAATTGAGACTAGCTATTGATAATTGTTTTCAGCATTACTTACACTTTGTATTTTGGACTTGTAAATCAAGAGGGAAGCAAAACCAAGTCCGGCCACTAAGTTTCAAAAACTGGAAAAAGGCAGCAGCTCACAAGAAAAGCCACAGCTAAAAAAAGAACAAAACCGCATTGCCTCCTTTTGGTATCATCAAAGCTAATGAGAGGGAAAATCTCATGTTCATGCGGCTGTGAAACAAAAGATTGAAAAACACATTGGCCGAATTAGGGTACACATTGGCCGAATTAGAGTAAGTTCCCCTAGTCCATATTTCAGATTGTATATTTAATTTTTTTGAGCAATCTTGTGCCTTTACATTCATCTTATTACAATTGGCTAGCGTCTCTCCTAATACTTGATGCAAAACGATATAATTAATCCTCAATGTCAGATCGCCTCTATTTAGCTCATTCTTTTGTTTGCATTGAGTCACATTAATCTTTGCGTGTGTGTTCATATACTTCACTTAAACCAATTAGATCAGTACTTAGGCGAAATATTTTAGCTTAGATTATTACTTAACTTTACAATATCAAGAATTTCAGATTGCATAGGATATACACTTTCGTACCAACTCCACTAAATAATCGTTGTTGTACAATTCATATACACTTTTAAATTTGCTTGATCATCATATTACTGATTGTAACTTCTACCAAATATAAGTTTTTATTGGTATTAATTAAATTCAGAAAGGGTAAGAGTATTAATTAAATTCAGAAGGGTAAGAACTTAATTGAAAGAGAAAAGAGAGAAAGAGAGATTGAGTGGATTTTATTAATCATCCATATATATTCTTGCTGTCTTGTGTTTTTTTTTTTGCACAATTTAACAATGTTAAGTGGAGAAGATAACTATGGTGAGGAATATAATGTTGACTTTAATGCCTCCGGTGAATTGCTTCCAATATTAAACATTGAGATGCACATTGCAACAAGAATTTATAACTGGCACCACTACAATGGAGGGACAACTCAAGGCGGATATGCAGGATCTTTGCATTGAATTCAATCAATAGATGAACGTGTTACATACGAACATCGTGAATGATGTTGTGTGGGCATTTCATCTACAACAAGAAAAAGATAACTTTGTTCCTTTCTATGGAAATAATTATCAAGAGGAGTATCTTAAGTGGAAATGGTGAATGGAGAAAGTGTTTAGATTTTAGAAACTTTCCAAAGCCCAAGAGGTGATGCATGCTACTAGGGAATTTGAAGACTATGCTTATAGTTGGTGGCAACAACTATTTAGAAAATAACTCATTAAATCTTGGTTAAATTTAAAGGCATTCATAAGGAGCAAGTTTGTACCATCTTATTATGCGTGGGAATTGCTTCACCATCTGGAGAGCATCACATAAGGGAATATTATTCAAGATTACTATTTTGAGCTGCAAAGTGCATTGCGTCGTCCTGGTATCACTAGTCTATTAAGTGAGAAGACATACTTAAAGTAAGCTTGAATTCTAAGATCGCCATTGCACTACCACATAAATTTTTTTATTAGTGTGTATGATCTTGTGAATTGTGCTATTGAGTGAGGAGAAGAGAATTAAGGAGAGTCATGCACCATGGTTCCATGTGAGCCAACCCTTCCGTTCGGCGCTACTAGTGTAACACATGAGAAGATGATCGAGTATGAGACTTTTTCTTCAGTCAAGAGCACATGTAGTGTTGTCCTGATGCTATAAACAATACTTGAGAAGCATCAGAACCCATGCGAGGATGAGAGCCACATAATCAAATTGAATTAATAATAAAAAGATTGAGTTATATGATTCCACCATATGTAAGGTTGAGAATATCCAAATTGAGTGTGAGAAAGATACATCAAAAAAAAGAGAAGTAGATGATAGACAAAGTAAGGTTGATTTTGAAACTAACACATTAATATGTACTTATAGTTTTGTTTTTTACATTGTACAGGTTGACATTGAATACAAGGAGTTAAACATTCAACAACTAGCACCATTAGTAGTAAAAGATAAGAAGACAACCACGAATGAAGATGAAGAATTTGCTGCCCCGTAGATACATCATGATGATTTGATACCTACAGTATCTACATCAACTGAGAATGATGATAAAGGCAATAATATGAGATCTCATGTGTTTAAATGGAAATTTCATGTTCTAAATTTTCTAAACTTAATTTACATAATGTGGAATTGATTACATATAAGGAAGTTCTTACTAGAATATCTCCTAATATTTCTTTGTACTATATCACGTTTGATGATTCTAGAGAGCTATCTAGTGTGATTACAAATGTTGCTAAAATTTTATGTTTAAAATCACTAGTTAATACTTATGTCTACATATATAAGTTCAATTTGATTGGATATTATGGTGTAGATAATAAGTTCTATGTTTATCGAATATGCATTACATGTGATGAGTTTGCTGCATTGAAATTGCATGTTTTGGATAAGCAATCTTTTATGCCCTATCGTAATCACAAGAGATGAGTTTCAACAATAGTGTTTGCTATTTTAAAAGATTTCTTAAGCCTACTCATTCATTATTTATTGTACAAGCATGTACAAATAATCAGAGTAGCACAATTGAAGCATGGAAAACACTAAAAAATTTCTTCCCATATTTGAACAACTTAGTTTGGTTCTGTCTATTAATGACTTGTCCATATACTTAGAAAATTCAAGAACGACTTTTCCATGGGAGAGAGAATAATGTGAAATATAATATTGCAATATATACATATATAGTTGTTGTTGCACTAATTGGTTTATGCAAAACAACGAGAATGACACAATAATTGATTTTTATATATATATATATATATATATATATATATATATATATATATATATATATATATATATATATATATATATATATATCATGCATATATGTTTTCCTTTTGTTTATTACACCTTTAGATGTACATGATATGCTAAATAGAGAAGTATGAACGATATATATATATATATATATATATATATATATATATATATATATATATATATATATATATATATATATATATATATATATATATATATATATATATATATATATATATATATATATATATATATATATATATATATCATGCATACATATTGTTCTCTTTGTTTAGTACACTTCTAGGTTATTAAAAGGTGAATGGCTTTTCGTGAAGAAGGGGAGGATGATATGGACATCCACGCTTTGGCTTGTAAGCAAGGGAAGACATCCATGTGGCCAAGAGGGAGACCAGCCGTGCAGTCCAAGTTGAAGGAAGGAAAGCCCAAGCGGCCACAAGCTTAGGAGGAACTAGCCAGTATGACTACTCAAGGCAGATGTGCAAGAAAGCCCACACCGTTAGGAGGCTCAGATCGAATCACGCCATGCCATGCCTTTCAAAACAGAATTCTAGTTTTTGTGGAGAATCTCAAGAACCGATCAGTGTACAGGAGAACTCCTCAAAAACCGAAGCCAATACACGTGGGGTTACCACGGCCTACGTGACATTTTCAATGGTGACTATATAGTAATGCCTATAGATTGCTATCTCATATAGATATCAGGTTAAATATCATTATTCCAATGCATAATATATATCATTTATCAATACTGTGATTTAATATTTATTTTCAACTCCCTTCCTAATGCACCGTTTAATGCAGTGACACACTTTGTAATGTGGTAGACTTCACTTTTCTCCCCAATAGATGTCTAAGCTAATATCTTTGTGTTGGATTGCGTGCTTAAGCAATATCTTGCATGATACTACTTCCCTCTCTTCCTTCATTAATATTCCATCCATCTCAGTACTAATCCTATATGGTATACTAATTAATGCTATAGACACTGCTTACGTAGGACCATTGGGAGTGCCCTACTAGTCCAAACCAAGTTTTGGAGTTGTGAGTACAAGTTAATAGATGGAGTTATTAAGTCTGTTCCTTGTGACAAATCAAGTCAGCCGGCCCTAGGCCATGTGCATCATGTAGGGAGGGCGTCATAAATACCTAGTGTCTCCTCTTGTAAAAATAGACTAGATATTTTTTTATAATAGATTGAAACAGTATATTGCTTCGTTCTTCCATGATGAATAAATCATCTTGAGGGGAACTGGGAGTACATTGATAATCAAGATTGTTCAACCTTTCTGCTAGGAATTAGACGTGCGATAGGGCTTCGCTTAGTGGTCGTGAAGTCCAACGCGTGTGCTCTCGCAAGTTAAAGATTGTTTGTTATTGTATTGGCAATGGAGGATTACTACAATTCGAGAGGCTATACGTGAGTATTTTGATCCTACGTCGAGAAGATCGAGCGACTCCGTATCTCTACCCCTATAAACCACCAGTTAAAATTATCCTACATCCACCCAACAATTACCTACTCCACAGTCATAACCTTAACTACTTCACACCACAATATGCACCCATAATTACACCATCCTAAAAACGTTCGCACCAGATTAACTCTCCTCCATTCTCTCTCCTTACTCAACTATATCCGACGGTCATTCTTCAATGGATCTGCAGTACCCCTCCGCGTCCCTGACGCTCGCGGCTTGCATGCATGCAGGTCGATCGTCTCTTGGGTTCCAGACCCGCCGATCGTTCATCAGATCGTTCATCCCCGCCTCCCCCGCCTCCCCCGAAGGCCGCCGCCTCCGCCGCCTCCCCGAGGTGCAGCGGAGGGAGGGGAGGAAGGGTTTTGGAATTAGGCCGCCGTTGCGTGGGAGAGCAAAGTGAAGCAGCCAAACCGGCTAGCCACCAAGACTCGCCGCCCACCGCCACGCACCACACCACGCGCCGCCTCCGGTTCCGAGGGGTTTCGGCGCGGAGGAAGGGTTTCAGTGCGGAGGATCCCGGCGGCGAGGATGAGCGGCGGCAGGAGGAGGGAAGGGGCGGCGCCCGAGGCCGTCCCCGAGGCATCGAGAGGCTGGTGCGAGCCCGAAGGAGATCGTGAACCGCCCGACGCGGAGATCTACGCGGCGCTGCGCAGTGCGGCATGGACCCGACGAGGCGGTCACCGCCTCCTCTCCAAGGTCGTCCGTCTAGCCCTCGTGCGCCGCCCGCTATTTCTCGCTTGTTTCATTGTTCCTTTACGGGTTATTAATCGGATGCGCGATGGAGTTGGAGGGTACCGGGTTCTCGCCGCTAGGGTTCTTAGAAGTTTCTTAGAACTGCGTGCTTTTGCAGATTTGGAATGATTCACCGTTATGGCTGATTGGCTATGAATTAGTGGGAATCCGATGAACCTGTTTGGTATTTTGATTTATTGATTATATGTGATTTAGCTATTTATGAAGTAGCATTAGATAGATTTAGGAGCTCGTAGGAGTTAGGACTCGGCAAATCTCCTTCTTGTTCTACGTTTTATTAGGGTTCATGTATAGATTTCTGCTAAATGCTAAGAGTGGCAAGCGTAGCGTTTCAATTTTGGATTAGAGGGTAGGTAGATTCATTCGTTATTTTTGTTGTTCCTCTTGTTTTCTCGTGGTTTAAATTGGTGGCAATCATGGAGTGCTCAAAATTTCGTGGTCATTGCAATCTCAATTGCAACCGAGGAAGGAGTTGCTATGTTGGATGGGAAGGAGAATCGGGAACACGGAATGTGGGAAGAAGCGGGACAAGTGATTTCTTTGGTGGGAGTATGTAGGATGGATGGATCTTCCAGCGTTTCAATGTTTGGGGGCGAGTTCATAGCTTGATATTTGCTTTTGGACCGATTTAGCAACCAGGTTGCGAAAGGGCATGGCGACAAATTTGGCTCTGGGCTCGTAAGGATGATTGTGGTAAATTTAGCTACCAGCCTGGAGCAGTGGAACATTTAGATTGGGATAGGAGGTGGAGCCACCGGCTTGTCTTCTTGTTTTGAAAAGTGGAAACACTTCGATCCGCTTGTTTTGTGGCATGTGTTTATCCGGGATCCATTAGGTATTGCTGTATTTAGAGGAAGGTGTGATTGTGGGTTGGTTGTTCTATATAAACGTGGGTTTCATTTAGGATGTGTCGAACTTATGGAAATCAGACAAATGGAATTCTTGGTTGTTCGTTGGGCTATTTCTTCATATGTATAAATACAAAAAGACTATCACGGGGTTCTTGTGGCTTGTTCTTGGTTTGTCATTTATTCTTCTTTTTTGTCATCACGATTCTTGGTTATAACAGAGGAAATAAGCAATTCAGGCCCATCCTTAGTTTTTTCTGCAAGGAGTGTCAGAACTTTAGCTTATGGCATGCTAATTTATTTTACCTGTATTTGATTTTTTGAATGGGTTAATGAGCTTGCAGTGATTTAATCTTGGCTCTGTAAGGGGAGCTTTTTATTACTTGAGACTGCATGCTTTCTCTTTAATCTGTGAAGTTCAGTGCAGTTAAAGAAAGGTTGAGCTTTTATATCTCTTTGTTTTAGCTGGGATTCTATCTATTACATTTTTGGCTCCTTTGTGGCGTTTGCTTAGTTTTATCTTTACAATTTGGTAGATAAGTTATTCCTTTGTGTAACTTTTCTGGACACTATTAGCTTCCTTGTAAAGTGTTGTTGCTAACTCTATGAGGATTAGTGAATGGGCAAGGAGTAGGAATGTCACCTTAATACCTCATCTCAGAACTTGTGAAAGTCATAAAATACATCTTCAACTTACACGACATAGCCGAAAGGTGTAGTTTTGGGTTTTATGATTGCTTCACACTTGCTCGAGTTTATATGCGATCTTGTTGCTGCATATTGAGTACCTTATCTGCTTGTACACACAGACATACATACACACACACACATATACATATACATACACACACACGTACATATACATATACACACATACATACACACACACATACACACACATTTATGTGGATTGAGACTTTCCATCCATGATTAAGACTTTTCATCATGATATATTATATATCATATACCAGTGCTGTTTTTAGTTCCTACATGTTGTTTTTGATCTTTTAGATCATACCATATGGTTATTTTGATCATTAATTTACATGAACTATATTTGGCAGTTACCCCAAGATAGATTTGTTATGTTAGTTGGTCCAGCAGTTGTACGAACATTGATATCTCATATTCCACTGTTTTTTCAGATACTTTTCAAGAAGTAAAGAGCAAGCGCGATAAGAAAAAAGAGGTCAGTTGACACCTTTTCCTTAAATGCACCCTATATTCCTATGATGTTTGCTTATCTCAAAACTGATAACCAGATTTTACTTGGGTTGCTTATGGATTGGTGGTAATCTTCTTCCTGCCCTTACAATTTATTGGCATGAATATCCATAAAGAAGACATTTTGCCCATAGGCAATTCTTTTGGTTTTGCTTTATTTGTTGCGTCAAAATTTAGCATATTCAACTAATCTTTTGCTTTATTGTTTGTAAACAGTCTTGATGGAACTCACAGCTATAGTTATGTGCACTTACATAGGTTAAAGAGACTCCTGAGCCAAGATCTCGAGTGGCAAGTAATGCTACCAGTCGAGGCGTTAGAGGTGGTGCAGATCGAGTTGGACGTAACAATACTATTCACTCTAGCTCCATTGGTAATATGAACAAGCACAAATCATATCTTCAAGTTTGTTCATTTTTGCTGTAGTTCCTTTTGACCATTTATTTTCATTTTTAAAAAAAATCAGATAATGCAGCTTCAAGGTCATCAGTCTCGGGATCTGGTATGGCATCAACCAATTCCACTCAGAAGCCAATGGTTCCAATGTACGAAAAAAATATTCCTTTCACTACCTACTTTAAGGACATTTATGTTGGGTTTGCTTTTCTTAGTAGGCATAAATATAAACTTATAAGATCTACTCTTGTCTTTTCCCTGAAATTCTTGCCTGTTGGCCTTCGAGATGCTCATTTGTGTTGTTGTTGATGCCCCTGCTATGTTGTTAAAAACACTAACGGAAACTGCATGAGTTCTTACAAACAATTCTTTCCTTAGAAGGCTGGAACTCGAGTTCTTCTGGTTGAGTGGAACTTTTCGCTTGCATTCTGTTATCTGAGACAATACCATTTGTAATATTGTGTTAACTCCGAATCAACAATATGGTCTTTGGATGTTTGGATGATGCATGACATTAGAAGTGTACAAATTCTGTCATCTGATGATTCCAAGTTGCTTTGTTTTTACACCCATTTTGATATTCATGTTCCCTTTTGTCTGCTGTAGTTCCTCTGTAAACAAAAATATGGTTGCTGAGGGACCATCGGTACCATTACAACCATCATCTGGGTTTCAGCATGGTTGGTCTGGGATGCCAGGTCAGTTGTCAATGGCCGATATTGTGAAAATGGGCATGCCTCAGGGAAAGCCTTCTAGCAAGCCTGTGGTTACAGCGGACAAAGGATATGCTGGACAGTACCCATCTTTGCCAAGCACCGTAAACCACAATTGGAAACAATCTGTGAGCATTGTTCCGCCAACAGAGCTTGACCAGGGGTTACCTTCTGTGCAAGATTCTACTGTGGTTAAGGATCACAGTAACTCAGCTTATGACAACAAGCAGACATATGATAATGATTGGTCTCCACAGGATGAGCCACCATCAGGAAATCAATCATCCCTCCCTGAGACTTCTGGTGACCCATCATTATATGAGGCACCATTGCAGTCATCTACGCTGGTTGCTGATGTGGTTAACTCACATGAAAACTCTCATTTAGATGAAAACAGCTCAACTGCAATTAGATCAGTAGATGCTTCTGAGAGACACTTGGAGTATCATGAAGGCAATCCTGAATATAATGATGGATTATTGCAGAACTCGAGTACCTATCTGCCTCAGAAGCATTCTCACACAGAGGACGAAGGTGAGTGTAGAACTAAATTTACAAAATCTGCTGTGCTTTGTTTGTTATCCTTTTGTGGACCAAATATTTTTTGTTTGAAACATCTTTATATTGTGTTCCATGTGGAGAACCTGGATATGCTCTGTTGTCAACTTTTTACACTTTCTAGCCTTGGATAAACAACACAGCATCATTTATGAGTAATTGCCTTATATATTCCATAAAAAGTACTTTAGGCTATATTTCAATATGATAAGACAATTCAAATATCTAGGGGTGAAATACAGATTACTTTCTCTAATTGGTACACTTATTATCTTTTTCTATGTTAGCCTGCCTGTACACTTTCTCCGTGGGAATATGTTGAATTGTATCTGTGTTATGATAGTTTTTAGGGTTTAGGATGGTACTGGCAACGAATAAGGAGGCAAATAACCAACTTCACTTGACGTATTTATGTGACATTCATTATGTGACAAAACTATTTGGTTATACAATATATGAGACGTGAATCTTAATGAATTTGATTGTTCATTTTATTTTTTACAAATTTTATCTTGTTTTGTATTTTACCGTAGCGTTAGCACGGGCACACTACTAGTCATCTTAGTATTAGAGCACATTTTCTCGGTATGATTATTTACCTTAACTTTTAAATTAATTTTATTGTTGTATTTATTTCGTAAAGTCCAAGAAAACCGAAAAACACAAAAATATCCAAACCCAAGTTTTAACCTTGTAAATTTGTTTTGCTACTAGTCCAAACCAAGTTTAGAAGTTTGTGGGTCCGAGTTAATAGATGGAGTTTTTAAGTCGATTCCTTTAGACAAATCAAGTCAGCGCCCTAGGCCGTGCGCATCATGTGGGGAGGGCACAATAAATATCTGGCGTCTCCTCTTGTAAAAATTGACCAAATATTTTGATAATAGATTGAAATAGTGGATTGCTTATGGCTGAACCATCTTGAGGGGTAATTGTAAGTACATCGATAATCAAGATCGCTCAACCTTTTCGTTGAGAATTATGAGTATGATAGGACTTCGCTTGGTGGCCGTAAAGTCCAGCGTGTGTGTTCTCGTGAGTTAAAAAGTACTCGTTTTTGCATTGGTAACAAAGAATCGCTCTGATTTAAGAGGCTATACATGAGTATCTTAATTCTATGTCGAGAAGATCAGATGGCCCGTATTAGGAGGTATGATTTATAAAATATTTGTGGTTTCCAACTTGTAGTTAAGTGTTAACAAAACGTTAGTAGTCACCGAATAGAGACTAGATGCCCTTCCTTCTTTCGTCTTTTTTATTTTCTTTAATTGAGCATCCGTCCTTCTGTACTATTGTGTGACAGTTTGTTATTCAGTCCACCTAATGCGCCTACATATCCTAACTCTCTCTGTTAACTTATTCTTTTCATAGAAAGTGCTAAGTTGATTTTCCATTTACCTTGCATATAAATACTGGACATATGACTGAGACTATCGGTGCTTTTGAATTGCAGCAAATGATTGTGTATATACATCATAAAAACATGTGAATTGCAAATGCTGCCCTATCATTTATGCCCAATAGCAATAAGCAGTGCTTATTTGATGCTTTTTAGATCCTTGGAAAAAAATCAGTTTGGATGCGGAAGTTAATCTTTCTGTGACTTTATGATATGAACAAAATAATTAGTTAAATTTAACATGTTGGTAGGTCTTTTGCATCGTCCGTGTCCTATTGTTGTGGATATTTTGATTTCGGTAGAGTTTTACTTTTTCAGAGAAGACGTTAGCTTGCTGCAAGCTTAGTGGTGAATCCACTAGCTATTCAAACTTAACTTTACCTGCAGGCTGCAGCCCACGCCGCTGGCATCCGGGTAAGAAATACTGGTAATGGTTGTCTGACCAACCAAGTCTCTTAATTACGAAGAAAAGAAATTCCAGCATCACATCCACCGTGTCATAAACCAGTGAATTGTGTGGTACACCTCCTGTCATGAGTAGCGGTACTGTTCACACAAACAGTACTACACGGTTACCGTTTATATGGTAACCACTGATTTTGTTGGATTACTTTTTTTAGAGATAAGATAAGATTGGCTAAGATAATCTATTTTCATAGTCTTAAAAATAATTCCTCATGGATCAAACCATCCAATCTATATAAGAATGAGAGTGTGCATTATTTTATTAAGCAAGAAGAAGAAGGAAATAAGAGTTCATCCCCGTTAATGTCTATCTTCCTCCTCTAAAGTCTCTCCCAATCAAGCTGACACCAGTCGGCTGTCATTTTGATGGTGTTTACCCATAATGATCTAAGGATTATTACATTTGGTATCAGAGCTACTCACTATGGCTTATACTATCAAGTTAACATGTGGCAAGATCATTGCTGGCTACAAGAAATTCTCGTTAGACTCAAGAATGTAGAGAATATATTGAAGAAGATAATGGCAACGAGGGACAAAAAGAATGAAGCTCCAAGTGAAGCTACATTGGCAGCATTGCCTTTAGCTACACGATCAGTGACTCCATAGAAAAAGAAGGCTATAGCCATCCTACGGCCACTATCTCTGTGCCGCTGGTCGAGTCCATGCCTTCAAAGGTATGGAGCATGTTGAGTGCCTTAGGTGGGATCATAACATCGTTGCATCTCTCCCACCATAGTCGCACTCCAGGGAGGCAGAAGATACTTGGCTGCCCCGATCCAGTCACCTACATCGCAGGCATCTTCCTATACATCGGGCCATGCTGAAGTGCCCACGCCATCACCATCCATTGCCATCGAGGTCTGGCTCATCTTCGCTCACGTAACGTGGCAGCAACTTCATATCCTCTCATCGACGTGGAGTCTCCTAAGGCTGCAATCATAACCATCGCCCTGTAACTCAAGAACAAGTTGCTTGTTGAGAAGGGAGAAGTTGTCATATGCAGCGGTAATGTTCACGCAAACAGTGCTGCGTGTTTACTATTCACATGGCAGCCACCGATTTGGTTGGATTAGATTCCTTAGAGATAAAATTAGATTGGTTAGGATAATATATTTCCGTAATATTATATATAAGTTTTTTAGATGTCAAGTCATCCAATCTATATAAACATAGGAGTGTATCTCATTTTATTAAGAAAAAAGAAGAAAGAAACAAGACTTCATTCTTGTTTATGTCTATCTTCCTCCTCTAAAGTCTCTCCCCAATCAAGCCGATACTGCCCGGCTGACCTCCTAACGGTGTTTACCCCGTAAAGATTTAAGGATCATTACACCTCCCTTCTTTCTTTTCCTTTCATTGAAATGCCTATAATTTCCAATGAAGTTTTATCATTTCATTTATTTTCTTTTGTTTTCTTGTATAGAAGATTTTACGATTTCTCTGCCAATAATAGCTGTCAAGCCTTTTGTCTTGCCATTTGTTTGATATCTTCTCGGGTCTTGCTATGTCCTATGATGCTTTAGATGCTACATATATAATTTGCTTGCATTGCACTTTCTTGTCGGAGCAAATGTTTATACTTCCTTGTTCCTTTTACCAAGTACGAAGAGCCTGCACTCATACTGAGATCACTTATGAGAGTTACATCACCCAAGAAAAGTAACTTTGAAATATGATTTGTATGCCTAGTTTTCTTTTCTTTTTCTTAAAAAAATAATACCTGCTATCTTGCTATAAAAGAAAGCTCCGTTTGAACTGTCATAGAGGCATGTAATGTGTGCACAATGTTTTGTTGTCTCAGTTGAAAAATGTTCGCTTACTTCACTTTCAAGAAAATTTTTCATGCTGCTTTAATGAAGCACTCCAAAAGTAAAGGGAAGAGTTAGACTTTTGATCGATGGGCTACACATCATCGTGGACAATTTTGAACCAACATTTTTTTTATTCCAGGATAAGCTGCTATAAACTAGCACAGGATTCACTGCCCTATAAAGCCATCATAGAAATTAGAGTAGTAGTTATATCTGCACAAGAAAAGGTGGATGGGGATGAAGAAATTATCTCCACTGTATATAACCATGGTGATTTTCGTCTTATGCTGTCTCATTCATGTATCAACTACTGAACCTCTCCACGGTAGTCTTCTCAAGCTCTGTTCTCTTCCATATTGAATATGGATCTTGTTCTCTTGTTAATTGCGGGCATTTGTCTTACCATGCAATAGGTTTAAGAATGCTGCAGGAAAGTAAAGCAACTCCGACCTCCAATGCAACAACTCTGGTGATTCAGATTTTTTGGTTGTCGGAACTCAGATCATGCATCATATGCGCTTTCTGTCCCTTTTATGCTCAATCTAATCAAAGAGATGTCACATACTTGTTCTTTTTGTCGGTTCTAATTTCTCCTAACTTTGTTTGCAGTATGTATATCGTTATGCATCCTTGTCAGATTGAAAGGAAATTTGAAAACCTTTTCTCTTGTGTTACTATCTGTTATGTATAAGATCTAGGCCACCATCCACATAAACATCCAAAAACCGCATCTTTTTTGTTCATACTGTTTCATTTAGTACACCGCTGACTTGAAAAATCTTTGGAACATTCAGACTATCCATGTCGACGAAACAGAATTCGTCCACAGTGGAAGTATAGGGGTGGAGCTCAGCGACTACCCTAGTTCTGGCGCGAACAACCGCCATTCACCACACTCTTGAAGGCACCAGATGAAAGGAAGAACAGATAAACCAGAGCTACTTCAGGGATCGGCGTTATAAATTGCTGTTCTCATCAGCGTACGTACTTTGCATTCATAAGCAAACGAGTACTCAACAGAGGACAGCGGAAATGTATCATGGTTGTAGTGGCATATCAAAGCCATTTTGAGTTTTATTTTTTTGGGTGGCTTGGTGCAGACATGCACATCAGTTTGAGGTAAGTAATAAAAAAAAAAGAATATGTGCATGCTTTCTTTCATTTATGGACCAATGATCAAGCATGTAAGGCAAGTAAGTCATTACCAATTGATATCTTGAGTCTTGGAGACTGGCGTGTATTCTTGTAGCACTCGTTTTTTTTCACGACATAATTCATGGGGTTTTGCTCCTTGTTCCCAGAAGGCATAAACTAGTACACCATTTGTCATTTGGCCACTGATATACTTTCACAAAAATATGACATTTGCTCAGTGTAACTAGCTCTAAACTCCTCATATCAGAACGTGCTCTTTTAAATTCGTAGCTGTTAATGTTGATCGTTGCAACATCTCAATCTGGAGCATTTGGTAACTGGTATGTGTGACTTGTAGATAGTTGTAGTTGCAGGTGCACTATCGATGTTGAACTGCATTTCCAGCTGTAGCTGAGACCTACGAGCTTCACCTTCGTTGCAAGATTCTTCTCATGGTTATCTAGTCTTTTTTTTAACCTCATGAGATCTAAATTTATGTTGGGAGGACCAAAGTGCAAATATTGATCTGTTTTGCCACTGAAGACACCTGAATGAATCCGCTCGGTAGCAAAGAAGACTTATGCTGCTATAGCACTAATGGTAGGCAATAAATGTACAATTATCACTATTACTTAAAAAAAAGGAGTTGGTTAGTAGTAGTTCTTTTTTTTTTGACGGGAAGAGTAGTTCTTTTCCCCTCCCTAGTTCTAAAAAAACGATTCGTATATGGCCACATCCGCACGAGCAAACATATCCCATTGCCTGAGAGTCGAGGCAGTGCACCTCATTTCCCTCGCGAGTCTAATCCACATCCATGTCTGCTTCTCTCCCTTGTGCTCATCTGCATGGCAGCACAAGGTGAGGCGCCGTTGTACAAGGACATGTCGGTGTGGATGGAGGCGCGGGCGTGCGACCTGCTGGGCCGCATGATACCGCGGGAGAAGGCGGTGTAGATAGCCCTGATCGAGCGAACCGTCACGTTACCCCCACGCAATTGTGGAGCTTAGCACCAGTAACACCCCCCGTGACAGCGCCTCCCTTGCAGACTGGTCCGCATGGTCGACGACATCAGCGCCTCACCGTCCCCATCCTCTATGGCACCAACGCCATCCACGGCCACAACAATGTCTTTGGCACCACTGTCTTCCCCCACAACGTCGGTATCAACGCCTCTAGATACGACATGACACTCATTGACCACCTCGCTGTAGTTCCCGGCAACCACTAGACCTTCGCGCCCTGCGTCGCCGTGAGTAAAATCCAACAAACCTTTCGGATTAGTTGGTGGTGTTATTTGGGATCTCCTTGATGTGCTTTGGTCGGGTACGTGATGGATAGATTTGTAGGGATCCAAGGAGAGGGAGATGCTATGAGAGCTACAGTGGAGACCCAGAGATTGTGCACTCATTGACCACCATTGTCGTCGGCCTGCAGGGTCAACTGCCGGCAAAGCACCCTCATGGTTACCCATTCCTCGCTTTGGTTAGGTACTTCAGTGAAGAGATATAGTGTGGTTTTTGTATGCTCACAACCTGTTTATCGAAATGTGTATATGTGTGGTTTGCTGGGAGAATATACTTGCTTGTACCAAGCATTTCATAGGGGACGGTGGCACGGACAAGGGGACCAATGAGGAGAATGTCGTTTGCTCACCCGAAGATTTGGAAACAATCCATATGTGACCTTACCTTGATTATATAGCTCAAGGAGTGGCAATGGTCATGACATCCTACCAAGATAACTTCGAGCTTGAGGGGTTGGGGCAACGTTCGGGCATGGTAGTTGCCACCCAGGCGACAAAGAGGCAGTGGCAAGGAAACCAACGAGGCTGAAGTGGAGGCAAGTGGGGGAGAAGGCCAGCAAGGAGATGAGGTGGGGTAGTGCGGACTACGGAGTGGCAGGAGGACACATGGGAAATATTGGTGACGGTGTGGTGGTTGTAGAGTGCGCAAGGGGGTAGCTCTCGGTCTCTATCTGTGCAAAATGCAGTACTCAACATTGGGTATAAGTTTATTTTTGTGCAATCGCTTGTGTTGTTTGTTTCCTACTAATAATCCTAAAGGAAAAGGAAGGAAGGAAATTCACTTTATTTGTGGTTTTTCTTAAGAAAGGTTGAATTATAATATGTAGATGTTGGCCTTTTTTAGATCTATGTTTGAGAGGGAGGGAGTTGATTTATCAAGTACTAGCCAAATGCCCGTGCGTTGTAACGGATCTCAAATAATTGATAACATAAATAAGTCCCAAATGTTTTTTGTCTATAGAGCATGGTTGCTTCAAAAAAGAAAACAATAAATTATGCTACAAGCAAACATATAAAAGCAATGCTTTATTTCTAGAAAATTATTAAGATGCCCCTGCGTTGCAACGGGGATACAAACTTTGCACGAGATAACATAAAGCGTGTACCCATTTGTCATCTAGGCAAAACATATAGCACAAAACACTATCAAAGATGGGATAGGAATTATATGCTTGCATAATTAAGCATAACTTTTAATAGAATGTACAATGTGGCATTCGATTGCCATGCATTAGCAAAAAATTTTGGTAAGAAAAATAATATCACTACGAAATATGATGGATACAAATACAAAAAAAGAAGAAAAAACTAATACAAGCATTATTGCCAGCTACTCACATTATCAAACTTTGACAACACATGACAAAACTCGTCCATAAACCAGATCTATTGAGCAAAAGATAATGAATAACATTGTAAACGTTGGAGGAATTTGCTTCATAAAGTTTGAAATTAGCAATGGAGTAATGAGTAAACAAGGGCATCCATTGCTGACCATACAAAATTAAATAGTTACATTTGGACAATGTAATGCAAAAGTACCTCAAGTTATTCATTGAGCTGTGATATGCTTCTTTGTTGCAACCACCTCATTGTCGATCCAACACGAAGATAGCATTGTGGATCCAACTTAATGCAACATTGAAGAATCAGACCGATGTCCTCTTCCACAAATAGTGGGATTGCAGAAAGCAGTGGCACATGAGATGAATATATATCAATTAGACTGCTAGATGAAGACATAGGCGCATAGCTACAAGCCCTTGTCCTTTATTTTGATTACCACAGAAGCTAGCTTTTTCATGCATACATTGAATGCAAAATTACAAACCATCTAATTATGGAAACCGCGATTCAAGTAAACAATGCATAGTCAAAGAGTAGAAGTGTACCTGTGCTTGGTAGCCTACCAAAAATGCTGAAAGTGTTGCACCTTGGAAGGAAAGAAATTAAGAGATAAGCTGCAAGACAACTGGAAACATTCAGAAATGTCTGTACAAGCTTAACGAAGTAATTCAAAATTTTCTTTTGATATGATCATACAACACACTAATAGGGGAAAAGCATATGCAATACTGGAATAGATGACAACCATACCTATCCTAACAGCCTAGAGTCAGAAAAACTGAACTATTTGTATACCAATCATTAAGTGTTTTCCTTATCAGCAATAACCAAACAGCACAGCAAGAACCCTGAACCTAGACAAGGAAATTTCATTCAGGACTTAATAAAGAAATATCTCATAAGCAACCACGAATTTACTAATCAAGTGATCAATACCTTGTCTACGTTGTGAGGACTACTTTATAGGATCCCAGTAGACTTGATAGAAAAAAACAGCAACAAACTACAGTCAAGCACCTACCCAATTGTAGCTATCAGACCAATGGCCTCCTAGTGGGAAATTGGTATCGATCCTAAGATCCAACCAAAAGGACCCATACTACCTCCATCTCCATGCATACAAACACAATTGTATATAGAAAGTGCGATCAACTAAAAATACTAACCATCAGAGTGGCAGAGTGGAAGGACAACAATAATTGGTTGAGTGGAAGGCTTTACTTGCATTTGTAAAAAGGCGAGAATATCAAAAATAAATGTATGTTATGACAAACGTTCAAATCTAAACATGATATTAGATGATTAATCAGAAAAAACTTTATTACTTATAGCTCATAGTTACTACTAGCTAAATCAGCGGCCAAGAGAAAAGGAACTAAAGTACGTTGTTCAAATTTCCTGCTTGTGTGAAACAGATTACCATAGACGTCAATAATTGAATAACAGAATTCAGAGCAGATCAATACTTAAAGTTGAACACATAATCATATATCCTAATACAGTAAAGGATCAGTACTTTTATAGTTCATGATTACTCTGGCTGATTATGGTGTTATCTATAATGTAAAACATGGCATATCTAGAATGATCATCCCCCTCCCTAAGTGTATATTTTCAAACATGCTATGTCTTAAAATCAATTCAAAATATCCTGCACCACCACAGCAATACGTGGTTGCTCAGATAACCTGTCACAGAACTTTGGAGACCCAACATGTGCTAGAAGCAGATTTGAAACGCGTGCCATCAACTGCAAGTGTGCAGGTAGCAATACAAATGAGCACACACATCCTAGAATACTTGGGTATTCATGCTGATTGCTCATGTTCAAGCAAGAGATGGTGTAATCACTATAACAGTAGGCAACTTAATCAGACAAAGTCATCATAATATAAACATATTTGTGTCTTAATTGAATTCACCGAATGCCAATTCGATCATCAATAAAATTCCCTTCAAGAAAAAAAGAGTCATATATTGACAAGGCATGTTTTATGTTGTGCAAGATAGCTAAGGCTGAAATGTTTAATCGGTACTACAAAATATGAACATCCTACAGCGGACGCTAAAGATTTTAAGAACCTGGTGTAGATTGTAGAGAAGAAGTGAGCCTGGCATACATAGGGGACTCAATGTTACCAAATTCCTGCATGATGATCCCAGCAGAAATAGCAAATAAATGATATCCATATATGGATTCAATTAACACAAATCATGAAATTATTAAATCAACATTGGTCATGATGATATATATTCGCATCATATGCCATTAAGATTTGACCACTGATCACCACACTACCAAAGAAGTTGCACAACGCCGAGAAGGAGCAGCATACTTCCTCCAGCCATACTTGCAATAGCCGGAGCCACCTTTAATAAAACAAAAAACAATGAATGCACCATTTAAGGAGACCACTAAGTTAAAACAACTGAGATCAACAAACGATGCCCATTCCGTCGAACAAGCAAAGAGCCAGATACAATCAGCCTACCATGGCAATCTAATGCAGGTATATAATCGTTGCCTAGTTACCCAAGACCGAATATCAAAGATGCAAAAATACCAATTTTTTGTCATAGAAGTCCCTAACGAAATAATTAATGCACATACCTATCCCACTCTCTACTATTCGGCTTGATTAAGCAAGCGCTGGCTATCTAGAACATGCACAAACTTGTATAGCACGCATGCCAGAGAGATGCTAGCTAATAGAACCCAGAACCACCGCTCGGCGTTCGCAAATCTGCTTGAATGGGAGCTGCAGCAAGCTGTCGTAGTACATGCTGCATAAGTACGGCAATGTTAGGTAGGTGAAATACCAAATGCGAGGATTCGGCGCTACGAAATGGGAGAGGACTGTGGGAGATCTGTAATGATTTCTCAGAGCTGTGATAGCACAGGTTGGAAATCTCTTATGATTTCACTCTGCTCTATACTAGATATGGGTGTTTTGACCACTCGAAACTCTATTTTCTGTAATCGTAACTTGTTTATGACTGCACACCAGGTGTTGGCCTAGCCTCTCTCAAACACACGCTTTGACGGTGAACTAGCGCACATAGACACGGTCGTGGATAGTTTGTCGAAGATGGAATGGTAGGGTGCAACTTAACAACTGAGCTGAACACTAAAACTGAGACACGATATTGTTGCACAAACTGACGCACATTTTCCTGTGTTTTCTCAATTCTTTCAAAAGACTTACAGGGTATATATAGACACAGCTGGGCCTCACAGCAGGTTACTCACCCACTCCACACGACTCTAACAATGACTACCACGACGTCTGTCCATACCGAGCAATTCGCCAATCGATCGAATACCCACGTCATTGCATGACCACTGTGCGATGATCGCCATGATGATCGATCGCACAATCGCTCTGAAGTGATCACCCATACTTGATCGCCACAATGGTCAACTCATCGCTGAAGGGCCGACGATTGCTACAAAGGTTCGCTCACGAGTATGACGTCTACAATACTTCCCAAGTATGGCGTCTACAGTACTTGGTGTAGCTACGACCGGTTCGCTACGACCACGATCACGACCGCTACAACTATGACCACGGTCACTAAGACTACACAGACAGACGCTACGACCACAAACACAGGCTACGAGTCCTCCAAGCGTAGCCCTTCGATCACACAGGTCGTCCGAGCACTGACCGCGGCACTTCGACCACACAGGTTGTTGGAGCACCGATCGCGGTACTTCAACCACGCAGGTCGTCTGAGCACCGACCGCAGCACTTCGACCATGCAATACTCTTACGAGTATCAACTTCCGACTACGACTATCGACTATCAACTATCGACCACATCGTTACAACCATGAAGTACTCGGAGCTACAATACCTGGTGTAGCTTTAGTATTAGTCATAACGACAACACAAAGACTAGTCTTAACGACCACACACAGACCCGTCGTATCAACCGCACAGACTAGTCGTAACGATCGCACACATAGAGTACTCGAACACACTCGAGCAAAACACACATATAACAAGATTAATTCAACAATCACCCTCTTAATCTTGTTGCATCTTCTTCACATCAACGCAGATTTGTCGTCAGCATCCGCCACGACGAGATGTGCCTCCGCTACCTCTTTCTTGTTGGACTTATGGCATTCTAAAGTAAAGTATCCATAATCATTACAATTAAAACATCTTACTTTTGCCTTGTCCCTTCTTGGTATTGATGGCCACCACCGCCACGTAATCACCGAGGAGCCTTCACCTTCCTTCTTCGACGATCAAGCCTCCCACTCTGCGTGCGTCAGAGCAAGCGCTCCTCATCTCTATCGCATTGTTGTAGCGACGCTCTCCTCCTAGTGCATCTTCAAGCGACCAATTAGCTCTTCAACCGACATGGTTTTTATATCGCCAATTTCTCAATCGTGGTGATGACGGAAGAGAATTTGTTGGGCACGCACGAAGAAACTTCCGCATGACGTAAGCCTCTTCTATCTTTTCGCCTAGACTCGTATCTTGTCGACGATTGTCGCCAACCTCATTGCGAAATCATTGATCTGTTCGGTGTCCTCATCCGCAAGTTTTTAAACTTGCTTTTGAGGTTTTGAACACACACCGCTTGACACGATCGACAATCGAGATGCATCATCTTCGTGGTGTTCTGTGCCTCCTTTGCGGTCTCCTTCTCCGCTAGGAGAAGCATGTCTTCTGGCACTGTGAGGAAGATTACCGTGAGTGCCATTTGATCTTGCCTCTCGTTCACCACCTTATCCACAACTGCGATCCACACGCCCTAAGCACACATGAACACCTTCATTTTCGCAGCGCAAGTCATGTAGTTTCTCCTTGTGAACATGAGATACGGGAGGGAAATGCTACCCTAGAGCACTGGTGCTTTTGGCTTGCTCCCATCGCCGATCTTCAGAATGCCCCTATTGCCGGTGGCATTTTTTGGCGAGCTTAGACGCAACATGGAGGAAGGTGTACACGACCACAAGCTCCGAGCCCCAAATGTAGGGATTAGCCCAGGAGAGAACTCGGGCTCTGCTGCAGACACACGGGGACTGAGAGAATGAAGAGAGCTGAAGCCTTGCTTTTCTTCTCGATCTGCAGCCGGATAATCACCTAGGCTCTAATACCAGATGTGAGAGATCTATAACGATTTCTCAATGCTGTGATACCAGAGGTTGGAAATCTCTCGTGATTTCACTCTGCTCTGATACCAGATATGGGTGTTTCGACCACTCGAAACTCCGTTCTCTGTAGTCGTAACTCGTTTACGACTACACACCAGATGTTAGCCCAGCCTCTCTCAAATGCATGCTTTGTCAGTTGACTGATGCACGTAGACATGGTCATGGATAGCTTGTCGAAGATGGGAACAGTACGGTGGAGCTTAACAACTGAGTTGAACACTAGAACTGTGGCACGATATTGTGGTGCAAACTGACACACCTTTTCCTGTGTTTTCTCTGTTATTCACTGGCTCAATTCTCTCAAAAGACTCACAAGATATATATAGATACAGCCGGGCCTCATAGTAGGCCACTCACCCACTCCACACAATTCTAACAACGACTACCATGACGCCTTCCCATACAGAGCAGTTTGCCAACTGATTGAAGACCCACGTCATTCCACGACCACTTGTGCTAATGATCGCCATGAAGGATCGGCCGCACAATCGCATGGACTGCCCATACCGATCGCCACAATGGCCAACTCATCGCTATAAAGGTTGATGATTGCTACAGTGCTGCTACCGAGTATGACTTCTATGGTACTCTCCGAGTATGACGTCTACGGTACTCTATGTAGCTACAACCGGTTCACTACGACCATGACCACGGCTGCTACGAATACGACCACGGTCGCTACAACTACACGCATGTGCACTATGACCACAAACACAAAGCTACGAGTCCTCCAAGCGTGGCCCTTCAATCACGCAAGTTATCCAAGCACCGACCACGGCACTTCGACCACGCAGGTCGTCTGAGTACCGACCACGGCACTTCGACCACGCAGGTCGTCTGAGCACCGACCGTGGCACTTCGACCATGCAGGTCATCGGAGCACCGACCGCGGCACTTCGACCACGCAGGTCATCCGAGCAGCGACCGCGGCCGACGATGCTACCGCCGATGTGGATGAGGTCGCCAGGGCGAAGGTCATAGAGGCGCATGGAGGGGGTGCTGGGGAGTTACATCCGTGAACAGTTCAGCATTATTGAGCGTTGGATTGGATGATGGACATTCTAGATTAAAATGCTACGGTGCATGCACTACAGTGAAATCCAACCGCGATACACATTGAATAGCTATAGTGATATCAACAGTACTTGTAAGTGCAATTGCTATATTATTTTGCATTTTATGTCTTGTGTTGTATTTTGCGCCTGTAGGATCATTTTAAAGTGGGGCTCACACTCTCGTTTGTTTGGAGAAGCTAATTTTTCTTCAGAAATTGACTTCTCTAGATAACCAATAGGAAATAACTTTTGGTGAAGTGGGCTTAAGCGCTTCAACAGCTTCACGAACCGCATCCCGAGAGTTAAAGCTTCCAATGGCTTGAAATAGTGGTTTAGGCTATCGGCCGCCTAGCTTTTAGCTCCTGATTCCTCAATATCTTTTTATTAGCCATATCATTTTTAGTAAACTTGCATATTATAAGACGCACACCACCGTCGATGTATTCTTGACTACTAACCTTCCAATTTCCCCTTTGTTACTTGTACATCTTCGTTGTGTGTAGAAAAGAATACTCTTCACCACGTAGCACCCCCTCTTTCCCCACTTCACCTTCACCATTTCATAAGCAAAGCAATCCATCTCCTCTCACTGCTCATCTCCATAGCACATGTATGTCATTTTGAGAAACGGGATTACGGGAATAGTAATAATTCAGCTGCACGTTTTGTTTCTTTATTATTGAAGGTAGTCTTTTATCTCATTGTCTTCAAAACTTTGTGACTTTTTTAGGCCGTTCATAGACATGTTCTTTAACGGCTTCGAAAAGCGACTTTTGGCTTTTGCTATAACACCTAACTTTTAAACGAAGTATTTTCTCAAGACAGAGTCTACAAGTTAATTATAGTACACGTTAAAAGCTCAACATCTATATCAACTAAAATCGCAAGCGAGTATCTCTTTCCGTAATCTCTGCCACAAACAGCTAAAATTTAAAATTTTCAGCCAAAAACCATAAGCCGTAGTCATATCAAACAAACACATTATCTTTTGCCTTTGGCTTTTGAATAGTAATAACTTGTGGAGAGACACTTATAATTTTGATTGATTCACTACAGTGTACTTGTAGAAAGAGACACTCGTGTGCAATTTTGGCCGATATAAATAAAAACTACAATGTGTACTACAATCGACTAATAGATTCTATCTTGAAAAGACATTCCGTTTAAAAGCTATATACTATAAAAAAAAGCTATTTATTGTAGAAATGCAGCTCCACGTTGAATCAAAAGACGGGGTATATTTTGAAACTGAAGATGAGGCTGTGCTCATTTGAGCATCAGCTTTTAGTCTATAGCCTTTAAATTTCATCTTTTTTTTTTGGTATTTTCGGCCTTTTTGTTTTTTGTTTTTTCTCTTATTTTTTTATCATCTGTGATGATATAATTTTTTTAAAAAAATTAATTACGTTAAAAAGGTTAACAGCGACTATATTGAAAAACGGTAACAAAGGTCAACGGTGTCACTAAACCAAAAGCTTCAAGGCCAATGGAGCACAGCCGTCACACCCCATAGATGAAAAATATCGTGGCCTTTCATGATTTACTCGGCACGTTTTGATTACTACGAGCAGTTCGTACCCACAGCAATGCACCATGCCGCACTCACCTCCTCCGGAAAGTCGTACGGCCGGCGGCGGCGCGGCGCTGTCACCTCCTCCCGCCTCCATGCCGGCGCCCCCGCTCCCCGCGCTCCTGACCGGCCTCGCCCGCCGCGCGACGTCCCCGGCCGCGGCGAGGCAGCTCCACGCGCAGCTCCTCCTCCGCGGCCTCCGCTCCCCGCCCGCTCCGCCGTCACGCTCATCGCCTCGTCCTCCTCGCCGCGCTACGCCCGTGCCGTCCTCGACAGCGTCCCGGCCGCCTCGGCCAACTTCTACCTCTGGACGGCCGCCATCTCCTGCTACGCGAAGCACGCCTCCCCCGCTCTCGCGGCCGAGGCGTTTGTGCTGTTCAGGCTCATGCTCCGGTCGGGCACGCGGCCGAACGCCTTCACGTTGAGCTCCGTGCTCAAGTCCTGCACGTCGCTCCGAGGCGTCCATGAGGTTTGCCAGGTGCATGGGTTCTTAGCGAAGGCTGGCCTGGGCTCCTCCGTGCACGTGGGTGCTGCACTGCTTGATTTGTATGGGATTCTTGGCCGGGTGGGCGATGCAAGGAGGGTGTTCGACGAAATGCCTACGAGGAACGTGGTGGTCTTGAACACAATGGTGGCATGTTATGTTAGAGCAGGGGATGTGGTGGCTGCGCGGGAGGTGTTTGACAGGATGGTGGAGAGGGACCCGATCTCATGGAACACGCTCATGTCGGGATACCTGCGGCGGGGAGATGCTGGTGTTGTGAGGGGTCTGTTTGATGAGATGCCGGAGAGGAATGTGAACAGCTGGAACATGATGATTGCTGCGTGCTCAGAGGAGGGGCTGTGGGCCAATGCGGTAGGGGTGTTCAATCGGATGCGGCTGACGGGGTTCCAGCCTGATGCTGCGACAATGGCTGTGTTGATGCCTTCATGTGCTCAGCTTGGTTCTTTGTCAGTTGCAAGGCAAGTGCATGGACTTTTACAGAAGGGCTGTGCCGAGATGAACTGCCATGTGCAAAATTCTTTGGCTGACATGTACGCCAAGTGCGGCCTAATCAGTGAAGCTCATTTCTTGTTTATCGAGACATATCCAAAGGATGCAGTGTCTTATAATGTGATGATCAGTGCTCTTGCGCACCATGGACTAGGCAGAGATGCACTGAAGCTTTTTGATGAGATGGTTAAGGATGGGTTGCAACCTGATGCAGTCACATTTCTTGGTGTTTTATCAGCTTGTGCTCATGCCGGGCTAGTTGACAATGGAAACAAATATTTTGAGTCCATGAGAACAACCTACGCAATTGAGCAATCCCTAGATCACTATGCTTGCATGGTGGATCTCTATGGCCGAGCTGGGCTTATCGAAGAAGCACACTGCTTAGTGAAGACAATGCCAGTGAAGCCACATGCAGGTGTCTGGGGAGCCTTGCTCAATGCCTGCAGGAAGCATTGCCATGTTGAGGTCGGTGAGATTGCAGCGAGAGAACTCATCAGGATAGAACCGGGGAATCCTGGCAACTATGTTCTCCTTGCAAACACACTAGCTCGAGGTCGGCAGTGGGATGCTGTTGAGGATGTGCGGCGATCAATGAGAAGAAAGGGTATCGACAAAACGGCAGGTTACAGCTGTGTTGAAGTGGACACTGTTGTTCATGAGTTCTTGATGGGGGACTTTAGCCATCCCAGTTTTGATGAGATTTACAGTATTCTGGAGCATCTGTATCTGCAACTGACTTAATTGGTTTTGCTGTGGAGGAGTAGACAGGTGTTTACTTCTGCTGGATGTCATCATACACAGTGACAAGAGAACACAATGATCAAGAAATTTATATCCATTCATTTTAACAAGGAGAGGTCTGTGAGTAGCCGTAGGCTACTAAGTGTAACTTTCCAGAGGTGCTGTCTCAACTCTCAAGGCTGTTTTCATTTCATAATGGTAGCAGAAATACTGCAATTTAAAAATGTGCCAAACTAAAGTACTGCATCAGCCATGACATGAAAGAGACAACCCAATTGAGGTAAGCTCTTCACTTTGTGTGTGTTGTGTACAATTTTTTGTTAGAACTGCAGGTACTACACAAAACAATATAAAGATAATGTCAGAGGTGGCGCAACATTACAAATCAATTGATAAATAGAGAATGCATATTGACAACATGTATGTGCACTGTTTGCAGGATACTGACTTCCACTCATTTGCTTCTTAACTGCTCTTGTGATGAGCAGATACGGATCACTGGGCTTATGCATATCAACATACAGAGCTTCTGGATCTTTTCTTGATGCAAGATTAATGCAGATAATACAAGAACTTTGGACTTAGTGTTGATAATTAGTTTGTGGCAATTATGGGATGAGCTAAATAGAAGGGGAAAAATTGGCTAGAGGCATGATTGTCACTCAAATTCAATGATATGTTCAGAGTTATGCTGGTAACTTTCCCGATGCATACTTCCTTTTGTATATGGATTCATAGTATATATGCACTCAATAATTGCATCTATACATGGGACTCATTGCACCACTCGTGTGGCTAGCACCTTGGGGTACATCGCCCCTGAGCTGGCCCGGCTTGGCAAGGCCACCAAGGCGACTGACATGTTTGCGTTCGGCGTATTCATGATGGAGGTCGTCTGCGGAAGAAGGCCAATTGCCGTTGCAAAAACCCACATCAAACCTCTTGCGCTGGCAGATTGGGTACTCAGCAGATGGCAGAGTGGCCCGATCATTGGCGCCGTAGACCCAAAGCTGGAAGATTACAGTCAGGAGGAGGTTCAGCTTGTGCTAAAGCTTCGCTTGCTGTGCTCACACCCGTCACCCAAGGTGCGACCATGTATGCGTCTAATCATGCTGTATTTAGGGAGAGGTGCAAGAATTCCAGATCCGGATTCTCTGGGCATTTATCCAGGCAAGGAGGATCAAGAAGTTGATAAGGTGCATGTCCATCTGCTGATACAGCCATAACCATTCTTTCTAGAGGAAGGTGATTATATATATTGTTGTGGTGAACATACACAGGACATTTACTTGTCTCCCTCTACAATTTGAGATATGTACACGTTGTTTCCTCCATTGTTAGCCTTGCTCCTGCTTGCACAAGTTGGTTTGGATTAACTGGAAGTTTTTATTTTGCCTTGAGAAGAACCTTTTGCCTGTGCTCTCACGTAACTGCCCCTCCCCTCCATTTCCAACTTCAAGTGTGAGGCCACCGCGTCTGGGCGGCGGGGCATGCAAGGCGACTAGGCGAACGCTCAAATCTACCATTCTGGTCGTCCCACTCGCGGTAGCCGATGAGCGTATCGCCCGAGACCGCGGCCCTTTCAGAACGGCGGCGATGAGGAAGGGTGGCCGTTGGCTCCGGTCGATCTCCCGTGCGGCGGCCGCCTTGGACTGTCGCTTCTTGGGGCCATCCCTCTCGCCGCGCGTCGTGCCGTCCCGTGTCGCATCGGCATGGAGGCCGCCGCTCTGGCGGCGATGGGGGATGGGGATCATGTGGCGGGTCTGCGGCGGCTTCTAGTCGAGGTTTGGTCGGGCAACTCAAAATCTGAGCCGCCTTTGTTGGATTTTGCACTATTCGGTTGCCATTTTCAGGGTCGTACCTACGATTTGGAGGACCCTGAACGAAACGCGTGATATGGCCCTAAAATTCGAGAAAATAATATAACGAAAGCATACTTTTACTTAATTATAAAGCTTCAAAATATACGTTGTTCTTACACTACTAAGAAGTAAGAACATATCAAATCTTAATGCTAAAACAATAAAAGTAGTACTCAAGCAACAAACTGATTCGCCAACATTAGCATTGGGGGTTTGATTTTGAGAAGTAAACTGAGATTCTTTCACAATATATCTATCAAGAGCACCCTTTGAGTTTGAGCTGCAGCTTCTAATCTTTGTTTCTTCTTACGCTTTTCATGACCAGAATCATACCTCCTATTTCTAGAAGACATGATGAAGATCAATGAAATAAACAAATCTCCTCTCCGATTCCCTGATTATAACGCGAATTTTCAGATTATCTAATCGACTAATCTGCTATCCAAGATACAACAATAAACAATTGGGGATGAAAGTCGTATGCGTACGTTGCCCAGATGCGATCGTAGATTATTAGCCTCTCAGGCTCTCAGCGTCTTGGCGATGGTAGGCGGTGGAACGGTGCCGGACTGCCGGCGTCGGCGTGATTCGCCGTCGTCAGAGAAGCGTAGTGCGATCCCAGCGGCGCGCGAGAATCGCTGCGGCACAGGGAAAACGAAATGTCGCCGCCAATTCTTCATGCGCATGGGAAGCCAAGGAGTCAAGGACCCAAGCGGTGGTGGGCATGGCGGATGGCCATGGGCCTTACGTTGGGCCAATACTCCAATTAACAAACCGGTGATTGCAGCTCGCCACATCTTAGTTTTTCTATTCAAGGATTAACTATTGCTAATTATTACTTAGTGTAAATTTGGAGGCCCTGTAATTTTGGGGCCCTGAACAGCTTGCCCACCCCGCTCCCGCTAATGTACGGGCTGCCATTTTTCGACTCGATGACGCTCACCAAGTCCCCGCACCCCTCCCCTCTCTCACGCGCGCGCTAGCTCAATCGATCTCGCTCTGTGTGTATGCATGTTTGTGTGATTGGTGATCACACACGCTCACACCCGAACCCTAACCCTATACCAAATCGAGCCTTCTCGCCGACCCACCTTCCGAGCGGCCTGCGTTAGTTCCCCACCTCTAGGGTGCCGCCTCCACCATTCCATTGCCTTGCATTCGGTGGTGGCAATGGCTGGGAACCGCACGGTGGCGTCGATGCGCTTCCGAGTCGGGGTTTGGTCGGTCGAGGTGATATTTCAGCTCCTCCTGATGGACGAGCGGACGAACGGAGGATGTGTATATATATATATGGTCACGATCCTTTGATTCGCTACTCCTGCTGTCAATGGGCAACAATGATCACGTAAGGATGCTTGCCTTTGAGCATTCGAGGAAGCCATCTGATGTGTAAATGGACCCGGATCCATTTCCCTAGAATGAAGGAACGAAGTGCTGATGAGGGGCGATGACGATAAACCTTTTCTGAGAAGCATGCCTTTGTGCAATTGAGGTAGCTGTGCGTATCAAATTAGAGCCGACCCTCTCCTCTCTTGGAGCCTATTCGATCACGCTAATGTTGGTGGTTCTGTGCCTAGGACAGTCATTCTGATCAAATATTGTTGCATTGTAACTTTGTAAGACTTACTTGGTCCCCGTTTTCTATAATTCTTTGCCCCACCACTGATGAGTGATAACCAGCACCCACCACTGATGAGTGATAACCAGCACAGCTCCAACTACATTAGGATGAATAGATTGTGCAGCAAGAGATGTGAGGGTTGGCTTTGTATGATCAAGCAAAGGTGAAGCTGAGCTCTCTCTCAATGCTATTTTACTATTAATGGTGCTTCTGTGCCAGTATATTTTGCATATTTTTTTCTTCTGTGTTCATCTTTGAAGCTATTGCCACATATATATTCGAGGCAACCATCTGATGGTAATGGACCCTTCTCTCTAGAATGAAGAAATGTAATCCTTATGAGGGTCGATGATGATAAACCATTGCTGAAATAAGCAGGCCTTTGAGCAATCAAGGTAGCCGTGGGTATCAAATTAGAGCCCACGATCACCTCTCTTGCAGCCTGTTCAATCACTTGCTAATGTTGGTGGTGCTGCGCCTTGGATGGTCAGTTGGTAGTCAAGGTAGCTGATCTTTGATGTGTTAATCGTAGTCAGTTGGCAGTATTTTTCATCTTTTCTTTCTGGGGATAAATCGCATGTGGTATGATCTGCAAGGCCATATATTTATATTTGTTATTTGTAAAATATGGCCCTCTTGCAAGGTCAGATAAGTTATTGCTTAGAGCTTAGGTGCTAACAAGTGGAGTGACCTCAGACTTTCTGCTTACTGCTTCAGAACATTTGGATACTCTGCATCACTCCAACCCTTGTTTTAGCCTGAAAAACGCACTGAGGGACGTTTGAGATTTGTATATTGGCTGAGAGGAGAGAAGGGATGCCCGAAGCCAAAGCCTATATAGTTAGCGCCGGTGGGGCGTGGGCCCGCTTGGCCTTCTTCTTGCTCTTGCAGGGCATCTGCAAAGATCGGAGGAGGTGACGGTGGAAGCATCGGCGTCGGAGAAGGGGTGTCGGGTCCGTGGAGGTGGGGTGTCGGGAGATTGGGGTTTTGGCGGGGGGGGGGTGGTGTCAAAGGTCGGGGTGGCCAATGGGGAGGCATTGGACCGCATCGTGGACGGGGTGGAGGGAGGGGCGTTGGTGTCGGCATCGGCCATTGGGATGGAAGGGAGGGGAATATGGGGAATAGAAGATCGAGATCGGGATCGTGATTTCACTAGAGAGACGCGAGACGAGTGGCTTAGGGAGGGAGTTAGTGGGCCAGGCTAACTACAAACATAAGCCAAATAGGCTCGCGAGCGGCTAAAGCTCGGCTCGTTTTTTACGAGCTGCAAAGGAGGCTTGGTCGGCTTAACTCATAACGAGCTCAAGCAGGTTTGCGAGCCTCAAGTTATTTTTCCACCCCTACCATCAGCCCATGGCCATGATGTATTCCTTTTGTACGGTTGTTATGTGAGCTAGCATATTTAAATATCAAAGTCCTGGATGAATCTGAATAGAGGACTAAAAAGATGTCTGATTTTTGTTGTTAGACGAAGATGTGCCTGAGCTGACTTGGTAGTCTAAATGCACTTTGTATTCATGGTTTTACTCCACTATCTATAGTTAATTAATTACATCGTTATAATCTTGATCTACTATAATTGGAGAGTATATATTTTCGCTTATACTTTAATTAACGTGATAATTTCTAGCCACTAAAAACAAATATGGTTGTTTCTTTTTATCTATAGTGGATAAATAGATAATGTAATAGATGAGTCTAATTTTCCACATTATTTTTCACCTTTGATCAGCATTCAAAGTTGCTAGTGCCTTTTTTTTTTCTCAAATCAGATTCCGTCACGTGTGTATATTGGTATGATGGTGGACATCTATATACTATTTTGGTTCTTACTCTAAGAGCATCTCCAAGAGAGGCTCAATATTTTGTCCTCTAAAATCTCATATTGGGAGCTTTCCTAAAACAATTGTCCTCTAAATCTTTCTCCTCCTTCAGCAGCTCCTCTAAACTTGGATCCCTAAAATTACCATCTAGGTACTGTATATTTGATGGTGATCCACCTCAATTTTAGAGTACCAAAATTATTGGACGTGTTTTTGAGTATCTGTTGGAGGCTTGTTTTTAGCTTTCATACCCAATATTTTAAGATAGGGGGTGAGAAAGAGCATCTCTTGGAGATGCTCTAACAGTTCTGGTCACAAACTTGTAATTAATTTTCTGTATTAGTTCTAATTTCCAATAGTGCATGGATATAGATACGTAAAAGGCCATAACAAATATTTATTAATTCCGTATCTAATATATATTATGTAGTTTCTTACCTAAGAGATAAAATCTACATCGTTATAATTTGAACCTACAAAAACTTGATGGCACATATCTTTTTCTTTTTACTTCAAGTAACATGATAATTTCTAAGCCTCGAGAGTAATGGTAGTGGCTTCTTTTTCTATTTTTTTTAATAATACGATAGAAGATAGATAGATGGCAACAGCGTGCCGTTCGCAATCCAAACCGTTGAAATCCTTTTGACGGCTGGATGACGCTCACGCACATGCCTGTGAAGCGAAGCGAGAGCATCATTCCGGACCGTATCCCGACCCCCGCCGTAGCTACACTAACGGGCCCAACCACACAGCCCATACCCGATAACGTCCCAGCCCATACCCGATAACCTCCCAGCCCACCGCTCACTAGGGTTTTGTGAGGGTATAAAAGCTTCCCCTTCTCACACCGCTTCCAGCGACTTCTCCACAGCGGTCGGCGGCGGCGGCGGCGAAGGCGCGAGGGAGAGCTCCAGCCATGGTGCACGTCAGCTTCTACCGCAACTGTAAGTCCGCGCACCTCGATCCTTCTTCCCCTCTCCTCGTGTGCTCCGTGTTCCAGTTTATCCCGCTCTTGGTTTGATTTGGTCGCGCGTGCCGCAGTCTGATGGGATCGAGTGGGGCGCGTGCGTAGGCCTAGCACCGCGAGGTTACTCTTGGTTTGTTCTTTGCTGCTTTCTACGACGGCTCGCCGGTGCCGTGCCGATGGAACGATCGACGGTTTCTTAGCCATGGTGTCTTTACGTGCTGCGTGGTTGTGAGGTGTTGATGAGCGAGTGAAAAGATTTGGGTCAGCGCGTTGCCGTAGAGGGATAACGAGTTTGTTTGTTCAAGGAGTGTCTTGTGGATTTGAGGTGTGTGCAGGGCTTGTTAACAGCCTTGATGATGTCCTACATCTTATGGAGTGTGTTATTTGACCCCGGGTTTGGAGTGTATGTCTTCGTTTCCAACATTGATCGTGTGGTAGCTGCTAGCTCTTGAGATAGCCTCAGTCAGTAGAGTCCATTGGTTTTAGAAACAAGTTTTGGTTTGAGATGGGTATTTGCATGCAGTCCATCAGGTTTACTGCTATTGAATTTGGCCTTGAAAGAAGTAGTGCTGCTCATCAAGGACTCTAGTTACCCATATGTGCAATGTTCTACAGTAAAAATTGTTTGCTTCCAATGCAACAGCGGCAGATCTGGAATTCTGGATCCCTGATATCCTTTTGAAGGGTCATTTGGTATACTTTTGTATGCTTTTCTCTTCGTTTGGGAGCTTAGAGTTTGGAGTATAGTATGGTACTAGGAAAGTTAGGGAAATGATAGACGCTGGTGCTCAAATGCTGCATAATGATGCCTCCTGATTGGGTAGGATGCTACTGCTAGATGTGTATTGCCAAAATTACGCATTTTTCTTACTCCATGGAACTTGTTAATTTCTCAACTTTGGGTATCATGTTGGTACTCGAAGCTCTGGAGTCCTAAATATGCATCATGTCTTGTGTTACACTAATATGCTTTTCCTTGCAGATGGTAAGACATTCAAGAAACCACGTCGTCCTTATGAGAAGGAGCGTCTTGATGCAGAACTGAAGCTGGTGGGTGAGTATGGACTGAGGTGCAAGCGTGAGCTGTGGAGGGTTCAGTATGCATTGAGCAGGATCCGTAATGCTGCAAGGCACTTGCTCACACTGGATGAGAAGAACCCCCGCCGCATCTTTGAGGGTGAGGCACTGCTCCGCCGCATGAACCGCTATGGGCTCCTCGCTGAGGGTCAGAACAAGCTTGATTACGTCCTTGCCCTTACTGCCGAGAACTTCCTTGCAAGGCGTCTTCAGACTCTTGTCTTCAAGGCTGGCATGGCGAAGTCCATCCACCATGCTCGTGTCTTGATCAGGCAGCGTCATATAAGGTATGCTTTTGTGGTTCCTTCCCTGTAATAAATTGTTTTGATGCATATGCTTCCAAGGTCATTATACTTAGCTCTGAATTCACATGGTGATCTGAAAACCTCAATGGAATGTTTTAGCTGGTTCATATTGGCTAACTGATGGTCCCTGATGATGAGAGTATAGATATCATCTCACAATGGTCTGCTGAGAACTCTTTGATGTGATAAATATTCTCTGAAGCCTTTAATTTCTTTGTCTATAATTTGGAATAGAAAAGTACTCTTGATGCAATTAGTTCCATGTTTGTGTGGTTTTGTAGCTGTCTTTTTTTTTTGACAAAAGGTTAACTACCAAATAAATAACATTTCTGTGGTTTAGTGACTGAGACAAAAAAAGAAATCTGTGTACTGAGCTATGTTGGCCAGAAAACGATTACATGCTTGTCTCAGTTGTCTCCACTTTCCAGATGAGGCTTGGTTGGTTGCCCACGTCTTATTTATTGGTATTTGGTACACTGGCATTTTTCATTTATTGTACTTCCTATGTTTTCTTAACTATCTTTTCACAGATGTTATGCTTTTGTGCCAGCTTAATATTGGATATATATATATGGCTAAACATTATGTTATCCATAGATTCTTCCTTTTCATTTAAATATTTTCCGAATACATCAATTATGTTATCCATGGATTCTAGCTTTTTATTTAAATATTTTCCTGATACCTTAATAATCAAAGAGTTCAGCCAAATGTTCTTGATACCTTAACAACCAAATAGTTTGGCAAAATGTTCTTTTCCTTACCTTAGATTATATCACATGGTTGGTCTCCCATGCATGTTTGTTTAGTTGATGAGAATTCTGACGATACAGCAATGAGACTTGATTTTGTTAAGAGCTGATAGATGTTTCTTTCTTCATACCACATTGTAGGGTTGGCAGGCAAATTGTCAACGTCCCGTCATTCATGGTGAGGGTCGAATCTGAGAAGCACGTTGACTTTTCGCTTACAAGTCCATTCGGTGGAGGCCCCCCAGGCAGAGTGAAGAGAAAGAACCTGAAGAAGGCGAGCGGCGGTGGCGACGGCGGTGGTGACGAGGATGAGGAGTGAGAAAGAACTAGTAGCTATCACCTATCACCTAATATATATATCTATTATAATCATCATAAGAATGTTGATGTGATGAGTACTTAGCTGAGAGCCTGAGATGCTTGAGACGAAACCCCTAGTTGGCTCTTGTTATGGGGTTTCCTCCAAGGATGATGTTTATCGTTCTATCTTGTGTTACTAGCCTATACTTAGCTATGTTTGGAGCTATTTAATCGTGATGCAGTTTTATGTGCGTCAGCTAGCTGTATCGTTTTCTAGAATCATTATGCACACCTGTGTAAGTTGCTACCTTGCTTGCTTTGTGTTAATGACGTTTGTAATGTTCTGTGTTATGAATCTCTCGAGGTGGTAGCAGTCGCAAGTCGTCGAAACCATGGCTAGTATTACTCTCTACTGCTTAAAAAGTCGGTTGGTGACAGTTCGTTCTCTCATCTTTTCGCAACCGTTCTCTCGTCTCGTTACAACCGGTCTCTCTTTTCTTTGCAGCTGTTCGATCTGGCCACGAAGGATCTACAGCACCTCTTTCTACTCGCGCAGCTAGCCACACAACACACATCGTACCTCCCTTTGTAAACCAGTGACCAGTAGCCCACCGCCGTAGCGCTGTGCTCTGGCCATCGCCACCGACCACTGCACCGGCCAAATTAAGCCGTGATACTTAAGCCTAGGGTTGTGCGTCAGGACAAGAATTCTATTTTTAGCGCCTCTAGACCATCGTCCTCTCACTCATCGGCGATGAGCTCGCCTCTCTTCGGCGGGAGGTGACACTATAGCAAAGTAATTAGGTTAACCATGTGATTAGTTTAAAAATTCATGACCATCATTAGCCATTCACTGATCAGTGGGCCTTGAGTCTAATTAATAATCCAACTCTATTACATGTGGGGCCCTCGCCATTTAAAAACTCTAAAAAAACCGTTAAATAAGTTGGGAGTCGCTGACATGTGGGTCTCCGTGTACTATTTGCACAATAACTGCCCCCACCTATCATTCTTTGTAGCATATGTAATAGAAAATAAATCATAAAAGAAATTAAAAATAGTGGATCCCACCTGTCACACATAATAGCTTTTTAATGGAAAAATAAATCAAAATAAAATTAAAACCCAGTGGGCCCCACCTGTCAGTGAGAGACACTTTCTCCTTTATCATTTTCCATAATTAATTCAAATCTCAAACTTTGAAAGGCTTGTTCTCATTCGTCTTAAGGCCGAATTTAGTTAAATTTATTTCTAAATTCATCTAAAATCAAGACTTTTCCAATGTAACTAAAATCATAAATTTTAGAGTTCATTTGAATTTATTTCAATTTATGAGTATTTATTTGAATTTATGCGTGATCGTTTGATAGCCTACGAAGCTCAAGAAGGATAAGAAACCGAGGCAGGCCAAGACCCGCAAGACCAATCAACCTATGAACAAGGCGAGTCACCACTTTTATCATATTACTACTACATTTTAAAGCGAGTTATTTCATTTTAAATTATTAAAATGCATGCTTAATTTTATTGTGCAATTTATGTTCACCATAGCTCCTAGTTAAATCCCTATGAATGTTTGTCTTAATATTCCCACTCTTTGACCTTGAACTCGAAACCTTGTCGCCCTGGAAGTAATGATTAACTTACTAGAACTAAGTCCATATATAAAATGCCATGCTTAAGTCTTGCATAGATACCTGGGGGCATTAATTTGCCTTGACATCATTTCAAACTTGAAAAACTCAGTTTGGGTAGTCACTAGTGGAAAGTGCTTGGTATATTGTAACTTGACTATCTTTACACCCCCAAAACCCTCAATTGGTTTAAATGTCTAGGCAGATGGTAGTGGGGGTTGGTGTTGTGGATGCACGAGAGTGTGGGATTGTGATAAAACCACCTAGATAATCTTAAAAACTGAATTTTGTAGTGCCTCCTAGTGTAAAACAGAATAAGCACAAGTCCATAATAGGTACAACTTGGCTAGCTAATTTGCATCGGCCTAGTGTGAATTGCGCCATAGGTGTGAACAATGCAAAGGGAAAGCCTTTGACGTGATGGTACAAGAGGGGGCTTCTGGAGGGATGGTTGCATCTCACAGGAGTGAAAACCTTAGCAGGTGTCATCTCGCTAGGAAGATGCATTGTAAAAGCTTTGTAATAACCTTCTTGATATGAATGTCTAAAAAAACATATGGGTAAAGTGTGTGAACTCTGCAAAGTGACAATTATTCGAACAGCCATGCCCACGATCACGGGCGGGCATGGGAACCTACTGGAGTTAGTTCTATTTATAAAATAATCTTTGTAGTTGGGATGAAAACCGATTTGTGTTGCCCTAGGTGGTCGGTCCTAGTGATGATAATAGGCGAATATAACGCTAAAGAACTAGAATTAGATGCAAGAAGCCATGTAACGGTTGATAGATCCTGCATTATTATTAATATTGTAATCTTTCACGTATTCTAGAAAATCAATTTCAGTTAAAATTGCTAAGTCATAGAAATTTCTATTATTTGTAATTGTCAACTAAGGCATTTAGCAAAAGAACCCTAGCCAACCTTGCTCATCCCTACATCATAATAATGTATTCTGTGTATTAGCTCACAGAGCACGGTTGATTGTGCTCACACTTACTTACTCAATTAATTCAGAAGTAGTAGAGCGAGACCCCTACGCCCATCATGATGCATCAGGTCCGGATGGTGAAGAAGACGGAGGGAATTAAGGAAATCCTTAGCATGATAGTGTTTCCCCCTAGTCACTTGCCTGTGGGAGGATATGGTTTTTTTTGTTAATTAATCTTGTTAGCATGATAGTTTTTACCCCCAGTCGCTTGCTTGTGGGAGGATATGGCCTCGCTTTTGTTAATCAATCTCGTTTCCACTTTTGTATTGTAAGTATTTGGCCAAAGCTCCCCTTTATGTAAAAACTACCCGATGTGGTATATGTAAACTCTATTATGTGATATTATGGAATGGTATGGTCTAAGCGATGTATGAAATGATCTAGTAATGTATATATGAACATTATCTACTAATCCAAGGAATAGTACGATGGAATCATAGAGAATTCTGGATTGTAAAATCCGGGTCCGACAACTTTTTCATGGTACATCTTTATCCATTACTTCTCTGGTACTATTAATTTCAAGGTACCTCTAGACACAAATTTAACAATAATGTTGCTTGTAAAGTTGGTCTTTCCATGGACCTCTATTTTTGTTGCATGGATTTGATAGAGGTCTTATCATGATGAGAGTAAGAAACTGAGTTTCATTAAAGGCTCACTAACTAATTTACTGCACTTATTTGGCCACTACATCCTCATGTTTCTGCGATGAAATTTCCTCCCTTTTTTATAAGTTGGATCTAACATCTTTTGTTTCCTTTGCCCAAGGATAGCTATGCATATCCCAATAGGATCGAATTCCTATGAAAGAACCGAGGTTACATTTTTTCAACATTCCTAACTTCTTTGGTTTCAATATGGATGAACAAATAAGTGATGCATCAGTTGTGTTTCCACTACCTGCCTCGAGAGGAGGAAAAGCCTTACCAAGCAGGAAGAAGGCCATTAGGTCATGCACTTGACAAATGCCAATTTTATTACCAGTGAAATCTATTGAATTGTCTTTGCCTCAAGAGTCAAGACAGGTGATTGTTTTTATACTGATTCGAAATTTCTAATAAAAGCTCATATTGCAAGTCAAAAAAAACTTTTGTAATAATGAGTTAATGACCTCTCATTGAATTTCTAAAGGATTCTTCTTCATAAAAGGGATGCTAAGCTAGCAATTGAGTAGCAACTCAATTGCAGGATTATGGAGCCCTTGAAAGCATCTAGGGCCATACAATGGTTTTGGTAATGTATGACATGTGTTATGGGACTAACATGAGTGTTAAGATGTTTTAAAGGTTTAAGTCTCAGTTTATGGATGACATCATGGAAATAGCATGCAAGAAAGACAAATGATCAACATGGCCCAAGATAAAGGTATTATGCAGCCTAAGGACCCTTTTCTAGTTTTTACCGGTCTCAGTGATTGGTGAAAAGATTGCATTTATAGGCTAGATGCCATACTATAAAGAGAGATCATGGCTAGTAGCTTACATATTTGTTATATGCCATCTTGATCAAATAAGACATGCATGCATCTTGAACTACATCTAAAAAACCTACTGTTAGAAAAATCGGTATGACCGCAAGTTTAAATGCGGTACTACCGACGTATGGTATGACCATACCTGAGGTGCGGTAGGATCAATTTCTAGTTGGCGGTACGTTATTTTCGGAGAGGTTATTTTTGAGACTTTTTTCTCCTCTGGAAATCGGCAATACTTATTGAGTCATGCGGTATTATCGTAGTGCGGTGGTATCGGGCTTTGTGAGTGCAATTGTACCGCACCAGACCGTGACGACTAGTTTAGAAGTATTAATTGTGCTACTTATAACCGTTGAACCTTAGGTGTAGTAGTACCGACCGATTAATAGCGGTACACTGCACCTGCTGAAATTTTGGGGGAATTTTGCCCCAACGGTCAAATTTATAGTTGGAGGTTATAAATACTCCCTCACCAACACAATCCCATGACTCTTGAACTCATTGAATACATTAGAGTCATTGGTATACTCTCTACCACTCATTTGCTCGTATTTCATATTTTGAGATAGTTGAGAGCATTTAAGTGCATATGCATCATTAGTTGATCTTTTTGGCACTTGATAACCTTCAAGCAAGGGCTGTGATTTATTATTCTTGGTGCTTACCGGTACGTAGACTGCTTGGAGGAAGATTGTGCAGTGATCTCTTCAAGATGGTTGTGAAAGAGATCTGGCACCGTTGTGAGTGGTTTTGTGCTCACCATTTCTGGAGTGGAAGAAGAGCAACTCTAATGGATTTGAAGTTCTTAAGGCTTAATTCGTGGAGCTGGTTTAATCCATTTGGGTTTACCTCAATGTGGACCAATGAAGATTGGTAAGTCTTCGATACCACAAAAAAAAACTTCGCTTGTCTCCATTGTGGTTACTCCTTTGTCTTTACTTTTCTGCATTTATATTTCTAGCTCTTGAAATTGAATTAATTTGTGTAGCTGAAAGTGTATTTAGTTTTGACATTACTTCTAGTGCCTTAGTGAGACTTGAATTATTTAGCTCTTGATTTGTGCTAAGATCTTTAATTTGCTCATATCTCTTAAAATTGTCAATTAGAGCAATAAGAAGTTTAAAACCTTCATATTCACCCCCTCTAGTCAGTTATCCTTAATCCTACAACCCTTTAGCTTCAAACTGTGTTAGAATTTCACCTCAGCATCTTTAATATTTTCTATCTTCTTTTAGGATTCTTAACCTCTGCTATGTACCTGCCTTTTGCTGATCTCCTTTGCTCAAATTAACCAACTTGCTGCCTCCCGTCACCCCCTCCCTAGAATCAAGAATCTTTCTTCTGTTTCCACAAAAAAAGTACATGTTTTCATTCGCTATTGGTTCCTTTAGGGAGGAGAAGTCGATGTCTACAGTGGCTTTGCTGGATATCATCGGTACATGAAATTTTCTGCTAGTTGTTATTGTAGCTATAGGGTTGTACCTCGCCATTTTTTTGCTTCTGTTGAGGAATGATATGACATAATGAACTTGGCATCTTTAGTATCAACACATGATTATCTTACATGTGTAAAATGTGCTTAATAATGCAATCTGGAGATAATTGTTGTCGACAATTGTTTGCTATGACATGAAAAGTTGTGAATCCATGAGAGTGTTTGCATCCATCTCTTTTATTTGTTACAAGTATTATGCCAATGTTGATGACCTCTCTTAAAACATTATTTTTTCTTTCAATATTGGCATATACTCACCTGCAGCCAAATAAAATGGAAACATTGTTTTCATTTTACTTTGTACCTTAATCCTGCTCATGCTTATTGCTTCTATCCTGTAGATCTGAGGGTGGAAATTTTGGAATCGTCATATCAAGTAAAAGCATGTTTACATCCATGTAATAAGGAAGGTACACCTCAAGATGTCCAATGCAAACATATTTATGTAAATCAGTTCAATTGATGGATGCATTGGGGTTTCTTAGAAATTCTGCAAGATACTCTAAAATGTGCACCTATACTAGACTTGATTGAGTCATAATAGCACAAGCATTATTTATCAGTTTTATGAATTGATGTTCATAGTACGGTTTTAGATCACATTTGCAAATATGTATCACACTCTTTTGGTACTCCATTGTAACGTACGGACGTTTTAGATTACATTTGCTAATATGTGTCACACTCTTTTGGTATTCCGTTATAACGCACGGACACCTTACTAGTGAGCTAAAGAAAAGCATAGAAGCTAACAAAGTGTGATACTGTGTCTGGTCTGGAAAAAAATAATAGTATGTGTTGATAGAAAAGCAGATGACAGATTGGAAATTTTGTTGATGCTGCGCCTTTCTTTCCTGTGATGCTGCATGTACGTTCAAGAAGATCTATCAAAGGTCACATTGCCCTTTAACTCATCCAATCTTCTCGTTTGGAGTCGAGAACTGGGCAGGTTGAAGATGGCATAGCTGCCACGGCTCCCCGTTGAAAGGTCAAGCTCCGTTTAAGTTGATTTTGGTGTCAATGACATATACCATAATAAGATTTTGATGATAATGATAAATACCATAATATTGCTTTGGTGATAATGACAAATGCATATATGAGACTAATATGTTTGTTTGAGTATTATTTATGCTTAGTCTCATTTAGATGAAAAGGTGAAATCAAAAAAGGTATGCATTCGAAATCACTTTCTCATATACTAATGCATTCCTTAGATCCAAAATAGATTGAACTCCTCAAATAGTTCAAATGAATAGGTGCATATGTTTTTATTCATATAAACTTGTATGCACACATTTAGGGGGAGCCCTCTCTCTATGTTTTAGAGTTTCATGAGTATTGATCCATGCTTCTTTTAATAGGCGTATTTAGGATCTTTACTTTGAAATACATTTTTGAGTATATATAGCTTGTGTAGTTCATATATACTCATGTGCAATCGGGTTGTCGGTTGGATGATTAATGATAACCTGATAAGTAAGCTTTGTTTAAAGCTTATCTTAGAGTATACAATTGTTGTGTACAAGTTGTATACTCGTAAATCAATTATCTTTATCTCATTATTTGTTGAGATTGTCAGAAATTACCAAAAAGGGAAGATTGTTGAACAAAAGTGGTCAATACAAAAAGTGGTCAATACAAAACTCAAAGGGTTGGTCATTTCAAATATTTCTCTAGTTCAGAGCTTTTGCAAAAGACCACTCATTAAAAAGTTATATTCATTTGAATCTCATCCAAAAACTATAATTGACACAAGATGACCTATTCTTGCATATAATGAGTTTAGCTATTTGAGCAAGATTTCTTTGGGGATCTTGGCTTAAAATAGTATTTATAACTCATATGAAGCTAAGAAAGCAAAATACTCCATGGAAATCCAATTGGTTTGGATTTTAAGTTTTTGATGCAAAATCAATTCATTCTCTTGCTCTCAAAGCGCTTTTTGGCATATCTTTTGATTGAAGACTCCTTTTTCAAAAATTGTTGTTGGACAATCTTCTCAATAGTCCTAAGTTTATTTTGGCAAAATTTTAAAGCATTTCAAGTTAATTTGAAAAAGTTTTGACTTTTTCTCTATTTGACAAATTGCTGAAAAATTCAGAACTTTCATTATTCTGAGCTGATTTTTGATTTTTATATCTTCAAATGGGTTCAGATTTAAAGGAAGCCACAATAATGAAAATTGATCGTCTATAGTTGGTCTTCATTTTAAAATTCTCTCAGAATTTATAAAAAGCATTTGATCAATTTTTCTTTGCTCTCTAGAAGCTTAAGTGAGATACAAAAAGTCTGAAAATTTGAATTTTCAGATTTCTGAAATCTTGAGCTTTCCACTTCAAAATGAGGCTTAACACACTTTGTGAGCCTTCCAAATGCAACTCATGTGCAAATTCAAAAGGTTGAGCTTAATTTATAAACTTCAAATTCTCCGAGAGCTCATTGCGCATATCTGACTTTTCATAAAAATGCAATTTCGGCAAAATGCTTACTTAACTCCTTTTTGGTCCAAAATGCTTATTTCTTTGTGAAATTATGATTCTAAGGTTGACATATCCTCTTTTATCTCTGTTGGATGTGTTCATGGTTAATTTGTCTTAAAATTCAAAATTTCCTCCGAAATGAGTCCTCTTGCCAAAACAAAAACTATAATTATGACTTTTGATCCTCTATTGCTGATCTATACTAATAATTTTTCTTAGATTTATTGGATATTTATAGGGCATTTTTAGCTAGCTTTTGAAGCTCAATTGGAATGCGAAATCCTGAAAATCTAAAACTTCAAATTGGAGTATGCTTCAAATGCTACAAGTGGTATCAAATGCCAAAGGCCCTCAACAAGCTGCTAAGAGTAAGATTATTTGAATGTATTTCAATATCTTCAGTTGATTTAAGTGGTATCTGTTGTAGGGGTGGCCCCCACCTAAACCCAGCAGGCCTGGTAGGAGGTTATAAGGCCCAGGATAGGCTATGTGTAATGACATAAATGCCCTGAGGGGATAACTGATGTAAGGGTATAACTGTAAAAGCACTCCTCATGTGTAAATATATATGGATACAGGCTGTGGGGAGAGGAGAGGCCAATTCACTCATCTCCCTCACTCTCCACTACCATCTCTCTCTCTCTGTTTGGTCTCAGAGCCACAACAATTGGCGCCGTCCGTGGGAGGACAGAGTAAGCCCAAACTCAAAAAGGATGGCACCAAAAGCTTCACGGGCGCGAAGGAAAGAAGGCGGCGGGCCGGAGCGCCGCATGAGTACTGTGGCCGGCATCGGCAGCGGGCGAGTGCGGTGGCGACGCAGCGCGGTGGTCAAGACGCCGACGTCACAGAAGCGACGACCAACCTCGCCACCGCACCGTGATTTGCCGACCCGCCACCGCCGCGCGGCGACGAACCCCGTGGTCGAAGATGTCGACGCCGCGCGGCGACAATCGACCCATCCGATGCGACGGCAGCACCCGCCGCCGCCGCGCAACCCTCGCCGTAGCGCGGATCGTGCAGCCGAGGTAGCCACAACGGAGCGACCGCAACTCGAGAGCTCGCGATGCGGTCGCGCCCGCCCGCCCCGTCCGCATGCGACCGCGACCCCGCCCGCACAGAGGTGGAAAGCGCCGCCGGCGGCCTCAGCGCTCCAGCCAGGAGCTGGGGATCTTCGCGGGCTGTCCGAGACATACAAGAGGCTCGGAGCCGCAGGCCGCGCGCCGTCGCGCCGCGCAGCCCACGCCGAAAGGGCGGATAGCCGCGACGCTCCCACATCTAGCCGCGCCCCACGCGGCGCGCCGATCCGAGTCCCCGCTGGTGGGACTTCAGCAAGCGGCGTGGCCCAAGACTTCAAATACCCCAAAGATCATCGAGCCTACAAAGGTGACACGGACCGCGCGAGTTCGCAGGCGCGTACGAAACCGCACCGAGGCCGCGGCGGAGATGACACCACAAAGGCGAAGGACTCCTCGCTGCAAGGAGTGGCGCTCTCCGGTTTTTTACCATAGAGCCAAACTCCATCTACGCATGGGAGCAACCGCGACCGCCTTCACAACAACTTTCATGAAATTATGTCGAGCGGTCGACGCGACCAACTCTTTGCCGCCAAGCGTATTTCGAGAAGCTCCGACTATTTGGCGCTTCGCGAAGATACGCGGTCAAGTCAAGGACGCACGAAACCACCGCAGTTAATGCGCCATACAGGCCTTCGCCGCCCGATGGCCGAGTACAACGCAAGGAAGCCAATTAAAACAGTGACAAAGCTCTTTGACAAGATGGAGGAATACGCCCGGGCGGAAGAAGACGCGCGGCGAAGGCAAGGTGACGACTCCGACACCAACCGTGCCGAGCTCGGCAAAGCCAAGATCCGCCAAGGACGGTTCTTCAAGGGAAAACGTAAGCAGGAGTCGTCCAGAGATGCGCCCGACCGCAAGGACGCCCCGCACAAGGAGGCGTCCGATAGGCCCAAGCATGGCCAGCAGGTCGCGGCGAGGCCGTGATGTCCTCGACATCGGCGGTTCCGACGGCGCGCCGCAGCCGGCGGCGGGCGCCATGCCGGGCGCGCGCCGGGCCGGGCCGCGACGATAAAGGTCGGGAGATTATGACGGCCAACAACAGGGTCAGTGCGTAGTCCACGGCCGCGCAACCACGACACCCGCACGCACCTCTATCGCGCGCCCGCGATAGCGCCACTAGGGACAGAATCGAAGCACGCCCGCCTGTGGTGGCCCACGACAAGACTCCATACGGCCCCCGCACATCCAGCACAAGGGACGCAGCCCCATGAGGGTCCTCTCGCGGATTCAGCCCACGCGCAAGCAGCCCCGTGGAGGGCTTTCGCAGCCTACAGCTCCGAGGCCACCCACCGGCGGGTTATCAATGTCATCTCCGAGGGCCTCGCTGGAGTTTGCCTCGCACGGCAGCCGAAGACCTACGTGCGGGCTACACCACGTGGCGGCATATCCAAAGACAGCACCGCCGACCGGGCACGCATGAGGTCACGCTCACCCCGCCGACGCCGAGGGCGTGGAGTTTCCCACCACGACCCCCGGTCGCTCGGGCCGTAATAGCGGATGCGATGTGGACGCGCCGTTGATGGCGGCAGCTCCACGAACATTCTGCTTGGGCGCCTTCACCGATGGGATCCCCGGTCGCCGCCCATCGGGAGTCCCGCCGCAAGGCTTTGAGGACAACCCTACGGGCGCCGCCAAATATGCTCGCAAGTCTCCTTCGCCGTGGCGACAATGAAAGGATCAAGACGCCACATTCGGCGTCGCCGACCTCCCATACCCATACAATGCCATATTGGGGCGCCCAATCTCAACGCCGGGCGGTACCGCATCACGCCTATTTATGCATGAAGCTTCCGGGCCGCGAGCCATCATTACCGCTCGGAGCGACCAGACATGGCCCGTCGACGAGCACGGCACCACCGCCCTCGCCGCAGCGGGCGCGGCATACCTAGGATCGCCACCGCCGGCGGCGCACACGGCGACATCCGAGGCGACCCGCAAGCCCCGCCGTAGTGCAGCCACTAGAGGCCCCGCCGCTGAGCGCGAACGGTTAGTAAAACCTCCTATGTAATCGCCACCCGCGCAAACGGGAATGTAATAAAGTTCCATTTGTCGCCAACTTATTACCGCTGCAAAAATACGCGGCGGGCATGCGCGAGGCCTCGCCACGCTGCGTGCTCGCGCAGATAAACCAAAGACGCACGCCCGTGTGCACTCTCCATAGCCAGTGTGCGGTATGAGTATAAACCAAAGATGCACGCCGCGCGTGCACTCTCCGTAGCCTGGTGCGGGTATGAGTATAAACCAAAGATGCACGCCCGCGCGCAGCACTCTCCGTAGCTGGGGTGCGGGTATGAGATAAACCAAAGACGACGCCCGCGCGTGCACTCTCCGTGAGCTGGGTGCGGGTATGAGTATAAACCAAAGACGCACGCTCGCGTGTGCACTCTCCGCCAAAGACATGGGCATGAGTATAAACGAAGACGCACGCTCGCGGTGCACTCTCCGCCAAAGACACGGGCATGAGTATAAACGAAGACGCACGCTCGCGGTGCACTCTCCGCCAAAGACACGCATGAGTATAAACGAAGACGCACGCTCGCGCGGTGCACTCTCCGCCAAAGACACAGCATGAGTATAACGAAGACGCACGCTCGTGTGTGCTCTCTCACAAAGACACGACATGAGTATAACGAAGACGCACGCTCGTGTGCACTCTCGCCAAAGACACGGTATGAGTATAAACGAAGACGCACGTCGCGTGTGCACCCTCCGCCAAAGATGCGGCATGAGTATAAACAAAGACGTGTGGGGACGCCGCACGCACTCTCATCGAGTATAAACAAGACGCGACTCGCGCACGCCAGAACTTTGTCCTTGTGCGCATTTCACGAGTATAAATAAGACGCGGATGTTCTCCCGCGCACTCACCGAGTATAAACAAGACGCGACCTCGCGACGCTAGGGACTTCGCCCTTGTGCGCATTCTCGGTATAAATCAGACGTGGACGCCGATTGATGACAGGATATTCAACAATTCGATCCTCTTGGTGTGAACAAAAGAGGAATGAATCTAAAGTATTTCAGACTCATGGTGCGATTCCAATCCCAACAATTTGTTTCTTCCGTTCTATGGAAGTGAAGATCCGTAGAAGTATCTTGAGTGGAATGGCGGTTGGAGAAAGAGTTTAGATTTCGAAGCTTCCCAAAGACCAAGAAGTGATGCAAGCCACTATGCGCTTTAGAGACTATGCTTATAGTTGGTGGCAACAATTATCCGAAAACGATTCATTAGATCTTGGTCGATTTGAAGGTGATCATGAGAACCGAATTTGTGCCAACCTATTATGAGCGGAATTGCTTCACCATGTGGAGAGCATCACACAAGGGAGTAACACTGCTCAAGATTAATATAATGAGCTAAAGCGCATTGCGACGCGGTGTCACTAGTGCAATAAAAGAACAGTATACTTCAAAGGAGGCTTGAATTATAAGATCGCTGCTACACTTCAATATAAATATTTTAGTAGCACGCATGATCTTGTGAATTGTGCTATTGAGGAGGAGAAGAGACTTATGGATATGCGTACACCACGCTTTCATCCAAGTCCATACTTCAATTCTTATGCCCCAACAAGTGTGACACATGAGAAGATGATCGAGCATGGGACTTTCCTTCGGTCAAGAAGACATGTACTGCTGGCCCATTGCTACAAACAACACTTGAGATGCATCAAAACCCATGTGAGAATGAGAGCCACATAGCCAAATTGAGTGAGAGTGTTAAAATAGTGAGTTGTGTGATTCCACCATATATGAGTTTGAGAGCATCCAAATTGAGAGTGTGAGAGATACACCAAAAGAAAAGATGGAAGTAGAAGATAGACAAAGTGAGGTTGATTTTGGAACTAACACATTAATATCTACTTCTAGTGTTGTTTCTCACATTGTGCAGTTGAAATTGAAGATGAGGAATTAAACATTCAACAACCGCATCATTGGAAGTCAAAGATGAGGAGATAACCACGATTGAAGATGAAGTACTTGCTGTCCCGTTGTTACATCATGATGATTTAATACCTACAACACCAACATCAACTGAGGAGAACAACAAAGGTAACAATATTGGTGCTGAAATTAATTGTGAAACGGTGAGTACTTGTGAGAACTCATATGTGCGAATGAAAATTCCATATTCTGAAATTTCTTTGCTCAATTTACATAATGTGGAATTGATTACTCATAAGGAAGTTCTTACTCGAATATCTCCTAGTGATTCTTTGTACTATATCATGTTTGTTGATCCTAGAGAGCTATCTAGTGTGGTTGAGGATCTTGCTGAAATTTCATGTTTAAAATCACTAGTTAGTTCCTATGCCTACACATATAAGTTCAATTTGATCGGAGATTATGGTGTAGATGACAACTTTTATGTTTATCGAATATGCATTACATATGATAAGCTTCCTAAGTTGAAATTGCATATTTTGGACAAACAATCTTTTATACCACGTCATGATCACAATGAGATGAGGTTTAACAATAGTGCTTGCTGTTTAATAAGATTTCTTGTGCCTACTTGTTCCTTTTTCGATGAGCAATCATGTACAAATAATCAAAGTAGCGCAGTTGAAGCAAGGAAGGCACTTAAAATTTTCTATTCCATATTTGAACCGTTTGATCTGGCTTTGCCCATTAATGACTTGTCCACGTACTTCGCAAAGTCGAGGACGACTTTTTCTTATGGGAGGGAGAATGGTGTGAATGAAAACATTGCAAGTATGCATTTGATAGCTGTAGTAGTATCAATTGGTTTGTGCAAAACAGTGAGAATAAGAATGACACAATAATTGATTCATACATATACCACGCATATGTGTGTTCATTTTATCTACTACGCCTTCAGATGTTCTTGATATGCTAAGCAAAAGAAGTGTTGATGACAAATATCTATACCATGCATATACGTTGTATTCTTTGCTTAGTACAATTTCAGCTACCAAAAGCCGAGGATGGCTTTTCTTGAAGAAGGGAGGATGATGAGGACATCGCTAGTAATGCCAAAGCTAGTAATGAGACTTCAATAACAGACCAATAACAAGAGCACGAGCCAAGAAACTACAATCTCGTGAACTCGCTCCTTAATGAACATGTCATTAATTTTAATGAGAATTGTATAACGCCTAAAAATAATGTTTTACTTGTGCTCGTGTTTGAAGAGTCACGATGGATGGAGATCAACGATATGTGGACGCCATCCAAGGAAGCACAAGTCACGGCATGAATAATGATCGCCTATGAATAGAGCCCAGCGTGAACAGCGCGACGTGAATGCAGAAAAGGCCGTGAACGATAAGCGCGTGAACAGTGAAAAGGCCTATGAACAAGAAATCAGACGCCCATGAACAGCGACTGTACTACGCTGCACGTGAATAGTACCACATGGGAGTTTAGTGTTGAATAGCCTTGGGCCGAGACTATATATTGAGGGTAGACCCCATTGTAAAAGAGAACCACTTTTGATATTAAAATACTCTTGTTCTTTCTCTTGGCGAACAACATTGAAGGAATTGGGAGTTAGTCAAAAATCAAGATCGCTCAACCTTTCTCTGGAATTGGGAGCGATAGAACTTCATCCGTGGTCGTGAAGTTCAACACGTGTGATTGGGCGAATTATAGAGTGCTAACTCTTGCATTGGCAACGGGGATCACTACGATTCATCAATTCCACGTGAGTATCTTGATCCTACGCCGAGAAGATCGGCGACCCCGTATCATCGATCCCACGCCGAATCTTGCGCTGCCGCCAATCGCGCACCTTGGCGCGTTGAGGCTCGCCGCACACCCGGGAGGCGACGCAGGGGTGCTATGGAAACCACCCGGAGTTCCAGAGTACCGACGCGCGCGCCGCAGGCCGCCCCAGCCGCCGCCACAAGCACGCGGTATATGCGATACACGAGGCTACCCCCACCGGGGTGGGGGTGCGAGGTCCGCCGCACACGCCAGTCCACGCGACTTAAACAAATCGTGGTGCGAAGGTCCGCCGCACACGCCGTCCACGCGACTCTAAACAAATCATGGTGCGAGGTCCACCTTCGCACACGCCAGTCCACGCGACTTAAACAAATCGTGGTGCGGGTCCGCCGCACACGCCAGTCCACGCGACTCTAAACAAATCGCGGTGCGGCGTCCGCCGCACACGCCAGTCCACGCGACTCTAAACAAATCGTGGTGCGGCGTCCGCCGCACATGCAGTCCACGCGACTCTAAACAAATCGTGGGTGCGAGGTCCGCCGCACACGCCAGTCCACGCGACTTCTAAACAAATCGTGGTGCGGCGTCCGCCGCACACGCCAGTCTACACGACTCTAAACAAACCGCAGCGCGAGGTCCGCCCGCACACGCTAGTCCACGCGACTCAAACAAGTCGTGGTGCGGAGGTCCGCCGCACACGCCAGCCCACGCGACGCTAAACAAGTCGCAGCGGGGTCCACCGTCGCGACGCGCCAAAGCTACGGACTCTGAGCAGGTCGTAGTGTCAACGACTGCCGCCGCACGCGCTAGCTCCACGGAGTACTCAACGCGCGAACCTCGCGGACGCATTGGCACCCGAGCGATGAGCAGGAGGCAGCGCTCGCACGGTTCACGCCAACGACGAAGTTGGAAGGTGGGAATCTCGGCTCCGCACAGTACGACCGCGCATGCCCTACTCATCAGGAGATCTATATATCGGGAAAATGTTCCAAGTACAAAGGCCCGACGACATCCATGCCGTTTAAGTAGCTACTCGGCAGGCTCGTCCTTAACACGCGATAAGGACGGGGTCCCGTCGGAAAAAGGTCGGCCCGCCCAAAAGTCCAGCGACTCTTCGCCCTTCGCCGGCGGCGGCGCTGTCGTCGCAAGGTCGGCCGCAAGAAGTCGGCCCCAGCAAGGAAGCTGCCCGGGACATAGGTGAAAGTTAGAATGCATGCAACAAGCGTGTACTCCATTCAAAAAGAGGGGCATTACAACGCACGCCACACCTGTGCACCACGGCGCCACACTGCGAGTTCCCGCCGCGGAGGCCTCGCCGCCGCCTCGTCGCGCCGAGGACCTCGCCCGAATCGCCGAGGCTCCGCTCTTCGTAAAGTGACTTCCGGAGTTCAATCCGAGTAGCGTCCGCCCCGACGTAATCCCAGATTCATTCATAAAAGGGCTTGATGGCGTGGCGAGCGGAGCGGACGGCACCAGACCTCACCCCGGCCCCGCCGCATCTCCACCGGGGTCTTCCACCGCGACGCGCGTGCAACCGCGGTGTTGCAGAGCGCGCACACCGTGCAGCCGGCGTACGCGCAGCGGTTGCCGAAGGTTGTCGCTGCGCTGCAGCGACGCTGGCGCAGCCCGACCAGCCGAGAGTCCGCAACGCCTCCTCCGGCTTAAGGCGTGGTCCGCACCTGGCCACAAGCCCTGGAGATGGCTTTCCAGTGCTTGCATAGCATCCCATGCAACCACCGGCCTCGCCAAGCGTCCGATCACGCTCCGATAGAGCCGTGGCGAAGTTCGCTTTTTCCTTCTCTAGCGAGGCGACTTGTTGCGTAAAGTCGCCCCGCTCACGCAAACTCCCTGCGCAGCCTCGCGATCGACTTCGCTACGGACGCAGCAAGTCCTTCGGCGCGGCGCTTCGCCGGCACACTCCGCCTCCGGCGCGATGCGGGCGCCGGCGAACGGGCCCCGAGGCCTCGTAGCTCCTCCTGGCGCCGCGCACTTATCTCAAGTGCCCTTTGGGCGAGTATAGGCCGCTTGCAAGGCCCGCCCAAAGACAAGCGCGTCGCACAATGGAAAGACTTAGCAAGCTCCTGGCCGCCCAGCAGGATCGTATGAGTACTTACCTCACCCCGCACACCTCGGCGCCCCCGAGGCGCCCACCCGTAGGCTCGCAGACTTGCCGGTCGACGCCGTAGCCGCGCCATCCACAATCCCGCGCCACGCCCTTAGCATCTCCGGGAGGCACGGTCCGCGGGCTCACATGCGCGAGGGTCTCAGCCTCACGCGCTCCTCCTCCGGGATGAGCGACACTGCAAACAAGGATGCGGATGAGCACCGCAATGCGTACAACAATACACCAGGGTAAGCTAAACCACCCTACCTTCGGTAGCAGGAGGACTGCGGGGACCCACCCCCTATCACCGGACGGGGCGGCGGTGGCGTGAGCCCCCGCAGAAAGCGTGGTCCCGCAGCGAGCAGAAGCCTCCGCATTCGACGTCGGCGACGACCGTCCCTCCACGACGGGCGGCGTGGTCACGGGCCCAGAGGGGGCGCATGCTGCAGGGTCTTCGGCATCTACATTGAAGTCCCACAAGCTTCTGATGCCCGTCGCCACAACGAATCCCCGCGGCGTCCGGTGGAGCTCCGGCCGCACACGGCCGCTTAGCCGGGGCGGGCAGCAGCGACACCGCCCAGCAGTCGCCACCGGAGAGGCCCCCGCGGCCGCAGCACCGGAGGCGGGTTCCGCCGTGGCGCTTCGCAGGGCGCTTTGATTTCTGCCGCCGCTATTGGGAGGGCAAGACGGCCACGCTTCACGAGGGCGCCTCCGGCACCACACGCCACGGCCGGCTCCACTCAAGATCGCCGGTCCACGCGGGTTCCGCTCGGCAACCTCGCGCGCGAGACTTCCTCCGGCCGCCGCGGCGAACTCCGCCGCCCGTGGCGCCGCCAAGATCTCGTCTCGGCGTCGCGCCATCAAGCTCGAATCGGCATACTTCACCGATCCCGACTCGCGTCTGCCGTGGTCTCTGGCACCAAAGCAGAGCGCCGCACCGCCGCACCAGCACGGCAGCGCCCGCCGCCCCTCTTCCGAGACGGCGCTTCTTCTTCTTTCTTCGCCGCACCGCCGTCCGGCGACACGGTCCGCACGGCAAGGCCTGTGGCTCGCACACGCGTTTATTCGCCTAGCCCCGCCGCGATAGCAGACGCAGCGCCGCGTGCTCCTCGCCGTGTACGGCCCGCAATACTCGCGCGCGCTCGCCTGCCTCTCCAAGCAACTCCTCAAGCAAAGGAGATAGCATCGCGACATAACGCATTTCGCGTGAACAAAAGGAGAGACACGGCCGAGGCTTACGAAGACCGGAGGGCGCCGCAGAAGCGATCGATGGCGAACATTATCGCTCGACACTTCGCGGCAAGACGCCGGGCCGCGGCAAGCGGTGCCACGCCGCACATCACGCACTTTCGCGAGGTCGCGCGATGTTGAAGCGGCGCCACACCTATGAGCCGTCGGACCTTCGCCGCCCTCATCGCCGAGTGTCCGGCCGGGCGAGGGCTTGAACGCGATCGGTCGGCTGTGCACTCAAGGCCGCCTCGCTTCCACGCGGTGGTAGAACCACCGCTTCATCCAAGAAGACTCCCATTTCCCGCGAGTGGAGTTCGAAGGGAAGAGCTTCTTACAAGTCGGACGAAGAACAAAGGTGACGAGAGAGGGGCCTAGTTCGCCGGAGAACGTGCCTTCCTCCTCCGCCACCAACCATTCCTTGTCCGCCGCCGCAGGGTCGCGTTCTTGGAGCGCGTACTTCACCTCTAACAGTGAAGACCGCCGGCGGATGCCGCAGACACCACCCGCCTGACCACGTTTGCCATCCGACGCCATTGCTTCCCCGGGAAAGAGGATAGCGACGAAGGATACTACGCGAGTATGGAAGGCGAGGCAAGTAAGAAGGGGCGTGCAATCGCGGGCGCGGTCACGAGGGCTACTTTGGCCACCTCGCCTAACGCTGGCGGCGCGACGGCCGCGTGACGGACGCGCACCGCAGCCGACAAACGCCCGCCCAGGCAATTCCATACCCAAAGCTGAAAAGCCACGACCACAAGCGCTAAGGGCCGCCACAAAGACGCCGCCCCTAGCCGTCATTAAAGGCGCACTAATAGGCCGGGATCACAACAGCCGGCGCTGCGCCATTCATCGCCGCCCGTGTCCCCTTGCCTAGGGAAGAGGCGAGCGGTCGCGAGCACGCAACCGTCCACATCCCGCCGCGCACTGGGCCATAAGCCGCCACGCGCCCGTGCGCGCGCCGCGCGCGGTCGCGCGGTATGGGAACCTAACCTGCGGCATCGGGACCGCGTGATCTCGTGAACCTTTACGGCGCAGACCGCATCGCGAGATCTCAAGTCACCGCACGCGTGGCGGTGTTCGCGATGCGAGGTAGCCAGCTCCGCTGCCACCCGTTCGAAGGGTAGGGGACGGAGCGCTGCGTCTGCGCCGGCGCCGCCCGCCGCCACCACGCTCAAGGGTAGGGGACGGAGCGCGCTGCCTGGCCAGCGCCACCTGCCGCCACCCGCTCGGCGGGTAGGGGACGGAGCGCGCGCGCCTACTTCGCCGCGCCGCAGCCCCAGTCAAGTTCGAAAGTTCACAGCCGCAGGGACGGAAGGGCCAAAGGACTCTGCAACATAGCTTCGGCCCGTGAAGCCCTTTACCATGAGAGGCTCTGTTGGGGTGGCCCCACCTAAACCAAAGAGTTCGGTAGGAGGTTATAAGGCCCAGATAGGCTATGTGTAATGACATAAATGCCCTGAGGGGATAAACTGATGTAAGGGTATAATCAGAAAAGCACTCCTCATGTGTACATATATATGGCTACAGTCATGGGGAGAGGAGAGGCCAATTCACTCATCTCCTCACTCTCCACTACCATCTCTCTCTGCTTGGTTTGTAGCCACAACAAGATCATTTTGGTCATATGCATTTTTGCTCATACTTTTTATGACTATATTATGTTAAATTAATTGGAATCAAGCTCCTCATTTCTTAAGAATAAGTGATATGCTATTAATTGGTATTAAGCTCCTCATAATGAAAAATCTCCTTTAATGGCTTAACTTGTATTCTTCCATTATTTTTGCAATAATCAATGCTTTTTTGTGATAATTGTCTCTTTTTGGTGCTTAATGCCAAATGGGGAAGAAATTTGTGATAATAGCTTTGAATATTGAAATAGATATTGATAATGGGGGAGAAATAATAGAAATGCTAATTCTAATGGGGGAGAAATGTGATAACATATTTATTGGGGACAAATTAATTGAATAATGACACATTGGGGAGAAATTAAAAATTTTAAATCTATATGCCGAATAATGCTTTCACCTTCTCTCATGCACTTAATTTCCTATCATTTGGTCATTTTCACCTATGAGCTATTATTATAAATGGATTTGTCATCAATCACCAAAAAGGGGAGATTGAAAGATCAAGCTCCGTTTAAGTTAGTTTTGGTGTCAATGACAAATACCATAATAAGATTTTGATGATAATGATAAATACCATTATATTGCTTTGGTGATAATGACAAATGCATATATGAGACTGATATGTTTATTTGAGTATTATTTATGTTTAGTCTCATTGGATGAAAAGGTGAAATCAAAAGAGTATGCATTCGAAATCACTTTGTCATATATTAATGCATTCCTTAGATCCAAAATATAGATTGAACTCCTCAAATAGTTCAAATGAATATGTGCATATGTTTTTCTTCATATAGATTTGTATGCACATATTTAGGGGGAGCTCTCTCTCTATATTTTGGAGTTTCATGAGTATTGATCCATATTTCTTTTAATATGCATATTTAGGATCTTTACTTTGAAATATATTCTTGACTATATATAGCTTGTGTAGTTCATATATACTCATGTGCAATCGGGTTGTCATCTAACTTCTCCATTATGTGTTAATGGTTGGATGATTAATGACAACCGGATAAGTAAGCTTTGTTTAAAGTTTATCTTAGAGTATACAATTGTTGTGTACAAGTTGTATACTTGCAAATCAATGATTGGATTGCTTTTGGGTTCTGGGTCATCACCAATCAACTTATTGCTATCATTAATTGTAAAGCTGAGCATCATTACGGTCACCGTGTCCTTCGATACTCGTTTTGTAATCCTGGGGTTGATCGGGCAAAGATAATTTGCAAGGGTTTGTCTATACGTAAGTTGCCTTAAATTTTGCAAAAATTCAGTCACTTTTCAATGGCTTAGATTGCTTTAAGATTCGTGCAAGATCTATAACCCTAACCCACCTATCCTCTCCATACCAAGACCCCGTCTATACCCACCCAGCCGCTGCCACCACTCGTTCCCTCTAGGCGCATTGCCTCTCGCCACCTCGTCGGCGCTGGCAAGCCCCACCGACGAGCACCTCCCCCGCCACTTGTCTCCTTCTCCTCCTCTGCCCTACCTACCCTAGCCATCACCGCTGCCACCTTCTTCCTCCTCTCTAGTGAGATGTCCCTATGCCATCCTCTTCTTCATCTCCGGCGGCTACCGTCATTGAATTCATCACCTCCTCCTAACTACTTTGGTTCTCATCGCTTGTGTCTGGTGGCACCGCCTTTTCCTCGACACACCCCCACTGTCACCACCCACCACCAATATGTCACCATCCCGATCTCCCTCTAGCAGGGGAGGGGGCATTGGTGAACCTTAACCCTAAATGGGTGAACTTGAGCCCTAATCTACCGGCTGCCGCCACCACCATATGCCATCGCCGGAGAGAGGATGATGACGCCGTTAACCACAACATGAATCGCAAGGAGACCCAGCGTCAAGGAAAGGTGAATGAAATTTTCTTAAATTTCAGGCAAGTGATAGATAGCTTCCCAATTTGTAATCCTCCGACATCATGCTTTGAACAAGGCGATTAGTAATGAGAGTTGTGTTTTAGGAGCACTTGCTAAACCTGGGGGTACATAGTTTCATGCACTAAACCACCCCTCAATAAATGGAAAGAGCAATGATGTCAATGAATCCCGTCTCTTCAATTAAAAATGTAAGAGTTTCTCACAAAAAACTGATGAGGTGATCAGTTGACCCGGTTGCAACCATGATTTTTCGCAGGAAAATAGTAGGAAATAGGATTCCATAGGAACGGCTACTGTTCATCCTCTTGGGTCATAGGAAATGCTCGAAGGAATTCCACAAGATTACTGTTCATCATCCCAAAAAATTCGTACGATTTCTTGGGGGGAAAACGTCTACTCGGACTAGATGGAAAAAAATTCCAGCACAAGCGAGTGTGCGAGGGAGGGGGAAGGACAAAAACACACTACAGTTGATGCCATCGTCAGTCTGAAGCGACCTTCGAGCCGCCACCAGTGTTGTCGCATTAAGTCACAGCAAATAACCACCACTAAGTCAAAGACAAGCCGCCCGATGCATCATCAAATCACCACTGCCGCAACTCATTGTCGAATTGTGCTGCTACTTGTCGCTGAATCACATAGCCGCCACGGTCGGAGTTCATGCCACCACCATTAGAGTCGAATTCGAGCTGTGCCACCACTTCTTCTTCGAGTCGCTCAACGCCCAAGCTATCGTCTGTCGTGGATAGGGTCACAAGAGAGAACGATATAGTGCACATACATGGAGAGGACAAGAAATGGACGGAGGTGGGGGTGGATGGGACAAGGACACACAGAATTCAGGAATGTCGCTACCTCATCAAAAACATGATACACTACTTACCTCAAAGCGTAATATTATGGGTGGATTTTTTTTGTCTAATAGCTTATGTCTTTTGGGTTATGACTTTTAAATTCTGATTGTTCGTGAGAGAGAGTACGAAGAGAGACAGTCGCATGTGAGTTTGGCCGGTATAACTGAAGTCGGTACATTGTGTAATACAATCGACTAGTAGATCTCGTCTTGAAAAACATGTTGTTTGAAAATTAGTTACTGTAGCTCCATACAAAAGCTAAAAAGCGTAAGTCCTCTCGAACCCGCATCATATTTCGGTGTTTTATTGTTATGATTCATATGTTCCAAATACACAACTTTTCTTGTATTTTTAATTCTCTGCTTTTACGTTTCTACACTCTAAATGGGTCCTAAACCTGAACCACACCTGGCAACCCACTCATAGCAGTGTTTTGTCTTGGTACCAGTAGGAAACCCCGTGCATTGCCGCGGGACGCAAGAGGGCATATAAAATCCAAAAAATGCAATTTTGGATAAAACATTGAGAAGCTATAATTCATACATAATTTCAGGGTGAAGAATATCAGTATATACGTAAGATCTTACAGTGCATCATTCGGGGTTTAGGACAGATATACACAATAGCTCGTGGAAAGGTACCAAATGTGGTTTCTTGTAATGGCAGGGGCGGAGGGCCCGATAGGGCAAGATATGGCCCAAGCCATACCTTGATTTTTTTCTTCCCCACTACCCTGTGCCCCAGAACTCTTCGCTCGCTCCCACTCTCCGTCCGCGCCCGCCTCTCGCACTCTCGCCTCGCGCGCCTCTTCCTCCTCCCCCACCGCCTCCTCTCCGCCCCAACCCGCCGCCGACCGACCAGACGCGGCCTCTCCGCTCGCACCCGGCCGCGGCCTCTCCGCCCACCCGACCGCCTCCGCTGCAGACCGGCGCTCGCCTCTCCCTTCCCCGCCGCCTCCTCGCCCTCAGATTCGCCTCCGCTCGCACCCGACAACCCCTCCTCCTCCGCCCACCCGCCTCCTCCGCCCCAACCGCGCCTCGATCCACCTGGGCCGCGCCTCTCTCCCTCGCACCCGGCCGCCGCTCTCCTCCTCCGCCCACCCGGCCTCTCTCCGCCTCGCACCCGACCGCCGGCCTCCTCCGCTCTCACCCGACCGCCTCTCTCGCCCTCCGCCCCGCACCGGCCGGCCGGCCTCTCCCGGGACGTCGCCATGGTTGAGGCGGCGGGCGGCGGCGGGAGGCAAGCGGCGGGGCGTAGCGCGCGCGGCGGCGGGCGGACTCGGGAGGCGGGCGGGCGGCGGCGGAGGCGGCGGCGGCCCAAAATCCCGATCCCACCGCCTCCAAAATCCCCGATCCTGTGCTCCTAGCCGCCGCCTCGCTCCTCTTGCGCCTCGGCGCTGCCTCGCCTCCGGCCTCCGCCCTCCTCCTCTCGCGCCTCGCGCCGCCTCCTCCTCCGGCCTCGCATGGTCGCGCCGCCTCCTCGCGCTTGATCCACCGAGGTATGTGGTGCATCGTGCTCATTCCTTTTTCCTTTCTCCATATACTGTCTTGATGGTCTAATATTCATATTTGAATGCTAAATTTCCATGCCAATTTCTTGACCTAGTTACATGCTGAAAAGTCGTTTCAATGTGAGAAGTTGACTTTCTTGTGTATTGGGTTCTAAATCCTATTATTTATAGACATATTTGTGCAATTGTGATTATTGTTGGCAATATAGTATATCCTTCACGGCATTCTCTTGTTCTTGAGAAAGGGCACAACAGAGGTTTGCATTCGTGGCGGGAGGAGGCGGTGGCATGGCGGGCGGCGGAGGCGTGCCGCCACTCTCTCGCTCCGCTCGATCCGCCCCACCTCATTTTTTTCCCGTCCTCCGTCACTGTGTAATGGTACTTACGCAACATTACTAACAAGAATAGAAAGGTTTAGAACTATTTTATTTGGTACAAACACACATTTATATCGACAAACTCTTAGCATGGCATTACAGATATGTGAATATTTTGTAGCAGTTTTATGCGCACGTTGACGTGATACTTGACACATAATGGAAAGGCACTTACTCAAAATGTCTAGTAGAAGGATGTTATGGAGATATTACTGGCAAAGCCTCCAATTCGTCAGTTTTGAAGTAGCTTGGTCGGCTCTTGATCGTCACCAGCGAATAGGATTGTTGTAACTATCCAAGAAAAAAGATTTAACCGTACAACAAGGACTACATCACAGCTCGAAGAGGATTTTAGCGGTAAGGCAAAACATTTACACTTTTTCTAAAGTACTGTGATTCTCGATCCAACCAACACACATGGCATGGAAATAGCATAATGTCGTGTGTTGCAATGTTACACAAATATGAAATTTACTTACATATGTTGTTTTAATCAGTTCTGGGACATCTAACAGACATCCGCCGATACTGAGCCAGAATGACAAGTTTATGCAAATCTAGGGTATCTAACTTTAATCTGACTCAAAATTATGTAAAACGGCATAGCACGTCGAGATAAGAGAAAAAAAATAAAAATTAGCATTGACTGTAGTTAGCTTATAGCTTATAGTTTCTTTCAAATAAATAAACAGAACAGTTTCTCTGTCATCATTTTAATACGATCTATTGGATTAATATTTTTAAGATCACTTATCAACTTAGATATTTAATTAGTTCACGTAACATTGACAGAAAAACACCCGCACAGAGAAAAAAAAGAACCACCGCCGCACCCATCCCCTAAACCCGAAAGCCCCGACCATGTCACGCACCGCATCGAGCCCAAACCCCTCAGACGGCCTCCTCCCCACTCTCGCCGTACGGCACGCCGCCGCCGCCGCCGCACCCATCCCCTTCCCCACCTCGCCCCATCCACCTCACCCATCCCTAAACCCCAGGAGCCCTCTCCCTCAAACCCTAGGTACGATCCGAGCGACCCACCCCGCGAGCCGCCGCCCCGAGGCGAAACCCTAGTAAGGACCAGGCGGGGGGCGCGCCTCGCCTCGCCGGAGCCGCCCGGCCGGGGGCGCGGCGGAATCCGGAGGCCCTCTACGGAGGAGAAGAGCTAGGAAGAGGTCGAGCAAAAGAAGAGGGGGAGGCAAGATGAGGATCATGATTAAGGGCGGCGTGTGGAAGAACACGGAGGACGAGATCCTCAAGGCGGCCGTGATGAAGTACGGCAAGAACCAGTGGGCGCGCATCTCCTCGCTGCTCGTCCGCAAGTCCGCCAAGCAGTGCAAGGCCCGCTGGTACGAGTGGCTCGACCCCTCCATCAAGAAGGTAATGCGGTTGCCCACCACCGCCATTCGCTGCCCCTACCCTTTCCGTTGCTCGCGGCTCACGGCCTGGATGCGTGCGTGTTCCGTGTATTTGCGATGTTGCATTGTGACGCTAGTGCTTTGTTAGTAAGGGAACTGCGATTGAGAGCCCATAATTGTGATGTGGTGTTGTGACGCTGCCGTCTTGTTTGTTCAAATTTTCAGCAACTCAGCAAGTTTAGTCCACCAAGAAATTATAAACCACCAAAAGCGGTTCCTTTCCTCTGAAATCTTGACTGCGTACCATTGATTCCTAGTGCTATCATGTTATGAAACAAAGTAGCCAATGGACTCTTCATTTGTCTTGCTTTCCTCTTGTGGCTGACCAGCGCCCTCTCAATCCTTTGTAGTAATGATCCCTACATGATTGTTCTCTGCAATCGAACCTCAATTACACTCGTGCTTTCCAAACCATGAACTTCAATACACTCGTATTGTGGTCATGGTGATAATTTCTTTCATTCCATGTTATTCTTACCAATGTTCAAGAAGGCGCTAGGCGGGCGGCGAGGTGGGGCCTAGCGCCTAGGGGGCCTAGGCGGGCGAATTAAAAATAAGGATAATAGGTGAAAATAAACAATTGTGTATATATATTTGTCTAATATATATATTTAAAGAGGTCTAGATTGAAAGAAATCTATTAAACAAAAAATTTATTCGTAATTTTTAACAATGTGAGGACTAAATCACAAAAACAGAAAAACTTATCCATCTAACCGACCGGATCCGACCCCGCCGCCTGACCCCGACCCAACCCGACCCCACCGCCTGACCCGACCCCGCCGCCTAACCCTAACCCTAACCCCTTCGGCCCTTCCCATCCCATTCCCACACGCGTGCCCTCCGCGCGGCTCCCTCCGCGCCGCCCCATCCTTCCTCGCGCCTCCTCCGCGGCTCCTCCGCCGCCAGAGTTGGATTACCGGCGGTTACAGCCAGAACCGCCAGAACTGTTTTTCCCGGCAAGTGAGCGTATGAAAATACCGGCTGAGATGGAAATTTGAAATTTTTGAATTTGTAGATGGTGGAATGGGTTCCAGGGGGCATTTGTAGATAGATTAGCTATTGTAGAAGGTAAAAATGGATGAATTATTGTGATATGCAGCTAGTTTGGTTATTGGCAAACATGATGGGCCTAGTGTGCTGGAAAGAACATTGGATGCTTGCCTTTGAGAGTGTTTTGCAGCACTTTAGCAGTAAAGAAAGTGCAGCAGCAGCAGCCACAGATGAAGGGGAGAAGAGAGCAGCTGCAGCACGCTAGGGAGAAGAGGAGCATGAAGACAGCAAACATGCACTGGTTTGAGCTACTTAGCGCATGCTCTTTCTCTTCCCTTTTATAGCTTAACAGCTTCTAGACAATAACTGCAATGCAGAATACTAAGGGATACATGCAGAATACTAAAGGATGCATGCTGCGCATGCAGAATACTAAAGGATGCATGCTGCGCATGCAGAGTACTAAATGAATACATGCAGAATAGCAATAAATGCAATACAGTATACTAAGAGGCATGCGCAGCATGCATGCAGGATACTAAATGCTACATGCAGAGAATACTAAGAGGATACTCCCACTGTGGTCTCCATCCACCTCGAGCTCTTGAATTAAACAACTAAGTAGATGGAGCATGCGCAGCATGCATGCAGGATACTAAATGCTACATGCAGAGAATACTAAGAGGATACTCCCAGCTGTGGTCTCCATCCAGCCTCTGAGCTCTTGAATTAAACAACTAAGTAGATGGAGCATGCGCAGCATGCATGCAGGATACTAAATGCTACATGCAGAGAATACTAAGAGGATATGTTGCAGTGCCACCTTCGCCTGAGTAGCAGGTTTCCAAATGTATCAAGTCTAGACATAGAAGAAGAGCAGCAGCAGATCAACAGCAAATAGAAGAGGAGCAGCTGCAACAAATAGAAGAGGAGCAATTGCAAAGAAGAAATAGAAGAAGAGCAGAAGCAGATCAGCAACAAATAGAAGAAGAGCAGCAGCAGATCAGCATATTCATGAAGAAGAGCAAAGCAGCAGATCGCCAGATGAGTTTATCCGTTTTTCCGTTTTTCACCGGTTTTCGGTTTCCGATCGGTAACCGGACCGTTACGCCACATCCCGCTCCCAAATTTCCATTTGAAAATTTTGTCCGTTTTAACCGGTTTTCCGGCACGGCATCGCCGTCCGGCGGATTTGACCTGGTCCCGCGCGATCCTTGGCGCGCCCATCCTCGCCGCCACTTGGCGCCCCGCTCTCAAGCGCCCCCGCCACTGATGTCTCTCACCGGCGCCACGGAGCGGCGCGCGCGGATCTGGCGCGGGAGTCCAGATCCGGCGCGGCGCGGATCTCGCGCGGAGTCCGGCGAGTCGACGCCTCGTGCGCGGTAAGTTTTTCTCCATCCCGCCGCTCCTCCGCGCCGCCTTCGCCTCGCTTAGGCCGCCGCCGCTTTGACCGCTTGGTCCCGCTTTGACCGCCTCGCCCACCACCCGACTAGGGGCCAAGGCGGGCGGCACCGCCGCCAGCGCCTATGCGGCCGCCAAGGCCGCCTTCTTGAACACTGATTCTTACAAGCATTTGAAGTTTTGAATTGACAAACTTTTAGAATCAGATTAAAAATTATGATATTTCCCTCTTGAATACGTTGAGGCACAAGTTGGTTAGCGATATGATCACATTGGTCTGGCTATTTTGGCAAGTCATCAAATAGATGCATATTTGGAATCAGATAGCAGTTTATTATCTGTTGATCTTAAAAATAGTGGAGTACTAGTATGTTGCTAGTAATCATATTGTGTATATTACTTTGATAGACATCCATGTTAATATGCTACGGGATCGACTAAAAGTTTATGATCTCTGTTTCTTCAAACCTTGAACTTTTAGTGAGCTGGTGGTCCGATCACACCATATCTATTGTTTCTAGTAGCTAGCGAGCATTCATGTCAACATAAATTTCTACTGAGCGATTTTTTTTACAATCAAGTCGTCTTTAACTGTCACTAGATCAAGCACCAGAAGGCTTCTTTTGCTAAGTAGGGAACAGTTTGCTTTCTTTGGAGTGAAATCTGATATGTTGGTCATGAAGAATGGCTAAAACAGTCTAGCATCATAAAGTTGATTTTGATCTTAGAAGATTTGGTCCACTGAGAAGATATCTTGTTTTCTTTGAACTTCTGCTGAATTAAGACAACTCTATAAGCAGACTTGGTTATTAAGAGTGGTACATTTAACGAGGAGCCACTCTAGTTACTTAATTTGTCATGATCAGTTGCATGAATGACCAGATAGTGTTTGGTGGCATTAGTTGTTCCCTGGTGGTTACTTGTTATAATCTTTCCAGGATTTGCTGAAAGTGTCGTAGGACACCTAGGTAGCTTTTGACTCTGCATGAAAGAGGTTGAACTGGCTAACTCTGCAGGGAACATGGTAGATTTTAGTAAGTTCTAAATTTCCTCTGTTCTCAACTTAATGTGTTTAACTGTAAGAACAGGGTAAAGCACTAGCAGTTTTTAATTTGGATCATTAATAACATGTAGTTATTAGGTGGAAAACCCCCTATTGCCTAGGTGTGAAATTGGTTGGTTTCTAGAAAATCTGATAGTTCATAGATTTCTGGATTTTACCAGGAAATTGACTGGTTTTCACTGGCTGCAGACCTTGTCTATAGTTACCTTTGCAGACCATTAAGAATCTCTTGGTAAATGAGGGGAGCTATTCTTTTTAAAAATGTTTCATGGTTTAATAATGCTGAGGTGAATACCTGCCCCAATATATCAGTTGATAGGTTGTCTGATAAATAAGAACAGTACAATGTATGCCTACGGTAATATTTTTAGTCTCGTATTGGTATAGCAGGGAATGTACTAGCCAGTATGCGTTATGTTTAGAAGCAGTGCAGTTTAGAAGAACTGTTCTTTATATATTTATCCTTCTTTTCACTATGCACAATATGCTGCTTAAAGGTAAAAAAGGTTGTATGTTTGTTTCCTCTTAGGATCTTGTTATATATGTTCAGTTGGTTGCTCTATTTGCTGCAGCTTTTATTTTCTTGTAATGTCTAGTGTTTATACCTTTTTCCTGTAAATTGTTCTACTTTTTTAAATGTCTCAATTATTTTACGACTATTTATTTCTTTCATCCTATTTATGGTGCTAGATGATTATATACATGTTGAGGTTATGCTCTCTCTTCATGCAATTCCATGCTACAAGCCTATACACTGCTTGTGAATGTGGTAAACTTCCACTAAACAAAGATAACTAATTATTTGTATTCAGTGTAATATTCTCTTTCGGAAAGGCGACATAATGGAAACCGTACAGCATCTTTGTGTTGTCGTCATATACTCAAATTGCTCATTTGGTGGTGATGAATATTATGTCTTCGCATGATGTTAAGCCGTTACACCTTTTCTTTCATGTGATTGAAATATGGACCTAAGTTGTTAAATGTTGTTAATATGCCTTTGTTGACGACTCTAAATGAATGTTTGATGCTTTGTCATTAACATGTAATGTAAGGTGTTTCATGACTAATTCATGAACGCTGTTATCTAATTCCTGAACTTTATCATCCAGTGTTAGTTTGCTAAAAACCAAGTCAACTGAACTGAACGGAAATAATTTCAATTCACGTGGATTACAGCCAAAATATCCCTCAATCTTCACTTATCATTGATGATTCTTTCAATTGGTGATATGTCTGCTCTATTATGGCATAGATCTGTCCTGTTTGCAGTTTTCTGTCACTGTAAGGATGATTTTGTCATTTATTTTCACTGTACTAACTCATGTTTGTTGATTGCAGACTGAGTGGACAAGGGAAGAGGATGAGAAGCTACTCCATCTTGCTAAACTCATGCCTACTCAGTGGAGGACAATTGCACCTATTGTAGGTCGAACACCATCTCAATGCCTTGAGCGTTATGAAAAACTGCTTGATGCTGCCTGTGCAAAGGATGAGAATTATGAGCCTAATGATGACCCGAGGAAGTTGCGACCTGGTGAGATTGATCCAAACCCCGAGTCCAAACCTGCACGTCCTGATCCTGTTGATATGGACGAAGACGAAAAGGAAATGCTTTCTGAGGCAAGGGCTCGCTTGGCTAACACCAGGTAAAAAGGCGAAACGAAAGGCAAGAGAGAAACAGCTTGAAGAGGCGAGGCGGCTTGCCTCACTGCAAAAAAGGAGAGAATTGAAGGCCGCTGGTATTGATACACGGCAGAGGAAAAGAAAGAGAAAGGGGATTGACTATATTGCTGAGATCCCTTTTGAAAAGAGGCCTCCTCCAGGCTTTTATGATACGGTTGGTGAGGACAGGCTACCTGAGCATGTACAGTTTCCAACTACTATTGAGGAGCTCGAAGGGAAGAGAAGAGTTGACATAGAGGCACAATTAAGAAAGCAAGACATTGCCAGGAACAAGATTCTGCAGAGGCAGGATGCCCCAGCTGCAATAATGCAAGCGAATAAACTCAATGACCCAGAAGCTGTCACAAAGCGGTCCAAACTAATGCTTCCACCACCCCAAATTTCTGATCATGAGTTGGAGGAGATTGCAAAGATGGGTAATGCCGGTGATCCCGCTCTTGCTGAGGAGCTTGGTGAAGGAAGTACTGCTACAAGAACTTTGCTGGCAAGCTATTCCCAAACTCCAAGGCTTGGTATGACACCATTGCGAACTCCGCAACGAACTCCGGCTGGGAAGGGTGACGCTATTATGATGGAGGCAGAGAATCTTGCACGTCTAAGGGAATCACAAACACCTCTTTTAGGAGGGGATAACCCAGAGCTCCATCCATCAGATTTCTCTGGTGTTACACCACGTAAGAAGGAGATACAAACTCCAAATCCCATGGCAACGCCTTTGGCAAGCCCTGGCCCTGGTGTTACCCCAAGGATTGGTATGACACCCTCCAGAGATGGAAATTCCTTTGGTTTAACTCCAAAAGGTACTCCTTTCCGGGATGAGCTCCACATAAATGAAGAGGTGGAAATGCAGGACAGTGCTCAGCTTGAGCTTCGTAGGCAAGCTGAATTAAGAAAAAGCCTGCGATCTGGTTTTGCTTCTATTCCACAGCCTAAGAATGAGTACCAGATAGTTATGCCACCTATCACAGAGGAGGAGACGGAACAAACTGAAGAGAAAATTGAAGAGGATATGTCAGACAAGTTAGCACGAGAGAGGGCTGAGGAGCAAGCAAGGCAGGAGGCATTACTCAGAAAGAGGTCCAAAGTGTTGCAGAGGAGTTTGCCTAGGCCACCTGCTGGTTCAGTGGAGATTCTCCGGCAATCTCTGATTAAAGTTGGTGAAAGCAGAAGCAGAAGTACCTTTGTGCCTCCTACATCACTTGAACAAGCTGATAAACTAATAAATGAGGAATTCCTTAGGCTACTTGAGCATGATAATGCTAAATATCCTCTTGATGAAAAACTCAAAAGAGAAAAAGAAAGGGAATAAGCGTCAGGCAAATGGAGCAGCTTTTGTCCCTGAAATTGAAGATTTTGATGAGGATGAACTAAAAGAGGTATATTTATTTTCCTTCCTCCAATTATAATTGATATTTGATGATGAATTTATATCCATTTTCCTGATAACCTGTACTCAAAATTTTCTTATAATATTAGGTGGACCAATAATAACGTGAAATCCTGTGGGCTCATCATTGTCTGTTCCTCAGTGAGGAACATAAAAATATGATATATAGGACTCGTATTAGAGCAGCAGTTTGTAGGGAATAGTTATGAATTTATATCTATTGTCTGCACGGTTTAGGGTTTTAGCATTGTAGATTTTATTTCAAGGCTCTCGTCTCTTTGACCATGAGGAGGTTTTATTCTTAGCCTAATCTAACTTGTTTGGGACAAAAAGCTTTGTTGTTGTTGTATTAGAGCAGTAGTTCTAAACCATCCCTGTACCAACCTGTATAACCTTACTCCTGATTTTCATGGTTTGCTAATTTATCTATTGGCATTGAATGCTGTTCTAGAAATGGGGAGGGAAGGAAAAGTAACATGAATACATATAACAGGAGCTGTATATCAGTATATGTTTCTAGAAAGATTGCTGTCTAGCTGCAGGATTCATAGAAGAATGTGCTAGGTTTTAAAGATTTAATGTTTAGTATGTATGAACTATAGTTTTTTCTTGCATATTTTTTCATCAACTTTAGTTGGGTATTCGTGACAAAAGAAACATTCCATGATGTGCGAGTTAGAATTGTTTTGTTATGCGCTTGGCTTCACACGCTGTAGTATATCTTCGTAATGTTATTAACAAGTTTGAGCTGTCACCTGTCAGCTATGCACGCAATTTTGCATAAAAACTCATATATACATATAATGAATTATTGAAACATTTGCTCAATAGCACTGCGTTTGACATTTTTGTAACCAGTTAAACAAATATATTATTTGACCTTAGCGTGACGAAAACAATTTGGGTTTTATGCTCGAGAGGTTGACCACGGAAGTTATTTTCTTGACAAGATAGTTGATGGAGAAGTATAGAGAACCAAAGAAGAATCTTCACATGGTGTATATTGTTTTGGAGAAAGCTTATGATAAAATGCTAAGAAAGGTCATGTGATGGGCGCTCCAAAGGGAAAAAAATTTCCAACAACATACGTTACTCTAATCAAGAATATGTACAAAGATATTGTGACTAACGTCAGAGCATGAGGTAGCACTATTAATGACTTTCTTATTAAAATAGGGTTACACCGAGGGTCAACGTTGAGTCCATACATTTTTGCCCTAGTGATGGACGAGGTCACGCGGGACATATAAGGAGATATCTCTTGGTGTATGCTTTTCGCTGATAATGTAGTGTTAGTTGATAACAATAGAACACATGTCGAAACTGGAGTTGTGGAGAAAAACTTTAGAATCAAAGGGATTTATACTTAGTAGGACTAGGAAAGACTTTAGAATCAAATGGTTTTATACTTAGGTCCCGTTTGGCACAGCTCTAGCTCCGAGATCTATGCTGGATCTGTAGTTTGTTGACTAAATTAAAGTGATTTAAATATTTTTATTTAATATATAATATAAATGAAATGAGTCATGTAAATGCACTTAATATGCCTGCAACTCTAGATCCAGGATTTTCTAGAGCTACAGATGACCAGCTCTAGGAAATCTACAGATTTCCTAGAGCTAGAGCTCTGCCAAACGGGGCTTTAGTAGGACTAAAACTAGTATATGAGGTGTGATTTCAACGGTGCCAGAGCAGATGATGAAGATGTTAGTTTGAACGGACAAGTAGTGCATAGGAAGGACATTTTTGGATATTTGGGGTTAATGCTACAGTGGGACAGCAAGATTGATGAATACGTGTGCAACATGATAAGAACAGGGTAGGTAAAATGGCACCAAGCATCAGGTATCTTGTGTGATAAAAAAGTCTCTCAAAGGGTAATTTCTATAAGACAGCGATCAGACCTGTGATGCTATATGGAGTGGAATGCTAAGCGACTAAAAGACAATATGTACAGAAGATGAGTGTAACAGAGTTGAGAATGTTGTGGTGGATCAGTGGTCACACAAAGTGGGATCGAATCTGCAATAATGATATACGCGATAGGGTGAGGTAGCACAAATTGAAGAGAAGCTTGCCCAACATCGCTTGAGATGATTTGGACATCTCCAATGGAGGCATTCTGAGGCACTGGTACGTAGTGAAATTTTAAAACGTACCGCAAACATAAGAAGAAGTACAGACCGACCAAGACTTGACGTGGGAGAAAGCAGTTAAAAGAGATTTGAGGGATTGAAATATATCCAAAGAGTTGGCTTTGGATAGGAGCGCATGGAAGTTAGTGATACACGTATTGGAACCATGACATAAGAAGAAGATTTAGGGACGGTTTTTTAGGTTTTCGGTCAGAAGGCAGGATGTAGATCTTAGGGTTTTAGCCTTGTATGTTTTATTACAAGGCTCCCGTTTCTTTAACCTTGAAGAGGTTTTATTTCTAGTCTACCCTAACTTGTTTGGGATAAAAGGCTTTATTGTTGTTGTGTTGTTTTCGTTGAGCCTGAGGATTGCTCCTTGTCTAGCATACGATGCCAGAATTCAGTATGCTATGAGTGTTACCCATTCTCCCCCAAGAAAGCTTCGTATGTCTTGAATTTTATTGTTTGAGCTGTTTTGTATGTTTGTATCTTCATTTTCATTATAGTTCTGAACAGTCCTTTTTGGCTAGTGTGGTTATGTAATTATGGAAGTATATGGCTTCATTTCTTTGTTGGCAGGCTAGTTCTATGGTTGACGAGGAGATCCAGTACCTTCGTGTGGCCATGGGGCATGAAAATGAATCTTTTGAGGATTTTGTGAAAGCACATGATGCATGCCAAGAGGACCTTATGTTTTTTCCTACTAACAACAGCTATGGTCTTGCCAGTGTTTCTGGAAATGCTGATAAGATTGCTGCTTTTCGAAATGAGTTTGAAATTGTGAAGAAGAGAATGGATGATGAAGCGAAGAAGGCTTCTCGGCTTGAGCAGAAGATCAAACTGCTGACACAAGGATACCAGGTAAGCTGGGATGATGCATCATCTTCATTGGAGCATATCTATATTAACTGAACTCCACCATTTTGTTGCCTGTAATTCAAAAATTACCCCAAAAATATGAAAATTATTGGGCTGCCCATACTAAACTTACGCAATTTGCAGAGGATATTTCTCTTTAACGATTGTTTCTTCTCAGTTCCATATCCTCCAAAATAATTGGGTTTTACTTTTCACTTGGTACTGGATTTGTTCTATTTAAACAAAGTTGTACTGAATACTGATTGCATGTTATTTCTTGTTTTTCATGTCCTTCTGTAATGCTGACATTTTGCTTCACTTGCTATTTGATTTGTTAGGCACGGGCTGGAAAATTGTGGCCACAGGTCCAAGACACATTCAAGCAGATGGACACTGCAGCAACAGAACTTGAATGCTTCCAAGAGTTGCAGAAACAGGAACAGATGGCCGCTTCCTATCGTGTGAGAAATTTGACTGAAGAAGTGAATAAGCAGAAAGCATTAGAACGGACTCTCCAAAGCCGCTATGGTGATCTGCTGTCTGGTTACCAGAGGATCCAAGAACAGCTTGAGGAGCACAAGAGGCAACTTATGATACAGGAGGCAGTAGAGGCAGAAAAGCGTGCTCGAGAGGAGGAAATCGCAGCACAGAATAGTGGTGCTGAGGAAGAAAATGAAAGGAAGAATTGTAGTGTTGAAGAGGAAATAGAACAGATGAATGGGGCTACTGATGAAGAAGCTGCAGGAAGCAAAGCAATCAATGAGGATCAGATGGATGTGGACAATAGAAATGCAAATGGGGAATTCGTAGGTCCTATTCCTCCAGCACCGGACACTCAAGGGGATAATGATGACGCTTCAGTTCAACAGAACACTTCTAGCGCTCAGAGTGGTGACAACGCTATCATGAATGATGGAGCTTGTCACAAGGTTGATTCATCCAAACTAGAAGGTCAGGATAACGCCGATGGGAGCATGGCTGGTGATGCTGGTAGCCAGGAAGAGGGAAAGAATGAACTTGCTACTGTTGATACCAGTATGAAAGAAGGAAATACCGCTGCATCTTCAGATCAAGATGTGTGGAAAGAGGAGAAAGACACGGTTCCTGAATAAAATATCGTTTCACGTACTTACATTTGCAGCGGTTCGAAGGTCGGCACAAACAAGATAATGAAGGCGATCTATCTCGAAGAAAACAGTGTGTGTTGAATGCAAATTGTGCAGTCTGCGTGCACTCTTAAACATGGTGAGGGAAGACAGTTGGCAGAAATTAACCATGGGAGAAGATAATTGAATGTTCAAAACTGTGGACAGATTCTTTTTCCTCCCGCTCAGAGTTTCTGTTGGTCTCAAAAACATTGGATGGTACAAATCAGGGTTCGAAAACCGGCGGTTACCATTACCGGCCGGTAACCGGATTTTCAGGTGGATACCGGAAAATAAAAAACTGGTCAGGTTTTTCCGAAATGCATTTATATTTGTGAGCCTTTTGTAACTGCGTAATACACCTCCTAGATTGGTTTAATCTTTTTGTGTACTAGATTACCTATTGTATGAGTTAAATATGCATCGAAACATCCTAAATTTAACTTTTTCTTGTGTTTCCTAGTTTTTTTAGCGATTTTTCCTGTTTTCAGTGGTTTCTCCAGTTTCTTTGGGCGGTAACCGGTCGGTTTTTCCGATTACCGGTTTCAAATTCAAATTTCAAGTTTTGAAATTTGATCGGGTTTTCTGGTTTTTTCAGTTACCGGTCGATAACCGGCCCTCTGTTGGGATTTGGGCCGGTATTGGGTTTTGGAACCTTGGTACAAACCTGCTATGTGCAATTTTTTCTATCAAAGAACTGAACTTGAGAAGAGAAAGAACTAATGCAAATATTATATTTCAGCTAACCAGTTATGAAGCCATAGAAATATTGTTGGATCTAAAGTAGTCTCGTCGTTATTACAGGGGGGTAATAGTCAGATGTACTTTCGTATCTATCTCGAAACACCATAAATGGTTAGGAAAAAAATTCAAAAAGCTCTGCTAATCACCATTTAATGATTTGTACAAAATTTTCGAGGCAGAGATTATAGGAGCATTGAGATGATGTTATGCGGTAGATACTTCACTGGAAAATCCATCTCAAGCTAATTCCCATCGTTCCTTCCTCTATAGGCTAAGGAGCTCAAAATTCTTATGTTGATATGCAAACAATACCTAGTGCAAACGTAGGTCCTAAGCTCCTAGCATGTTAATTGAGCATGATAAATTATCAAACCTAGCATGAATGTCTTTTGGTTCACGATCATAGTTTGAGGTCCCACTAACTATGCATTACGTGGTATCATGGATGTTACAACATTCTGAAACTACAGTTTTTTCAAAACCACAGGTTTTCAAGTATAAGGTATGAAATACCAAGGTCTATTAAAACTACAGTTTTTTTTACAGTATTTACAAAAACCAAGTGTTTAGGTATCTGCAGTATTCAATGCCGTATTTGCTTTTAAAAATAGCTATTATTTTAAGTAACCACGATAATGGAAATTGAAACAAGCAATACACATGTATGAAAATCTGCATCGCACATATTTGTTAGGGTTATGGGTTCGATTTCCACTGCCAGCTCCATATTCCTTCGTTATGATATGTGCATCATCTATTTGAATCTTGATTTGTTTTTCTTTTCTAAAAGAGTTTCGGTCTAAAAGTTTTTTATTGAAACAAGAGAAAAAAAGAAAAATAAAGAAGAAAATACAAAAGAAAAGCATACATTATCAAACGGATAGGACAGAGGTCTTCTAAAACTTTAGTATACGTTCAAATCCTGTTGGATACAATCTTATTTCTATCTATACTTTAAATAACTATACTAAAAACTAAGAAAGCTTTTTTTTGCATGATTTAAATGAAAAATCTTAACGATTTCTCTTCTACTGCTTCTACTAACAAGAGTAGATATGTAAAATTTATGTTTGTTTCTGAAGAAAAAACCGTTCGAACTGTTCCTACGTAGCTTCAAGGATTTCGGCTTAAATGATAGATATGTTTAGAAGCCTGTAATATAGGAAAGCAAGACGCAAGTCCCATATTTTAAAACTCTAAAAATACTATGGTATCGAGATAACTATGGTCCATTCATTTTAGGTTGAGTTTTTGGTTTATTTTTCACTATTTTTAAATTTTGTTTTTTTTCTGTATTTTTGACTTTTTTGAGCTTTTTTACTGGTTCTTTTTTCTTATATTTATTTGTATTGTCCGTGATGGGCTAACCTGTTTTTTAATTTTTATTTTTTTAAAATTTAATTATGTCAAATAAACCACCATCACATACAATATAATTTCAGCTAGGTACAGAATAATTTTAGCAATAAGCCACTTTTTTTAGCTCAACTGAGCGGACTATATGGTTTATAATAGCATAACTTCTGTTGCATTCAAATAGCTCAAAGTTTTTGATACTCTAGTATTTTTTAGAAACTAGTAAATTGCACCATAGATAGTTTATGAGGTGAGTGTATTTAGATCACTAAACTATGAAACCATGAATTTAGATCATTGAACTTGTTAAATCGTATAAAGTAGGTCTAAAAGAGGTTTTGCAAGACTGACGATACATCGACGTGGTACTAATGTTTCTGTGTTGTTGATGTGGACGCTGAAATAAGAAGGTGAAAACCTCTGTCTTCACCCCATGGGTAGTGCCCATCTGCGCATCCATCAACACCATTGCAAAACATTCAAAAGTAATTGCAAAATGTTCAAAAGTAAGTTGGTTTTGATTGAGAAGGAAAGCTATAAGCTTACTGTAACGACGAGAGTAATTGAATTCTAATTGCTTTCATGCCGCATAAGATTTGTATCAAGCTGATACAACTATAGTGATAGATGTAGATCGAGAAAAGGTGAGTGAAGAAAAATGTGATAAACATGTCGACGTGCTTTAGATCACATCGGCCACTAGAGGTGGCCAATGGACTGGGCCTTACCATGCCGGCCGTGGCCCACTACTGCTGGGTCAGCCTAAGCACGGCACACCCCGTTTAACTCGTGTGGCTATGCCGGCATGGCCCAGTGGACCGTGCTGTGTCTGGGCCGAGAGGGCGGCACGCTGGGCTGACATGGCACGACTCGTTTATGGTCACGGGCTGTGCCAGAACGGCACGACATGGCCCAGCCTGTTGAATATAGCCATTTTTTGATCGTTGGGTTAAAAAATTCAAAAAATTAGTACAAAATTAAAAAAATACAGACTTTTTTTTATAAATAGGGGGCATCTAGCCTCCATTCTCCACACCTCAAACTTGACTCTCATCTCTTTGTTTAGCTATGAACAACCCGGTAATGTTTGCGCAAATTTGGCAAAATTAGTGAGAAATTCGTGCGAAATTCAGAAAATTCAAAAATCTTCAAAGAATTTTCTGAGAGCTACAGAAGAGGTAATAGTGCTAGCTTATTTTAATTTTTTGCTATTATGTGTTGATTCAATAGTAAGTTAATTGTATTTTACTATTTCAATTTACAATTGATTCATGGAGAACTACGATTTTCAACTTTCTGAATTCTGTCTCACGGTGGATGATATGCAATCTTTTCAGGAAGCATATCTATCCGTGGAAGGTCCACATCCACAAAAACTAGAGAGACAGAAGAAACAACGGCCCCGTCGACGCAGAGTCTAATCGATCCATCTTCTGTTGGCTCAACGAGCGCATCTACAACCCATAGCCCGGGTGCAAAAAGAGCAAGAGCTACTACATCTGGAGTCTGGAACGATTTCGACAAGAAGTTTAAGACCGACGATGATGGGAATTCAGTGAGGTATGCTGTTTGTAAAATTTGTGGTAATGAATTGTTTGCAAAATCTTCAGGTGAGACGAGTCACCTGCAATGGCATGCTGTAAGTTGCAAATGAAGGCAAGGAATACAAATGCGCTAAATACAGCTGCAATATAACCCCAACGGCTCGGCACGTACTTGGAAGTACAACCCAGAGGTAGCCCGGAAATCCTTTTGTAGATTAATTACTTCTCAAGATTTACCTTTAAATTTTGGTGAGTATGATGCTTTTCAAAAATATATTAGGACTACTCATAACACTCGATTTAGTGTTGTATCTAGGCAAACCACAACTAGAGATTTAATTAAATATTATAACAACTGTCATGAAAAATTGAAAGAAATGTTTCATACATGTACATTCTCTATTGCTTTGACATTAAACATATGGAGTGGTAGGGCTAGGGAGGATTATATTAGTGTTGTTGCTCATTATGTTAATGATGACTGGGTAATAGAAAAAAGAATAATATGATTTAAATTAATTAATATTTTGCATACTGCTGAAAATATCGCAGAATGCATTATTAAAGTTGTAGAAGATTTTGGCCTCATAGATAATATTATTTTCTATAACTTTAGATAATGTAGCTGCAAACACTAAGGCTATGGAAATTCTTACTCCTTTGTTTAATACTTATACACAATATTTCTTACTTTATCAACATTGTGCTTGTTATATTATTAATCTTATTGTTAAATCTAGTTTAAAAAAGATTAAATGCTTGTATTGATTCATTTAGGGATGCAATTTCATATATTAATTGTTCTAACCAACGAATAGCTACATATAAGAGCTTTTACATAGCAATGAACGTCTGCCCTACAAAATTTGGCTTAGACATGCCTGTTAGATGGAACTCTACTTACCTTATGCTTAAACATATATTGCCATATAAGGGCACCTTATCTGTGTTCCTTCACACACAAGGTCATCAATCTCGTAGCTCCTCCAGTAGAACCCAAGTTAGAGACCCTGAACTTACAGAGGATGATTAGGTTGTTGATGAAACAAAATATTTTTTAGAACTTTTTCATAAAGCTACACTTTGTCATTCTGAAGTATACTATCCAACCTCTCTAATTGTTCATAACATTCTTGAATTTTCCACTCACCTAAAGGCTTTTGAAAATGATCATGTACTACGGGATGCTGTAGTGTCATGAAAACTAAGTTTTTAAAATATTGGAGGAAAATTTCTATTTTATATGTATTCGCCTTTATTTTGGATCCTAAGGTCAAATTTCAAGGATTTATAAATGTATTACAACTTTTAAGTGATACTACCGGTTTAGATTATTGTACATACTATATAGTAGTTAAGGATAAATTATATGAGGTATACGAAAAATACGAAAATAAGTTTGGATCCGTACGTTTGGAAAGACCCCGATAGCCCCTTGCACCTCTATGGGGTCAAAGATTTTTAGTTCTTTCTCTAGAAATTCTTGTGCAGGTACACATCAGTCAGGAGGAGGAAGACGACAAAGCACCGGAGACCTATCAAGCTATCTCAATAGTGATAGCGTCAGCTTCGAGTATGAGTTGAACATTCTCTCGTGGTGGCAAACCCAGAAAGCAACATATCCAGTGCTATCCATATTAGCATGGGATGTGTGACTGTTCCTGTCTGTACGGTCTCCTCGGAGTCAATCTTCAGTCTATATGGAAGAATAATCAAAGAACGACGAACAAGTCTCTCGAACGAGATGGTTGAAATCCTTCTGACCATCAAAGACTGGGAAAAAACTGAATCAAGACTCCAACATACTGTAGAGAATAGAGACTTAGAAGAATCTTTTGAGAATTTGTATCTAGATAGCAATGAATAATATTTTCAATATGTAGTCACTAGTGAGCTTTATAGGCTGTATTCGTTTTTTCTTTACCAAGGTTTTCTCAAATTGAGTTTTTCCTTGGTAAAGTTTTTAACGAGACAACCATCTCATGTAATTTAACAAGTTAATAAAGCTCATTATATCATTAAAAAATAATTATCTTGATGATTAACAATGTCTAAAATTTTCTATATTTTTTTTATATTTTTCTACAATTTTTTTAATTTTCTATAATTTTCTGAATCTTTCCCTCTTTTTCCTGGCTTAATGGGCCAACCGTACCGGCACGGCCCGGTAATCCCTTACGGTGCCCGTGCTGGCACGACACAATCGTGGGTCGTATCTGGATTCACACTGTGACCTGTGAGCTGACATGTCACGATTCATTTATTTACTGAACCTAAATAGGTCGTGCCTATACAGATTATGGGCCTGTTCTTTACCTCACAAGCCGGCGGCTTTTGGCTTTTGCTATAGTACCTAACTTTTAAACGGAGTATTTTCTTAAGACGGGGTCTACAAATTAAACGATCTACATGTTAAAAGCCCAACATCTGTACCAGCCAAAATCGCAAGTAAATATCTATCTCTCCGTAATCTGTACCGTAAAAAGCCAAAATTCAAAAATTTCAGTCAAAAGCCATAACCCGCAGCCAAAAAGAACAGGCCCTATACCTAAGTCAAGTCCGTGCCGTACTGGGCCGTACGGCCCAACGGACAGCTCTGTCGGCCACCGCTAACTACTTCTCAAGTCCATATTCCAGAAACATGTCAAGTGGTGGCCCTCTTTCGTCTACGGTGTCGCAATGGCTCTAAAATTTTTCCCCTCAAGTTGCGCGCAGCTGCTTACTTGGACCAGCGCATGCACCTCCACTTTTAACCACCTTGGCGCGCTCTTGCTTGCGCATAAGGGGCGCCATCTCGAACGCCGTGGAAGCTCACCGATTTCTCTCGCGCCACTGCGAACCACACCACTCAGAGCAGCTAGGGTTTCTCCGGCGCCGGTGGCGGCCGGAGCAAGCAGAGGAAGCGCAAGAAGCGGCGGCGGCACGATGCGGCCGATCCTGATGAAGGGACACGAGCGGCCCCTGACGTTCCTCCTCTACAGCCGCGATGGCGACCGGCTCCTCTCCTGTGCCAAGGACCACACCCCACCGTCGGCTCGCCGACAACGGCGAGCGCCAAGACTACCGCGCCACAACGACGCGTCCGCCCTCGCTGTAGTGATATGCCCTAGAGGCAACATGGAGATGTTATATATATCATATACTATGTTTATGATGCATTACTTTGTTCCTTGAAATAGACATTATCATTATTGATCAATGAGTATGTGACTTATTCATGAGACTCTTAATGCTAAAATGTTGCTATTTCTAAATGACCCCTGATCATATATCATATGAGGAACAAATATGATTCAAAGATCAGCATATGTATTGATTGATAATCATGTCTCATGGATCATGGTATGGTGATACCAAATCAATAATATGGACATGTGTTAGTGAACATATGTTGGATAGACCCGCCATGAAACACTGCAGAGATTCCATGTGTCATCAGTTGGTCTCAAGTAGTGTTTATGTAGACTCCTTAGACTTGAGATCATCATGGTTCCCAACATGCGTAGTAGCCTATTTTGGAACTACTAAACACCTCCGTAACTGGGTAGTCATAAAAGTAGTCTTCGGGTTTGCCATGAAACATGTAGTGGGATGTGAATGATCAAGATAGAATTTGCCCCTCCTTATGGGAGAGATATCTTTGAGCCCTCGATGTAATGGATTATGAAAGTGCATGGCCATGCCAAGGTGATTGAGGAAACAATCACGAGTTTATAATCCATCACAGAATCGAGAGAGTGATTGAGCTATTAAGAGGATGACACAGGTCTCGCCTTGAGCTCAATCTATATCGTGAGGCAAAGGGATTCGTACATGAGAACATTACAGTTCAAATGATATGATCTTTACGTATACTTTGGGGTTAATATGTCTTACTAGAGGCCGCTATTAACGTGGTGACCGGAAGACGCTTTCCGGTCGCGACCAAGTATACGTGAACCTGCTGGTCGCACACTTAACGAGTTGGAACACTAATTCAATGTGATTCGGATGTGGGCTCAATTCGGATAGAGATCCGGATAGACTCTATTGGGCCTCGGTCCACGAGGCCCAAGTGAGGAGGTCTATATATGGAGGCGAGGGAGGGGCATGCTTCATAATCCCGAGCCAAACCCTAGCCGCCACCTCCCGAGCCAAACCCTAGCCGCCATGAGTGCTTTGGCACACTCGCGATCGGCGCCCACCCCGGACGTGTGGATACCGGTGGAGGCGCTGCTCGTTGTGGTGTTGATCGGCATCAACAACCTCTGATTGGATCTGCTCGTGGTGTGGTTGATCGCGTGGAGGAGATCTGTCGGACGATCGGCTACTTCACTACTACCTCGACGCGCGTGGTTGGATCGGCTTCTCCAACTCTTCTTCACGCACACGCTGCGCCTAGTGGTAACGATCCATGATCCTCCTAAGCATGATGTCCTTGTGTGCGCGTAGAAAAGTTTTGTTTTCGCTTTCGTAGCCTACGCGCATTCCTTCACTTACGATGTCTCCCGCGACATCACCGGTAGCGCCGACCAGATAGCCAGGCTCTGGGACGTGCCTTCGCCTTCCCGTTCAGCTCCCCCGCCCGCGCCGTCGAGTTCGCCTTCGGGGACAGCCTCGCCGTCGCTACCGCCGACCGCCCGACCCGTTCACGAGCCACCCCCCAGCGTCAAGGTCAGGCGCATTGCGGTGAGGGACATCGCGGACGGTACGTGCTGGCGTCGCTCTGCTGTGATGCTTCTGCTCTCGTGCTGCATTCTTTGCTTTCTTGGCTGGATTCTATAAGAAGTGAAACTGCATTAGTATTAAGCTCAACTATAGCCTAGCAATCTTAGTAAGTACTACTTTTTAGGGTGTTACTGTCGTTCTAATAGTTTATTTGGGCCACTGCTGCACAAAATTAACAGTAAAGTGTTGTTGTGCAAAAGCAACTGGACGAGTAATTTAGAGCTCAAGTGTGTTTTTGGATAAAATTGAAAATTCGAAAAATGTAGGAATCGGTTTTCTAAAGTTTGCAAGTATATGTTGGTGTTTCTGTTGCAGTTTATAGTGGGGAGCACAAAAAAATAATAATGAAAATAGACTTACAATTTACAAATGAGCGTGAAAATCAGCATTTGCTCTTAATTGAAACTTTTCATGTTAAGACATGCAAATTTTAGTCATTATAGTCAGTGGCGGATGATCCAAATACATTACCCTGTGGGGTAAATTATCACTATTTCATATTTTAGTGGGGACATTTCTACAAGTTCGTATGGATTTGTATGTAAAATTCAGGACGTATAAGGGCATCTAACATAGTTCCCCCACTGATTATAGTGCAATTTCTTTACCTGTGTGTAAGTCATGTAAACCTAACCTTCAATATTCTTGATCAGAATTTTTACTAGATGGAACTTGCAGTAACATGAACATTGTGCATATATACCAACCGGCAACTGTCACTTATTGCATTTTTCTGTGCTTCATGCAGAAACTCAAGGGTCAGTGCTTGTGATCACTGGCCCTCAAGATAGAATTAACAGGGCTGTCTGGGGACCTTTGAACAAAACTATAATCACTGCTGGTGAAGATGCAACCGTACGCATTTGGGACTCAGGTTAGAGCATTCTCCACTGGCCCTAGCTTTTGCAGTTTTAAACTAGCATGCAGCGTGACTAGAATGTGTTATCAGTGAGATAATTGAATTATAAATCTTTTACCCTCCAATTTACTTAGGAATCTGCATCTATTTAGTGGTTGTAGCTCATTGCACTTGTGAAGACATTTTCCTGGTTACAGATAAAAACAATACTTCTGTGATATTGACTAGCTATGTAATATATATCTTTGCTGCCATTCTTTACCTTTAGTTACCCCTTATCACCAATAGAATGTATTGTTGTATGAATTGTTCAACTACACAAGTGCAGACTATGCGACTAGCTTCATTCAATTCAATTGCTTAACTTTAGCTTGATATTGGGGTGCTTTTACATTCTCCGCCTTTTGTGTTGATCTGCAGACTGGAAAACTTCTAGAGGAGTCAGATAAGGAAGTTGGTCATCAGAAAACAATTACTTCACTAGCAAAATCTGCAGATTGGTCCCATTTTCTCACTGGTTCGTTGGATAAAACTGCTAAAGTTGTAGTTTATTTCAGGTGAGCATTATAATAATGTGTACCATAATCTTGACTTCTCTCACATAAAGTCAATCTTATTTGGCTAGTTTTGGGATACAAGTAACTCTGATCAAGACAAGCGTCACCGAGCGACCTGTTAATGCTGTTGACATCTCTCCCTTTCTTGATCATGTATTCTCCTTTAGTCTACTCTTATCTACAGTTCTATCTCTATCCTTCATCAGATATGTAGTTCCTGTGCGCTATATCTGATGAAATGTTCAAGTATTTCTTTCATGCAGTTGTTACATATGAGTATATGATTGCTTCTGGGGTTGTATTGGGCCACAAGTACATTCATCTCCTGTTTGATTTTTGAATCTGGACTGCTTCTCTGTAGGCAAATGAAATGATGTGCAATACTTTTGATTTACAGGTGAATATTGCTCAACTTTTCTGAAACTTTGCATCTTTTGATCCTGTTCAAGTATAATTCATGATTAGCATGATAATTATTTCCATATTTCAGTTTGAGTTACACATAAGTTCTTTTATGGGAAAAAAATCCATTTTACAACCTGCAACCATAGTCCGAGTCCGCATTTCAACTAATAACTCTAAAACCGTTTACTTTTCACCCTTAAACTCTCAAAACTAGTGTAAAATACCCCCTCATCCAAAACCACCATAGATTTAGATGACATGGAGATGCTTTCCGCCGACGTGGACTCCAACTAGGCAAAATATGCTGACATGGCATCCCACACAATCGACAGCATAAGGTCAGCGACGCCCTCCTCAGACGACATCGGCCCTGCTTCATCAGGGCCGTGCCGCTACCTTTCCCCTGCGCGGCGAGCTCGGCGTATACCGGCCGCGGATGGGACGCAACCACTTTGCTGGTGCCGGCAGCCCTGTCGACGCAGGCGAGGTGATGCGTACGCGGGACGCAGGCATGCGGGGGCGGCTGCAGCGCTATCGCGCGAGAGAAGAGGCAAGGGCAGCACCATGGATGAGGCAACATTGGAAAAGAGCTCTGCCCGGCTGGGCATTCTGTCGAGCATATATCTGTATGTCAATTGATATGACAAAGTCTGCTGTGACTTCACTTAAGAATAATATAACAAATAGTGCGGATTGCCACATCTAAACATGCGAGGAATATTGAGTGCTCTTTCTTCGATATCTCAATAATTAGTCTCTCCGTGTTCGCTCTGATTGCACAATACTATCTAATTCCTATGCAGGGGTGCAAAAAAGTGGATAATTTTCGTCTGATCGACCGTCCGAAAGTGTATGGAGCAAATATGGAATGGAGAAATGGGTATACAGTATTATTCGTGTCCGACTTCGACTCTGAGAAAAAAATATAGAATAGAATACATAATTAACGATATTCGTCTGTATCTGTATTCGTAATATTTATGTTGAAGAGTAAGATTCGGTATGACAATCTACCTCCACGTGTAAGACAGATTGTATCGACATTTCTTGCTACATGTCAAACCTTGTATACCAGGCATGCCAACTCATGAAACTCTCAAGGACCTAGCAAAGTGATATCTCCATGCTCCATCTCCGATATTATGGTTGACCTTTCTGAATTTCAAGAGCAAAGATCTGCCTCAAGTTGATAAACCTTGACATGATGCCTAGGATACACAGAACAACTTGGTCCATGTCCAACCATATGGTCCAGAGCTTACACACAATGGATAACCCCCATTTTAATATCCACTTCTTGATTGTATGTATGCAATGCTTGCCCATCCCTTTGGATCCTATCTGCACCCCATGCACAAATATCTCCTTCCTCCCTGGGGACCCAAACCAAGCAAGAAATATCCTACAAGAGAGATATTTTCGCTGAGGAAAGGTGCAGGCCTGGGTCACTGAAAGTGGGGCCAAAAGTGCACCAAATGCATCCAATTTATGTCTTCTTCTTGAGTCCCAACAAAAGCATATTTGGGCACCCATGGACCATAGGAAAAAGGTCACTGGAGAGGAGTGGGCCACGTCGTCGTGCAACCGTTAACCTCAAAATAGATCTGCCTAACCGGTAAACCCCCAATATTTTTGGCTGGATGTTCAATGTTTTCACCTCAAAAAAGGGAGCTCAGCTCAGCTCTCCGGTATATCTCTTTTTTTTTTTTGGAGAGTACAGATATTGGAGCACCAGGCCTTCATTTAATCATGTTGATGGAGAAAAATAAAGAAATTCAACAAGTTATTTTTTAGTAACATTATTGATTTATTTGAAAAATTCGAGAGTAATTTTCACTGAAAATAGTGTAATGAAGAGTTTAGTTCTGCATTTCATTTGGATAAATAGAAAATTTTGTTCAACAAAAATCATTCTGTAGAAACTAATTAGTGGCTAGCAAAAGGTCGATCCGTACAGCCTCTGGATCCTAAAAACCTGGTTCCATGTTAGCTAGCTCGATCACTTGAAACTTGAGCTGATTGTCCGTCAAATCTTTCACCTCTGCCACAGCTGAAGACTTGACTTTGGTCCTAAACAAACATTATTGCCTGGAAAAATCCCACAGGGTAAGATACTTCAAAATGCGACTCCACGTGTATATGAACGTCTATACCCTATATTAACCATCCAAAGTGCTCCGAGATTTGTAAAAAACGTTATAATATGATTGGAGGATGAGATGGTGGTATGAATCTTGAAATTTTGCATCAATCTCGAAATATATTTGACATGCATGACCATCCATATACATGTGGAAAAATCATTCTCGAGAAAACAGATAGCATTTCAACTAGCACAGGGACTTGTGGGTTATACTACGATACTACTTGGATTTCATCGACTATACATCTCACACATGTCAACCAATGGACTATGTTTAGTCGAAGGTTATATCTTGTTTCGGTTAATCTATCTGACATTTGCACAAGGGTCGCATTTCCAGTCACGGTCATTTAATCCAATTGAATGCTATATGGTTAGAAATAGGGATGGAAACAAATACGATTGAATAGTCCTAAATACGAATACGATTCCATATTTTTAAAATAAATACGAATTCAAATATTTTTGAATACGAATACAAATCGAATGTCGTAACTGATCCGAATTCAAATCGAATATGTTCTTAATTTGGTCAAATACGAATATCCCCCTACAACTTTTGTAACAAATCTCGATTGAACAAATTCTTAGCGATTTTACCCGTTTTCTATCAGTTTTTGATTGGTTACCAACGATGGATATAGGAAACGTATCGAATATGAATCGAATAGTCTCGAATATAAATACAAATATTCTTGAATACAAATATGAATATTCTCAAATACAGATACGGATTTTCTTGAATATGAATACGGTTTTTGAGTACCATATTCGTATTTTCTTGGATATAAATATCAAATAAAATAGATTATTCGTTATTATTTTCCATCTCTAATTAGAAATCCTTTGTAAGCATGCCTTCCCTCACCGGCAATCACGTTGGCTTTTCGACTTGGTAAGGAGGAGGAAGAAAAGAAAAGAAAAAAGAAAAAAGAAAAAGAAAAAAAAGGAAGATCCAATGGCAGTACACCTCCCAAGAAACGGAAATGCGACTTGGAAAGATCCCCTCAACGAACACTCCGTCACCGGCATCACTCCACTAGTTTCGCGCTATCCTTACATAAACCTCCCCCTCCCTCCCACTCCTGCATGCCTCAACGACCCATCTCCAAGAAACCACCTCACCCCAATCCACAATCCCCATCGCCATCCAATCCTCTCCAAGAACCAATCCGATTCAATCCCCACTGAATTTCTAACCTTTTCTGCGCTTTTCTCTGATCAGATCGATCAGAGTCCATCCAATTCACCGGAGAAGGCAAGAGCTGATCGAGGAATTGGAGGAGATGAAGCTTGACAGGGAAATGGAGATGCTCCTCAAGGAGATCCCCCTCCTCCACCACGGCGACCTCCTCGGACACCGCGAGCCTGCCGCCGACGCCGACGACGACCTTCCGTACCTTATCCAAGAACTCGCCGCGATGGGCATCGTCGACGAGGAGGAGGAGACACTGCCGTCGCCGGTCGCCGCCGACGAGCTCGGCTTCTCCGGCTTTATTTGCCCAAAGAAGGCCATTTCGTCCCCTACCTCTAACCTCCATTTCTTGAATCCTGAGAATTTCGCGACCTCGCGCCCGTTCTCCATGAACCACCACTGCGCGAACGTGCCGTCGTCTCTGGTCGATCCCTTCCCCTTCTACAGCGCCTCCCTCAATGCCGCCGCCGTCGACGGCTGGGACTTCCAGTGCTCGGCGGCGGCGAGGGCCCGGTGCAAGAGCGCGAGGAGGAAGGCGAGCCCGATCTTCGCGACGAGCCCCAAGAAGTGCGCGGCGAAGCCGGCCAAGTACGAGAGCCTGGCGGGGCTGCGCAGGTTCATGTACCACATCGCCAGGGACCAGCACGGGTGCCGGTTCCTGCAGCAGCGGCTCGACGACGGCAAGCGCGAGGTCGATTTCATCTTCGCTGGCGTCGCGCGCCACGCCGTCGAGCTGATGGTCAACCCATTCGGGAACTACCTGATGCAGAAGCTGCTCGCCGTGTGCGACGACGAGCAGAGGATGGGCCTCGTGCTCATCCTCACCAAGGAGCCGCTTGTGCTCGTCAGAATCTCCCTGAATGTTCACGGGTAAGATAAGAATGTCATATCGTTGATTGATTAATTGCTAGTTTACTATTGCTGTTAAAATTTTGTTAATTGTGTGTGATTGTGTTAATTTCAGGACAAGGGCAGTGCAAAAGTTGATTGAGAGTCTCAGGACAAGGGAGGAGATCCAGCTCGTCATCGAGGCGCTGCGGCCCGGGTTCTTGGAGCTGATCAAGGATCCTAATGGCAATCATGTCGTGCAAAAGTGCTTGCAATCGTTCGAGGCAGATGATAACAAGGTACTATATGTGCAGGCATCTGCACTTTTCTGAATAATGTAGCTAAATAGACGCCAATGCTCAATCAACGGAGTTAAGAGAAGTTGTTCCATTTCTTGTAAAATTTAGTCACAATGATGGGCTCAGAAAAGAGGTCATGAGTGAAGGCAGATACGGAATGCACAATGTCCATATGCAATTTGCATTCTTTGGATACTCACCGATGGGAAAAAGTTTGTTCTAGGCCACTTCGACATGTCTGAATTTTTCAGCTAATGCTGTTCACTATTTACCTCTGAAATGAAATTTATTGGTTAAACTGTATTGAACTGATAAGTTTGTTTCCTGATAAGACATAAACTCACAATTTACCACTTTCAGCCGATCTTCGAGGCTGCTGCAGTTCATTGCCTCGATATTGGGATGCAATGCCATGGTTGCTGCGTCCTGCAGCGGTGCATTGCGCGTTCGACTGGTGAGCACAGGGAGAAGCTGGTTTCTGCAATTGCTTGCAATGGATTTGAACTTGCACAAGATGCCTATGGGTAAAATTCTGTCTGAAGCTCCAGTTGTAATTGTCCATGGAACTGTGAGGCCAGTAAAATTAGCTGAGTAAATTAATCCAAATTTTATCTGGCTTATCCAGAAAAGGTTTGCAGGCGTCGTAGGGAAAATTGGAAGCCCTGTGCTTCTAAAACCATTTCTACAAATCTTTTGTACTAAAGTTCCAGTTAAGACACATTGAGAGGACTGTATGCATTCAGCATATTTAATACTTGTATATGTAGAACCTATTTGCTATATTTTCATGTACTTGTAGAACTGATAAGTCTTATCTGCTATGGTTACAGAAACTATGTTGTTCAGTATGTAATAGGACTGAAGGTCCCCACTGCAAATGCAAGTCTTGCACAGCAGTTTGAAGGCAAGTACATCCACCTCTCCATGCAGAAGTTCAGCAGCAATGTGGTTGAGAAATGCCTGAAAGTCTTCAAGGAAGCTGACAGGGCGAATATTATCCTGGAGCTCCTTACTGTGCCGCACTTCGAGCAGTTGCTTCAGCACCCCTATGCAAACTATGTGATCTACTCAGCTCTTCAGAATTCCAAGGTAAATACCTGAATCAAAAGAGCAGCAACCACAGTATTCTGACAGTAACTGATTTGCCAGTTTTTTGTGACTGATGGAAATTTCAGGGTTCTCTCCACTCCGCACTGACGAACGCAATCCGACCTCATGTGGAACTACTCAGAACCAGTCCATACTGCAAGAGGATCTACTCTCGAGCTTTGCTGAAGAAGTGATTAACTGATGACACCTTTTCAGCATGTAACAAGAAAGACTGTTGTCTTGCGCTATTTTTCAGATTCAAATGGGATAAAGGTTATCACACCATGTAGATTTGTATAAATGAGTATTATTTGGTCATGTACTTTTAACTTCACCTGTATGTGGTGCACTCTTGTGTCGTCATAAACCATCTTGGATGGAATAAGTTCCATTGAACAAGCCATCATCACAAAGTATCTCATGTTTGGAATGTATAGATGTTGATGCATGCACACAAGATTGCTGCTGCTGCCTGTAACTTACCGTTGGTGTTTACTTCCGTTGCAATTGCAGACTTGCGGTTGCAAAGGATGCCGAAACAAGAAGGCAAACAAAGAATTGCAATCTGCGTGATATTACTGTTTCAGAGTATAGTTGTCAATTTTATTCTGGACGCCATTCTGGTTCGCCTCTTAGAATGGAATGTTTCGATATCAACTTATACCGATGTACCATTCCGGAGTATTATATATATATATAGCCTCTTTTCTACTCCCGGGTGTAATTACACCCTATGTCGTATCTCACAATGTAGGGAGTATCTCGCGTAACGGAGGGTATGTACATGTAGTATACGAGTATTTAAGACCATATAGGTGGTATGAACAATTTTTCAGAGGTGGTATGTACATTTTTTTGACATACTCCTTTTTATGTGCGTATATGAAGGTATTTATAAAATACGCTAAAAACTATAGATTCCTTTGTAATTTTTTGTATGGTTTATATTGGAGTATCTTATAATTAGTATATGAGTATACCTAAAGTGATAAAAGAGTATTTTAAGTTTGTTAAGGTGGTATATTAGAGGTGGGTGTAATTACACCTGGGAGTAAAAAGTATTTTTCCTATAGGAAGCCTCTTTTCTACACCCGGGTGTAATTACACCTGTGTAAAAAGGTATATATATATATATATATATATATATATATATATATATATATATATATATATATATATATATATATATATATATATATATAAAAGAGTAGATCAATAGTTAGTTACCATGCTGCCTAATAACAAAGGGTTAGTTGGCTGGCCAACAAGCACCCAAGCCTCCGTGGCCCAACAAGAAGGATGGGAAGACAACCAAGCATTCAAAATGCCAATTTAGGCTATATTTCAAAATGTTGTGACTTTTGATTTTTGGATATGAATTTTGGCTGATTATAAGAGGAATTGAGAGAATAACGGATACTCGCACTGAGAAACCATTTCATTCAAATCGGGTCCTACAGTGACGACTACAAATAGCCTATAGAAATCACTTTAAGAAACTACTTCGTTCATAAGCTGGCTTCTAAAAACCAAAAGGCAAAAAATGTTTGAAACTTTCTCCCTATGGCCAGAAAGGTCCCACCAAGCAATTACCATACACATCCTATCCCGTGCTCCCTTGTCTCTCTCACACTTTTTCCCCCTTGCCACTTCCTCCCTATGCCTCCCTATTGCTAGCAACTAAGGATTTGTTTATATTGGTTTCTGTTTCTACCTTTTGTTTGGAGAAGCTAGAAGCCAATATACTCGAAGCGGTTTCTCCACTCCTCTCACTCAGGGATAAGGCAGGGGGTCACGGGCGCATCACACACCCTATTACTCTCGCTCTAGTCTCACGTACGTATTTCTCTCTTATTTTCTCCATGCTTATCCTATCTTCTGAAAAGCCACTTTTTTAATCACTATTATTTATTTTTAGTTAAAAGTCATCAATCGTAGTCAATATGAAAATCGGACGTAGGCATGAAACATGGAGGCTAGGACTAGAAACGAGCTGAGCTAAGCTGGCTCGAGCCAGGCTATGCCAAGCTCGCTTGGAGCTGTGGCTCGGCTCGGCTGAGCTCGTTAAGGAAATGAGCTAGAAGCCCAGCTCGGCCTGGCTCATTTCCTGGCTTGAGCCGGCTCGAACGGCTCATGAGCAGCAGCATGTTTTTGAGTCCTGAGCCTTGACCTTGAGCTTAACAAATCTGTGTCACATTTTGCAGCAAGATACTATCACCTTAAAGTCTGTGACATTTTGCCGCAAGTACCAGAAGAAGTTTAAAATGATCATAACAATGCAAACCTCCGCAAGATCATATTTCTGAATGAACAATGGAATAAAACATTCATAGCACACACATACAATTCATAAGCAGATAATCAACTGCATCTTCTTCTAATGCTACATTGATGCTCATACACAACAATGCATTACAATCTTTAGCTCAGTTATTGATTCGGATTCCTATCAAAACTATAAAAATTTGAAAACCAGAGCTTAGGACATCAGTGAAAACATTATCACTTTATTTTAAGCAAGGAGAATCTAAGCCTTGTTCTCAATAACTAACCTAGCTAGCTATTCCTCTGTCATAGCATATATTTCATCACAAGGATATCCCCTTAGTAGCACAATTCCATCACATGGTATCACAAATCTGTCCACATAGATGACAAATGTTCAAGCACAAATACATCACACGACTTTACATGGTTAGTTCTGGAAGAATATGGAATAGGGAGTCACCTCACCTTGCAGCAGGGGAAAAATCGCTGCCGTTGTGCTGGGAGAGCAAGCCGCCGCCACTTGGTCCGCCAAGCTGCACCGGTAGTAGTCTTTTTGGTTCCTGATTAACAAGAATGCAAAAACATGACTAGGTGGGAGAGGAGGGGCAATGGTGGGGAAAAATGAGTGGCTGGCAGGCGAGGATTAGGGGGCAGCGGTGGATTTGCAGACTAACTGGCCAACGGGCAGGGAGAAGAGAGGTGGCGGATTGGGAGGCTCAACGGTGGCGGTGGGGGAAAAGGAGGGCCAGTGGTAGGAAGACTAAGTGGCCAGCGGGCAAGGAGAAAAGGGCACGGTAGATTGGCATGTTAACCGACCGGCGGGCGGGGAGATAGGGGGCGGCGATGGATATGCAGGCTGACCGGCCCATGGACGGGGAGAAGGGAGGCGGTGGCTCGGGAGACTCAACGGCGGTGGTGGGAGAGAATTAGGGGTGGCGGCAGGAAGGCTGAGCAGCCGACGGGCGAGGAGAAGAGGGGGTGATAGCAGATCAGCATGCTAACCAGTGGCCGGGCGGGGAGATGGGGCGACGGTGGATCTGCAGGCTAAGTGGCGGCAGATCGGGAGGGCAGAGGAGAAATTAATCAAGGAGATTGAGCATGTAGGGTAGAGAGGGGTCATTGACCTCATGGGGACTCCTGGTCCTTCGTGGGTCGAGCTATTTAAGGCTCACAAGCTGCTCGCAAGCCAGCTCGAGCTTGGCTCATTTTTTGCATGAGCTAGATGGTTGGCTCGGCTCGGCTTGAAATTTCATGAGTCCAGCTTGAGCTTGTTATGAGCCAAGATGGCTCGCAAGCTTCAAGCAGATTTTCCAGCTCTAATGGAGGCACTTGGGTTTGCTCAGTTTTAAGAGGGGCCAAGTTAGCATGGCGTGCAGTCCATGTCGCACACACCAGTTGCGACTCATCTTCTCCGAGGATCCTCTCCTCAAGCCACTGGTCAAATCATGGCAATCATAGGGGAGGTGTGGTTGTGAGCAACGTGATCTTGATATCTTGCTTGTGTTTCTTTGATTTCTTGCTTCTTGCAAGTGATGATGTCATAGTTCGTTTTGGTTTCTTGATTTTGTTTCCTTCACAAATCTTGCATTTGGACTAGATTGGAAGTGTTAGAAATAGGCCCATATGAATGAGGCCCATTTTCTATAATTCTAAAGCATGGATTTAGTATCATATTGCTAAATCAAGATAGAGGAGATCAATTTATAAGGTGGAGTCCTTGTCACTCATTCAATCACGTGACACATGGATAAAAATGGCATTAGGAGAGCTTTAGCTAATCACACACGTGCGCACGCTTATTCGCATATTTTCACATGAAAAATTGTGTGACTTATGCGATCGCGCTGTGACGTCGCGTGCCACTTGCCAAACCAAATTCATCTTATTTGTACTGAATCGCACATCACTCTCTCTCAGTTTGAATGAGATTCAAATGTTTGAATTTGAAACTTTATTGGGTTTTAATGACATGCAGTTATCAATGGGTAAATGGCTAGTTAAATTTATTGGTTACTAGTGGGTAAATGATTGCTTAATCATGTCTGTTCATAGTCCGCATCTATATATATGTTGGTGATGAGGACATCTCTATTACACATTCATTGTCCACTCCAAGTGTGAATGGCAAAGCTATTGATAGGGCTCCGAAAGGTCCTATGACAAGAGTAAGAGCTAAGTTACTTTAACAACAAGTGTTTTTGTTTCTTAGAGAGTCTTCTATTACATTATATGATAATGGCATACTACCTAATACAAATATGTTGTGCATTCTCAGATTTGAAGCAACAGAAGATCAAGTGGAGAAGGACCAACCAGCCACGAGTCATGAGAAGGAGAGTCCATGCGGGCAAGGAGCTATGATATATGCGTCCAGGAAATTCTTAACCAAGCAGCCATCAAATCAATGGAAGGCCATGCGATCACAAATCTCATGGTGTGCACAAGATGTGGCCTATGTGCCCAAAGGTTAACCGAATCCATCTCAATCTCGGTCTTGTAATAGGATAGGGGCTTAGCTCGAAATTAAAGGAAACAGACTTGCTAAATTTTAGGAATTGGATTAGGAAACCTTGACCGAATAAGAGATTGATTCTGCTAAGGCTTTCCTTGCGTGAGTTCGGAGAAGCACTATAAAACCCCCTTATATCCCCTTTGTTTGAGACAGATCACGTTTGTCAAAAATCAATCTACTAAAGTTTGTTTGAGTTCAGCATTACTGCCAAAATTCCATAGGGAATTAGAAGTGTTCTCTTCAATCAAGATCGTGCAGCCTTTCCACTGGGAATTGGGTGCACGATGGATCTTCGCTTGGTGGTCGGCGAAATCAACACGAGCGTGTTTTGGCGGATTAAAGAGTGTTCGTCCCTTGCACTGACATTGGAGGATCATTACGATTCATCAAGACTCCAGTGAGTATCCATCCTACGTCGAGAAGATTGGGTAACCCTCCGTATCACTTGGAGACGTCCATAATATAGTGCTAAGAATCACTGCCTCCATTTCTTTCTCTTACAAACCTGTGCTATTGTGTTGCGCCGTTTGAACTGCGGGAGCGGTATCTTCGAGCTATTGCAGCCGTGAAGACCTGCACGGGGGCAGCAATAAGGTTTTTGGGCAGCGCACATCTACCCAACCGCTTACTTCGCTGTGACATCTACATTCTGCACTGCTTCTTGTTCTTTCTCACGCCCAACTATGAGTCATTTATATAACCAATCGACTTGTTTAAATTCTGTTTCTACATATATTTTTGAAGTACAATAATTTGTTTGTTATTAGTACTGATTTATGCATTATTGGTTATTTATGATATTTATTTCTTAGTAAAAACTAGAATTAAAATATTGCTCATATTTCTTAGAGAAAGGAGACACTATTTACATCTTTGCCAGTACCGGAATGAATGGTAACGTCAGACCCAGCCGGAATGGGCGGAATTGACAGGAATTTTTGCTGGTACGGAACACGGCCTCCTCTGTCCTGTTTTATCCTGCAGAATGGAACATTTCGGCCGTTCCGGCCGGCACGGAATTGTTAGGTTACTTTCAGATGTTATGATACCATTTTTTGCAGCACAGACTAAATATGTAGTGGCAGAGCACGATTTAAGCCTTATTACATGACCTCTTTGTAAGGGTTTTATCAGTTTACAAAGCACTTAATTTTCAGTTAAATATTTACACGAAATCTTTACCAGATGTTTTTTTAAAATGATCTGATACCATTATTTGCTGCGACCGTTGAGGAAAATGTAGCAGAAACACCATTAGCAGCAACACGTACTGTACCATGCCCTCTTAACCAATTATATCCTGTTATGAAAGAACTGTTGCTAGAACAACAATCAATCTTATGGAATTCAATTCAGGATTACGATCAGAAATGATGGCAAACTGAATTGTCACAACTCACAAGGACCAATGTTAAGAAATTCACAAATAGGTAGGTAACATTTAAACAAGTTGGCATTTGTTTTTTTTAATTTTTTCCACCCATACACCTCAATTTTGTACATATTGCCACCAAGCAACCTGTTTGAATTAACATAAACATTTTTTAATCCAAACGGACAATGGAATGCTGTCAAAAGGCCATTTTTCCCAGGTAGAAGAAGTGTTCTTCTTGTGCTCCTTTTAGTAACTGCTGCTTCTCAACTCGGCTCCTTAAAAAAAAACTGTAGAGATGTAAGGATTTCAAGTCATTCATCGGTACTCTTGTTAACTATTTTTGCTAAAAGATTGCATTGCATTGCATTGCATTGAGAAACCAACACTAATGAGAAGTATATTTTTGGTCTACCATTTTAATACTTCATTTGATCAACTACACATGCAGTTCTTTTATATTTTTTTTGAAGGACCTACACATTTACTTCTTCAAATGGTTGTTTCCTCCTTCTATTGGGAGGTGATAGAACTCACAAAATAAGAAATACATGTGAGAAAATATCAAAAATAAAAAATAAAAGTCCATGTAGTGAATTACCATTCTGAAAAAGCACATACCATAGTGCTTCAATTACTGAATCTAGTTTATCAATGGAATTTTCCTTATGAAATTAAGTTTCCCTACAAAGTATAGAGGCTGTAGGATCGATTACTGCAATCAGAGGGGGGTGAATGATTGTTACCGCTTTTACGAAGTCTCTAGATGATCTATGATGCTTTCGACTGCTCAGAGATCAATCACCTGATCAGATGCCCAGAGTACGACTTCTTGATCAACCATTCTGCTTGACCACCAGCTCGATTGATCGATTTGTTCGACTGCTGCACCCGATCGCTTTTCTCGTCGTCGTATGATCCAAACCACCAGCAATTACAAGCACACTTCAAGCAAATCAAGAACCAGATTGAATCAAGACTATCTTATTGCTATAATTTTATGGATTTACAAAGTGCCCTCACAAACACCCCTAAAAAGCCTTCTCGACGAAAGCTTATTCAAAACCACTCTAAAACTTTCTCAAAGGCCACACGTTAGCCCATAGAATCTCCTTGCTTTTATACACTAACGTTCCAACCGTATCTGACTCAAACATAAACAAAAAACTCTATCTCTTCCTCAAATCAAGGGACCCAAAACCCTTCCAAACACGGGTTTTTATTCAACTCTCAATCTTTTTAGTTATGGACTCCATCCACAACTCCTAATCCAACACGTGACGAAACCTCTAGGACAACACCTCCTGTATCTTCATCACGCACCATCACCTTCCATGTTGAAGCCTCCTGGACCGTACTGCCCTTAGCTTCTCCATGAATCACCACCTTTGATCTACACGTGCTCCAGCATGAGCCCGACCACCTCACGTGACATCCTCGACTGCCTGTACCTCAGATTTTCCCATCCTAGTTCCAGTTCTCCTCATCACCGACCATGACCGCCTCCACGCCAACCTACACATCAAAGGCTAAAGAATATTTTTCCTGCACAAGTTCTCCACAACTTGACCGTCATCACCACACACACTCAAACTACAACTTTAACCATCCACAAACACCAACCAGGTCGTCCACGACCACAAATCTCATCGCTATCCAGAAATCAGCCTTGGATCACTCAATACGACTGCTAGTTCAACGAGTACTTAAAAACAACATGTACTTAAGAATTACCATTGCTCCACTCATAACACTTGGGAAAAAAACAAGCATCGCTACTGACCACAGAGCCATCAAGTACCGACTATGTACTATACACTAACAACTGCTACCGAGTACCCACCTGGTACTGTAGCACCGACCACAATTGCAAAACCCAGGACTGCAAAGCCTTCGACACCAACCAGCAAAGTCTATGAATACCGAGTACCGAATCCTTCCAATTTTTGAGTACCGTGTCCTTCGAGTATTGTTCCTCCAAGCATTATTCATCGATCACCGATCACTTGAAGTACTCGAATATCACAAGAGTTGAAGCACTCGTACCAACCATGAAATCTATGAGTACCGGCCATGAAGCCTACGGCAACTGATCACAAAAGCCTTTGACTACCGATCGCACGGTCTACAATAATCTGATCAAAAAGTCTAAGATATCTATAGCAGACCATAAATCTACAAGTACCTATCACAAAGTCATCAACTATCGAGTACTCACCAGTAAAGTCTATGACTATCGACCGATTACTGTAGCTATGACCATCGAACGATTATTGTAGCAGATATCCTTATGACCTCCGACCGGTTCACTACAGCTAAGACCGATTCATTGTCGCTTACGACCGATTAAATGTTGCTTATGGTCGGTTCACTGTTTGAGGTCAAAATCTACGATTACCTACCGTGGTCTTCTGCCTGGTCGAAATACCATGGTCGAAGCCGGACGTGGTCGAAGTCGAACATGGTCAAAGTCCGATGTGGTCAAAGTCTATCGTGATAGAAACCAGACATAGTTGAAGTCTGGCATGGTCAAAGTCTAACGATCGGACAAAGCCGTTCGGAGTTCGGACAAAGTCTTTAGATTAGATGTTTCAAAAGCCCGTTCTTCTTCATCCTAGCTCCAATTAACCTGATTCATGTTTTCTAAATTCATCTAAAATTGAGCTCTATCTTTTGATTCTAATTTTGAATATTTTGGAGTTCCTTTGAATTTTATTTGATTTTATTTGTGCCTTATTCATTTTCTCTCTCGTTAGATTGCATCTTCGAAGGAGCGGGAGCACCACCAGAAGATCAAGAGTTGATAACTAAGCAAAGCCAAGGCATGCCATGTCCTTTGATCATATTGAACCTAGTTTTTAAATCTATGATGTATTATTTTATTTTAAATTATCATGCATTGCTATTTTATTACAAACCCTCGTACATGGTAGTTATTGTCCAATTTGATTAATCCCTCAATTGATGATTTGAATGCCATAAGTCCATTGTCACCACAGGATGGGTAATTATCTAGTGATATTATACTAGTTATCACATAGGTGGTATGTTTAGTTTGCTTAGCCGTGCTTGCAGTACATTAGGCTCATCATCACCTGTGATTAATTAATTAAATTTCACTCAATGAGATATTGAATCATGGTGATCAGCCACAGTTATAAAAATTGAATACCATGACATGGGTAGTGTCATTGGTGTTGGTCATACAAAAATAGTTTTCACTTGAGCAAATGATCGTGCAGTAAAGGGGGGAAGTGTGGTTAGCACTTTAGGGATGTGGATATTTCACCTGAGTAATGTCTAAGTACTTAACTTTGTATGTCATTGATCTGAGCCTTATCCTACAACCATATGTTCATTATGGGATGGTTTTGGCTGATTAATTTGTGATGTTTCAATTCCAGTTCCGTCATTGAGATGAGTGTGGTTTGGTCATAGCCATGGATCCACATTGGCACAAGAGGGGGCAATTATCGACTAGGGGATTTACCTACTCGATGGTGAAACCTTAGCAAGGAGGAACCAGGTTGAGATTGAACATTGTATTTTGTGATAATCACTTAGTCGCATGCCCAAGAAGTGTGTATTGGCCAACATGATAAGTGCATTATCTCTTGTTGGTAAAGTTGTGTAACCTCTGCAGAGTGTAAAACTATTCGAATAGCCATATCCTCAGTTATAGACAATGCTCGGTGATTTCACATGAGGGGTAGATATTTCATAAAAATCTGGTCGGGTTAAGTCTGGAAAGTGAATGGGTACTTCACTGGTGGTTCACTTCGTGGATGGTTTGTTCATGAGTGGTTTATTCAATTCCTTTGGTTATTTATTTATTATCATTTTCCTTAAAGTTTAGTTTTAATCTATTTATTGTATTTATCTTGAATTATTACTTTCTACAAAATAACCATTCAATCATCCTTTGGTAAGCCTTGCATACTATATTGTATCTTTGTTACAAATGACTTGCTGAGTACTTTATGTACTCACGGCTACATCTATATTTGCTCAGTTGAAGGAGAAGAACCATACCAAACAAGGTGTGTGAAGGAGGATACATCGATGGCTTCATGGATTAGAACTTCGCTCTCCAGTCAATTGCCCGTGGGCATGTAGAATGGTTACTACACTTATTTTCTATTTTATGTTCCAAGTTTCTTAAGCCTTTTAGGCTATTATCTATAAGCTTGGTCATAAGGTCGTAACTTTGATAATTAATAATATTTGAGTCTTTTCTTAATAAATCATGATATGATCGATATTTCATTTATGTTTACACTGTGTGCACTAGCGTGATCCTGGACTGGTGCATAATACATAGGAGAGTCTGGATTTGCATATTCGGGTCCCAACAAATTACCTTTGAAGGAATGGTCGTGGGTGTGATAGTAGGTGTCGTAGAGTGGCCTAGGAACTCTCTGTTGTCATCACCAGAGTTATAAAAGATGTCTTTGAGTGTATCAGAGACCTATATATCTGCATTGTCAGGTCTAGTACCAGGACTAGTCTCATAAAAAGTGACCTCGCAGGTCTCAATGATTTTGTTAATCTCTAAGTTGAGTATACGATAACCTCGAGTATGAATTTCATAACCAAGCAAGATGCCATCTAATGATCTAGATTCAAATTTATCAAGATTACCATGTTTAAGTATGAAGCATCGACATCCAAACACCCTTAAATGAGAAACACTGGGAGAATGATGAAACCTAAGCTCATAGGAAGTCTTATGCAGTCTCGCTCGCAAGAAAGTTCTATTAGAAATGTAATAGGCAGTCGAAATAGCTTCTGCCTAAAACTTCCCAGGAGTAGAATGTTCATCTAACATAGTTCTAGCCGTTTTAACCAAGGTTCTATTCTTGCGTTCAACTACACCGTTCTGTTGAGGGACTCGAGCTGATGAGAACTGATGGTCTAAACCCTTCTCAGCACAAAAAGAAGCAAATGATGTGTTCTTGAATTCTGTTGCATTATCACTTCTAATTGCTCTAAGTGCTCTTGGGAGTTTATTAGCAAGTCTAAGAGCTAGCTCTCTAAAATGACCAAAATCTTCAACCTTAGATGCCATAAAATAAACTCAAAAGTATCTAGAGTAATCATCAATAATAACAAGAACATATCATTTACCTCCAACCGACTGAACCCTAGAAGGACCTATTGTGTCCATATGTAACAATTGACCAGGGGAGTCGGTTATGACAAGAGTGAGTGGAGGATGTGATGATGAAACCATCTTATCATGTTGACAGGGCGAACAGATTAAATCCATTGACTTATCAATCTTAAGACTAGGAATTCCTCTAACCAAATTCATATTACTTAGCCTAACAAGTTGATCAAAACTAATATGACCTAATCTACGATGCCAAAAGAACAAATACTTAGAATATGATGAAATAAGACACCTAAGATCAAAAGATGCTGAATACAAAAAGTCACCCTTAAACAAATGACCAACTTGACTAATTTTGCATACAAGATCATCAGATGAGTCTAAAATATAGCATGAATCCTTTTTAAAGTTCACCTCAAGATTATCGTCTACCAACTGTGAAACTGAAAGCATATAACTCAACTTACTGATGAGAGTGACATCCTTTAAGATGAACTTATCGTTAATGCACACAGTGCCTTGAGTAAGAATTCATCCTTGAGAGTTGTCCCCAAAAAGTGATCATCTTACCACTAGAGGCACGAGTAAGGGAGGAGAATCATTGTGAATCTCTGGTCATGTGGTAAGCGCAACCGGAGTCAATGAACCATATGTTTTCCTTCTTCTTGCGACGAGCCTATAGAGCATGAACAATCATTGGTACCTTAGTACTAGGGTTAGTTAATAAACATTTAGTTATCCAGTACTGAGATACTTAATGAACTGGAGAAAAAGCATGCACTGATAAAGATTTAAGTGAAGCATTAGCATTTAACAAATTTTGACCAGACAGTCGATGAGTAGTTGGTTTAACCACGAGGCGGTCATACCTCCTCAGCTGAGCTAGTTTGACCGTCGACCAGTCTAATCTAGTGGTAAAAGCTAGTCAAAATGATCTTGCTACATGAGTAAAGCTGGTCTGACTCCCGACTAGCCTAAACGAGCAGAGACTGTTGATTGAAAGTCTCTCGAGAAGCTGGTCTGACCACGAAAAATAGCTGGTCAAAAATCTTGTTCGACTATGCAGGTTCGACCATGAGAAACAACTGGTTGAATGTTTGGTCCATTCTCGCTTGTTCGACCACAGAAGGCAACTGGTCAAAAACTCTTCCTCATCCTGTCCTTCTTCTCTTTCTTTACTTTTCTAAAGCAGAATTGAACCAAATGACAATCTTTACCAAAATGAGTTTACTGATACTTAATTTGATGAGTGGTCACATCAGCCATCATAGCGCTCAGTTTGGTAGAGAATTCTAAACCAGTAGATCTAAAAATAATTTGTTTTAGTTCAGATTCTACTTCAAACTTTCTGGTTCGAGTGGCTTGACAACTTTAGGAGGATGTTTCTTAGCATGCTCAATGAAATTGAATTCTAGACCATGATTTTTACACTAGTTTTTGACTTGTCTAAGATCATATTTAAATTCTTTTTGCCAAACAAGAACCTCTCTAAAGTGTTCTTAAGGTACTCGACTTCTTTAGACAGGGAGGAACGTGATGAGTACTTAACAAATTCATTAGCAAGACCCTTAGAAGCACTAGACTAAGCCGACCTCTCCTTTTTAGCAAAATCATTAAGTTGTCTAGTCAAAACTTCTATTTCAGTATTAAGTTTATAACAGTTAGAACAAGAGAAAGTCTCATGATAAAGCATATGTTGAATTGATTCCTGAGAAGAGTTAAGTCTAGTTTGAAGAGCATGCTTTAGATGAGTTAGACTTAAGCTTTTCAATCTCATCATTAGCAAGTTTATGTTTTCCACCATAGGAGTTATGTGGCATTCTTAGTTGATCAAATTTATTAGTTGCATCTGTAATTTGAACTAGGCTTGTTCACTAACAGATTTATCAGTTTCCAACTCAGAGTGTAAGACTAACAAGTTTCACAAGAATTATCTCTAGGAATAGATGCTCTAAGTTTATTAATCTTGGAATTCAAGCTTTCGACTACAAAGTTGTTTTCTTTTAATTCTTTTTAGTCTTTTTCAATTCAAGAGCATGTCTAACAAGACCATCTTCAAGCTGATCGTATGACGGTCTTACCTCATCGGGATCACTATAGTAGTCATCGTTGTTGTTGATGTTTGCTATGAAACACATGCTCATGAAGTCTTTGTTGCTCTTCTTCTTGCCTTTGGCATTATTGTCATTGTGGTCATCATCATTGCAGCACTCAAAAATCCTCATCGCTCAGATCAAGGCACTCGATAGCTGCTAGAACCTTGCGACGGAAAGATCCACCCTTCGTGTTACTCTTGAACGGTTGATGATGATAAGTCCTGTCATCCTTGACCGCTTTTCCTTTGAGCTTGAGGCAATCCATCTTGATATGGCCTAGCTCACCACACTTAAAATATCTGATCGGACCTGGAGTACCACCTCGCTTCCTTATCCTCACATTGTTGAGTGCTTTGTATACCCGTGAGGTGATTGGCACCAAGTCCTCTTCATGTAGCTAGTCGAACTGTTCTTCTAAAAAGGAAGCCAAAGCAGATAAGGAAATACAAGATATTATATTCGACGAAGTAGCCTACATGGAGTTAGCCACAAGTACTAAAGATGAAGATTTATCAGTTTTACTTGGAAAAGCTTCCATCTCATACAGGGATGGACCTGATTGAGTTCATGGGTGTTCCGCTGAACACCCAAAAATTTTGACCAAAAAACCTTTATATATTAGGTATATTATACATGTATATGAGTTGGTATTCTCAAATTGATGAATCAATGTCTCATTCGCTCGGTGCTCGCAGCGCGCGACTTGAGGTGTCTGGCGTCACACCTCAATGCTGGCCTGGCCCTCTTTTGGCACTTTAGCCCATTAGTGATCATTGATCAGCCCATCTGCCCATGAAAAAGAAACCCCAAGTGACAAGAGAGCAGTGTCATCCCTTGTGACCTAGCCTCCATCCCCTGATCACTAGCTCCATCACGCATTCGGGCGGCACCACGGTGGGTGCTCCACCTCCGTGGTCCAAGGACTCGCCAGCAACGACGGCACACGGTGTAGGGCCGCAGGTGGGGCATAGGCATCGCCGGCGCTTCGCATTCGCCCACACCACCACCATGTGCATGCAGCACGCTACTCGCCGCAGTGGGCTGCACGGTCGTCGTCGCGTTGATGCACCGCTGCAGCAAGACGACAGTGGGCAGCGGCAGCGGCGGTCCGCACTCACCGACTCACCATCATGGGTAGCACAAGAGGTCGGCAAAGAACGGTCCGAGCGAGCGCAGGTCGGGCGGGTCGAGGCGACGCCGGTAGGTCACGGCATGGCCGCAGGCTCGACATGGGGCGTCGGGGCCAAGTCGACCGCCAAGGTCGGTAGGCAGCCGCAAGCGGCGATCCGAGTCACTAAGCATTTGAGGCCTTGAGGGTCGGCTTGAGCAAGAGGCGATTTCAGATTTGCCTTCACTAGTCACTAGATGGCGATACCGATTCACCGGTTATGTTGGTTTGCTTGATTTCATTGCTTCATTGTTTGCAATGCATATTAGCATATAGTTTTGTCTTTGTGAAATTTCTCTCATATTCAGATATTTTGTAACTCCTATTCAGATATTTTGTAACTTTGTTGTATTGTTCAAATATGTATGTTGAATGTTCATGACTGAAATATCGAATAATGCAAAACAAACGTTCAATGTTCAAGGATGGGGACCGTAGACCATAGAGAGTAGAGACCAAGCCTTGTATAATTGTATTGTATCTGTTCTTTGTGGTGTTGCAGTTCAAATTAGTTAGACAATGCAAAATCTGCACTCGTTGGACTCGCAGATTCTTTTGTTGCTACATATCATTTACTAGATTGGACTCACATATTCTTTTGTTGCTACATATCATTTACTAGCTCTTGTCTATTGTAGTCTTGTAGCACTTAGAATTATATTGGAGAGTCCACTCTTCAAGCATAGAGGCTATACAAGCTCAAACTATGTTGGCCTTATTTGAGTTTGTTTTCATGGCACACTTATTACTAACTATATTTGGCTATACAAATGACTTAAGCAATGCTTTGCACAAGAGAGATCAAGATATTCTTAATGCTATTGATATTATTTACTTGATAAGGACTCAATTGCAGTTATTGCTGGAGGATGATGGATCTTTATGTTTTCCGTTGAATAAAATTTTTGTAACTTCGAACACCCATCTTGAAAATTCTAGATTTGCCACTGATCTGATAGGTTTTCAATCTAGAGTACAGATCGTCCATGATAAGGGTATCTAGATCGTCTGTTTGATTAATAGTCATGACAACCATCAATCACTCTGAACTTAAAGACCTCAAAATTTTAGTTGCATTACCTCCATCAGTAGGTATAACACTAACTCCACGCAAGTTACTCAAAATTTTCTCAAAATGAGCAAAATGGTCATCAATAGATTTACCAAATTTCATAGCAAAATTCGAATACTCTTTTCGATAAAGATTCTTACACACTTTCTTAATCTTATTTGTTCCTTCATGATAATTGCAAAGTTTTTTAGATTAAGTGAGCAGAACCAACAGCAGCTACATGATCAAATTCTTTGTGAGAAATTCCATGGAAGAGCAAGTTACGAGAACGTGCATTCAAATTAACATTTGTTTTATTTTCAACAGTAACATCAGTAGGAATCACATAAGGTTGAGAAACCTTTTTCCAGACATCACTACATTGAGTATCAATGTAAGCTTGCATACGACATTTTCAAAAAGCAAAATCAGTACCAACTATTATGAGGGGATGATTTACATACCTCTGATTCCATCGCTATCCACTCGGATGCCACTTGTAGGATCGATTACTTCAATTAGAGGGAAGGGGGGTGAATGATTATCGCTGCTTTTTTGAAGTCTCCAGATGATCTATGATGCTTTCAACTGCTCAGAGATCAATCACCTGATCAAATGCCCACAGTACGACCACTTGATCAACCGTTCTGCTCGACTGCCCACTCGATCGACCGATCTATTTGACCTCTTTGCCAGATCGCTTTGCTCGTTGTCATATGATCCAAACCACCAGCAATCACTAGTATACTTCAAGCAAATCAAGAACCAGATTGATTCAAGACTATCTTTGTTGTTGGAATTTCACAGATTTATAAAGTGCCCTCACAAGCACCCCTAAAAAGCCTTCTCGACGAAAGCCTACTCAAAACCACTCTAAAACTTTCTCAAAAGCCACACGTTAGCCCATAGCATCTTCATGCTTTTTATAGGCTAACGTCCCAACCGTATCCAACTCAAACACGAACACAAAACTCTATCTCTTCCTCAAATCAAGGGACTCGAAATCCTTCAGAACACGGGTTTTATTTAAACTCTCAATCTTCTCAGTTATTGAATCCATCCACAACTCCTAACCCAATATGTGACAAAGCCTCCAGGACAACTCAACCTGTTTCTTCATCATGCACCATTACCTTCCGTGTTGAAGCCTCCTGGACCACATCGCCTTAGCTTCTCCACAAATCACCACCTTTGATCTCCACGTGCTCCAGCATGAGCTCGGCCACCTCGTGTGACATTCTCGACTGCCTGGACCTCAGATTTTCCCATCCTAGTCCCGGTCTTCCTCGTCACCAACCATGACCGCCTTCACGCCAACCAGTACATCAAAGATCAAAAAACGTTTTCAAGTACAAGTTCTTCATAACTTGACCGTCATCACCACACAGACTCAAATCACACCTTTAAACATCCACAAACACCAACTAGGTCATCCATGACCACAATCTCATCGCTATCCAGAAATCAACCTTAGATCACTCAATACAATCACTAGCTCAATGAGTACTTGAAAACAACAAGTACTCAGGAGTTACCATCGCTCCGCTCAAAATACTCGGGAAAAACAAGCATCGCTACCGACCGCAGAACCATTGAGTACCGTCTTTGTACTATATCACCGACAACCATTACCGAGTACCTACCCGGTACTATAGCACCGACCACAGTTGCAAAACCCATGACTGCAAAGCCTTTGACTACCAACCAGCAAAGTCTACGACTATCGAGTACCGAGTCCTTCCAATTTCTGAGTACCGTGTCCTTCGAGCACTATTCTCTGAGCACTGTTCACTAATCTCCAACCACCATGCACCAGCCAGTCATATTGCTAGCCTAACACGATTACTCGAAGTACTCAAAGATTACAAGAGTTGAAGTACTTGTACCTACCATGAAGTCTACGAGTACCGACCGTGAAGCCTACGGCAACCGATCGTAAAAGGCTTTGATTACCAATCGCGAGGTCTACAACAATTCGATCGAAAAGTCTAAGACACTGACAGTAGACCATAAAATCTACGAGTACCGATCACAAAGTCGTCAACTATTGAGTACTGACCAATAAAGTCCACGACTATCAACTGATTACTATAGCTAGAACCATCGAACAGTTACTGTAGCAGATATCCTTACAACATTTGACCATTTCACTGTAGGTAAGACCGGTTTCCTGTCGTTTACGACTGGTTCATTGTTCAAGGTGGAAATCTACGATTACCTATCGTGGTCGAAATATCATGGTCGATTTACCGTGGTTGAAGCCAGACGTGGTCGAAGTCGGACGTGGTCAAAGTCCGACGTGGTCGAAGTCCGCGGTGATTGAAATAGGATGTGGTCGAAATCTGGCATGGTCGAAGTCTGACGATCGGACAAAGTCGTTCGGACCACCGACTACTGAGTGTGGTTGAAGCAAGTCATGATCAAAAAGCCATGGTCGCCATGTATTGAGCGACTGTCGTGGTCGATCTGAAAACTCAAGCACAAAAGCGCATCGACCTAAACTTTTACAAATGCAAATTTCAATAAAACAAAATATCAATTATTCATCATCAATAAATACACGACCACCATATGGTCTACCATAGGCAAAGAGTCTAAGTCTTGCGTTTATAATGGTAATTCAGAATCCTTCCAAAAAAGAAAATGCCAGCACCACGAAGGAAGCAAAATGCAGTTAATTTTGTACCTCTATCATGCTGTATGCCTTTCACAAGGATGAATCCCTCATTCGTTGATCATTAGCAAGAACTGGTATAAGTGAGGCAGATTTAAATTAAAATCTAGTAATTCTACCAGCTATGTAAGCTGTCGGATGGTAAAAGAGCACAGCATGCTCCTTACGAGCTATAAGATCTTGATGCACGCATGTTCTTGATGCCTCCCAAACTTAGATATGTATAAAAATGCACACACCACGGAGCTCTCCCAAACAATGAGTCTTGACATTAGCGATCGATCCATAGCAGCCTCTCCCCCTCTCTTAGTCATGGTACTGAAAGATGGTAGCAAGCATGGGCCTAACATGTTCCATATTTATACTGCGCCAATTTATTGGCTGAATGTAGCCAAATCCTGCAATACGGTTTGATTCTCCTTAGCGATTGCAGTATTATTTAGCACATGGCTTCTTCATGTCATCTACAAAAAGCGTGAACAGAGTTCAGCTACCAACTCTGCTCCACTTTACTCACCAACAAAGAATCAAATGGTAAATGAAAATATGTATACGAAGCTTCAGATGCTGCGAAGCTACGAGGGTCATACCCCAAACGCCCGATCCGGAACAGACGGTCAGATTGAGAAGATGACTAAACCAAGGAGCTTGGACTCTGAAGTGATGATGAGTTAGATGAAACTTTCTCTGTCAGCTGCCCTTGCAATCTCTCTTGATTTTCTAGCTCTTGCTGCAAATGGATGGATTGGGACAAGGTGAAACAATGTATTTTTGGTGCTGCGTGAACTGTTCTACTGCAGCGTTTTCTTCTTCCTTTTATAGAAAACAAAAATTACATTCATTGCCTAGCTACAAACTGAACCACGATAGCTATAAAAACTGAAACTGAATGCAGTAACTGAGAACAAAACTGAATGCACTAACTGAGAACTTAAAACTGAAAATTGAAGCTGGGAATTGAAACTTGAAAACTGAAATGATAATGCCATAATGGCTAACTGAAAATTGGCGCAGGATTACTTCATCCAACAAATCTCCCCCTAATCCTGACGCCGTGTGACAACCTCGACGATGCTCGCCTTCTTGCGAAGTTCATGAAACTTGATGCGCCCGAGTGGCGATTAAATGAATCTCGTCGGAGTCGAGCTCCACCGGCTTCGAAGTGGCGAAGATGTTAGCCATGCTTCTGTAGCGCCGTGGAGCACCGAAATCGTCATCGAGGTTCGGGTTCGCCGTGGGCGGCGACACGAATTCCACCTGTGGACTCGGCGACTCGGAGGGAGGCGCCGCTGATTCCGACGGCAACGCATCGGAAGGCGGTGGGCTTGGTGAAGCAGTGTTGGAGTCGATGGGCCGCACCTCATAATGGACCGTGAATGAATCAATTGATGCGCCCGTACCTGACTCATGCTCCCCCCCAGTTCCACTTCCTCATTTCGTCGAACACCACGTCGCGTGTGACCCACACACGCTTGGCGGCGGGGTCGTAGACGCGGTAGGCCCTGCTGCCGGGTTCATAGCCGAGGAACACCATAGCCTTGCTACGATCCTCCAACTTCTTCATGTGCAGCTTCACCACCTTCGCGTGCGCCACGCACCCGAACGTGCGGAGATGATGCACGACAGGTGTTCGACCATGCCACGCCTCGTATGGAGTCTTGTCGGGGACGCTCTTCGTGGGTGATCGGTTGAGGATGTAGACCACCGTCGTCACTGCTTCCCCCCAAAACTCGCCGGGCATGTCCTTCGCCTTCATCATGCACCGCGCCATGGCCACCACCGTCTGGTTGCGGCGTTCCACGACGCCGTTCTGTTGCGGTGAGCAGGGCGTAGTGAGGTGGCGCCCAATCCCCTGCTCGGCGCAGTAGAGGCCGAACTCCATGGAGGTGAATTCACCGCCGCGGTCAGTGCGAAGAACACGCAGCTTGCGGCCGGTCTCGACCTCGACGCCGGCCTTGAAGCGCTTGATAGTTGCAGGAGCATCACTTTTCGCCACCAGCAGAAAGAGCCACATGTAGCGGGTTAGATCATCGATCAACAACAGGAAGTACCTCTTGCCGCCATGGGTTGCCGGCGTGATGGGCCCGCATATATCGCCATGGACGAGATCGAGGCGTTCTGACGCGCGGTACACCGCCGTGGCGGGGAATGGCGTTCGCTTCTGCTTGCCGATCAGGCAGCTGTCGCAAACCTGATTTATGCGCTCTAGCTCTGGCAGGCCTCGCGCCATCCCACACCGAGCGAGCATGCGAAGCGAGTCGAAGTTGAGGTGGCCAAAATGTGCATGCCATGTCCAGGCCTCCTCCTTGCCCCTCGCCGCGAGGCAAATGGGCCGTGCAATGTTGATGTTGAGCACATAGAGACGTCCGGTGCTCCGCTGAACCCGGCATAACAGCCGATGTTGAGGGCCGCGCAGTGTGAGGATGCCATTCTCGATCTCCGTCTTGCAGCGAGATTCGTCCAGCTGGCCGAGGCTGACGATGTTGCTGCGAAGGCGCGGGGTGTAGTAGACGTCGGTGAGCGCGCAGTGATCGCCGTTCTTGCAGGCGAAGAGCACAGTGCCGCACCCCTCGATGCGGACTCGTGAGGCGTCGCCGAACTTGACGGAACCGCGCACGCTGGTGTCGAGTTCGGAGAATGCGTTCCGTGCGCCCGTCATATGATTTGATGCGCCGGTGTCCAGGATCCATTCTGGATCGACTGGTTCTCCCACGTCGCGGAGAGTGACAAGGGCGCGCTCCTCGTTTATAACAAGTTCGGCGCCTGTTGGTTCGATGTTGATGGTGGGAGAGAGGTCACAGACCTGAGCCATTAACAACGTGGGCTCATCTTCGCCCTCAGCCTGCTCTGGTTCGGCTTGGAGAAGATTCGCCTGAGCCAACCTCTCACGATCCGGCTTCGCCTTTCGGCAGTCCTTGGCCCAGTGGCCAAGTTTATCGCAATAACGGCATTTGTCCTTGGAGAGTCGTGGCATGCGGCCTGGGATGGCCCAGACTTTGGTTCTCCGTCTCCCTCGTCACGTCCGCGGTTGCACCGGCCGCGCTGGCGTGAGCGTGACGTGTTCCCGCTGTTCGCCTTGGTGTTATACGACGACCATTCCTTCTCCGTGAGTAGAACTTGGTCTCCTTCCTCATCGTCCGACTCTCCACGGTCCTCGACAGCGTGGAGCCGGCCGGTGAGGTCCTCGATGGACAGAGTGCTGAGGTCAACCAAGGTTTCAATTGACAAGACGATTTGGCGATACCTACGGGGAACAACACGCAGTAGCTTGCGGACCACCTTCTCCTCCGACAACTCCTCCCCAAGGAGGCGAAGGTCGCTGACGACACCCTGGAGCCGGAGACTGAAGTCCTCCACGTACTCGCCATTTTTGAATCGCATGGACTCAAATGTCTGGCGTAGCTTCTGCGCCTTGGATTCACGCACACGATCCGCCCCAACCCTCATCGCCTTGAGGGCGTCCCAGGCATCTTTGGCGTTGTCCTTCTCGGCGAGCGGCCGGAGCATTTCCAAAGGTACCGCGCGCAGGATCGCCGAAAGGGCCTGGCGATCTTCCTGGTATGGCACATCACCGGTGTCGACGGCATCCCACAGGCCTTGAGCGTGCACGTTGACTCGCATCAACACCGCCCAATCGGAGTAATTTGAGCGTGTGAGTGTGGGGTAGGAGATGGAGCCACTACTCTCCTTCACGACCCGCTGGACAACGAGTTCACGCTGGCCGCCATCGCGTCGTTGCGGGCGGCGCATCGGTGGGGACGGCGAGCGTCCACGGCCGTGTTGCTGCGATGTACGGGAGTGGCCTACGGCAAGGACGGGGGCCGACATTTTGCTCTGATACCAATTGTCAGCCGCCCTTGCAATCTCTCTTGATTTTCTAGCTCTTGCTGCAAATGGATGGATTGGGACAAGGTGAAACAATGTATTTTTGGTGCTGCGTGAACTGTTCTACTGCAGCGTTTTCTTCTTCCTTTTATAGAAAAAAAAATTACATTCATTGCCTAGCTACAAACTGAACCACGATAGCTATAAAAACTGAAACTGAATGCAGTAACTGAGAACAAAACTGAATGCACTAACTGAGAACTTAAAACTGAAAATTGAAGCTGGGAATTGAAACTTGAAAACTGAAATGATAATGCCATAATGGCTAACTGAAAACTGGCGCAGGATTACTTCATCCAACATTCTCGGCATGTAACAAGTAGGTCCGTTGTCTTGCTCTGTTTGACTGTTTTCTAGTTTCTAAAGGGATAAATACGATCATAACATGTGAATCTGTGTTAGTATTCTTAGTCATATACTTCTATTTGTACCTGTATTTGATGCACTGTTGTGTTGTCTTAAAACCATCTGGGCTGGAATAAGTTCCAGTTGAGAGAACCATCACTACAAGGACTTGCCTTTTATTTTCCTACAGCTTATGGTTTTTGGTTATGATTTATGTCTTTTGGACTGTTCCTAAGAGAAAGTATGGAATAAGTGCCCTTTTGAAAGCTAGTTATTGTAGAAAAGCTGAAAAGCAGCTTTTAGAAGCTGAAAAGAAAAATGCCCTAAAGCATCTCATCTCTGCTTTGTAACTTATCATGAGTGTTTACTTTCATTGCAATTGCAGCGACAAAAGATGAAAAACACTTTCATTGCAATTGCAGCGACAAAAGATGAAAAACACTTTCATTGCAATTGTAGTGGAAAAAGATGAATACTGTAGGATCGGTTACAGTCAGAGAGAAGCGCAAGGGTGGTGTGAATGACTCTGATAAAAAATTTTCCTTAGGTATTCAACGCCTTTTCACTTCAGAAGATATGAAGAGCTAAGTAGATCAAGATCTAACTTGCTGCACCCAAAAACACCTCAAAATAGCAAAAACCCACCAAATTCAGCACCTTCTCTGAGGGCCGATCTGACCGCACTAAGGGTACGGTTGGACTGGTTAAAGAAAGGCGGTTTGATCACCCAAGCCCTCAGCCTAAATTTTCTATGCAAGTTAAAAACCATAAATTAACCTGACTTTTGACTCAAAGCTCCAAATAATGTGAAATTTGAAACACATATTTCCTAGGATATCAGAAACTTATTCTAATAAAAAAATTTTTAAGAATCATTACCAAAGTTTCAACCTTTATCCATTTTAGTGAGAGATGCACTAAAATCAGATCAAAGAGAAAAATAGCGACCTGGACTTGCTTGTGTGTTCTAGACGACCAAGATGGTCTTGGGTGGGTTCTAACACGCCATAGCAAGTCTTACCATATCAAGAATCAAAAGCCAAAGATGATGTAACTAAGAAACCCCAAAATCAACTCAAAAGAGGAAAAGCAGCCAAATCAAGAACACAAGAGACACATGGGGAACATGTTTAATCTTTTATTATCAGTTGGATATAAAGGATTACAACCACTACCATGGGAGGACAAAACCCCAAGGGCCAACACCAAGCTTTCCTCTCAAAACTCTTATCTCTGAAGTTGGCTCAAGTGCATCAGTCTCTTTATCTCCTCCTTATATAGTGGAGGCTCATAATGAAACCCTAATTCTGGCCACAAAGTGGATTTTATCATTGACACACGCATGGGAGAACCTGTTAACCCAATACCCACACGGGTTTTTAACTCAACACACTCACACACACTTCTCAAAGTGCTATTTTCAACTTTAATTTCAATATCCCGAATCCATTATGCCTTGCCCTCCATTGAGTATCATTGACCTAATCTATTTAGGCCTCAATGGTTTTGCAAACCGCTCACTTTCCGCTTTATGGCAAAAGACCGTAATGCCCTCAATCGACGTTCTCGATTTCTTTGGCTCAAAACATCGCCATGATTCATCTTCTTCTATGTGGCCCCAATGACTTTTCGTCAAGCTTCTCATGTGTTTGGATGCTCTCAACCATCCTCACCGCAAATAGACCCAAGTCACTTCATATACCACATGCCTTCGCTTGTGCCTTCCATGTCCTTGTCCATCCCGCACTTTGGTTAAGTCCAACTATCTCACCTAGCTTCTATAACCGCCTGAGTTTGGTTCTCCCAACCAAGTCATAGGGCCTGCTTGGGACCGCTCTGCTCAGCTTTTTCCACTCTGCTCCACCAACTCCACCATGGAGCAGCTCCACCGTGGAGTTCCCGGAGCAGTGGTCTGCTTGGCACGCAGCCTAGCTCCAGCTCCAGAATGTGAGGTTTCCTTGAGAAAGGTCCAATGTGCCCTGAATGATGTTTGGTGTATGTTTTGATGTCTGCGGAACATATATAACTGAATTTTTTTTGTTGCCAATTGAAATATGATGTAAAATATTATAATCGCAATTAATTTATTCGAGAAAACCAAAAAACAAATATTTTGGTCAAATAATTCCATCCTTTTGTCCCATAAATTGCAACGTGCATGATAGATAATTAACAAAGTCCATCATTCGAATACAAATAATTGTCCATAGATAACTAGAGAGTAGTTTAAACCAAAATGACTACGCCCGCCCCTAGCCACTGGCCGCTCGCTCTTGGCCACTGGCCGCCCGCTCGATCCATGGTCACCTTCTTCAAGACTCTCTGAACTCTCAACCTTCAGCAAGAAGCGTTTCAATCAATCACATAGCACAATTAAACAGATAAGCAAGATGGCAATGCCAAGTTTATTAAAGGTTGGGGCGTAAGCAACAAAATATAAAGAGATAACTTTGAACAGAAAATGCGATGGCAGCATGAGACAATAATTCAACATAACAAATGCATATGAACATACCATGTGACGTGTGTAAGAAAAGATACAAGCTTTTCGTTGCAACAAAAAATATGATACTTCTAAATTTGGTCATATATAGTATAAGTATGACAAATTAACCGGAGTTAAAAATTGTTCTACTTACTACTTCAAACTCCTCATTTCTGTCCCAGACTATCATCTTTGGCAGCTGTGAGCTCTTTGAAACATCAAAAGTCTCAGTGAATTCCTCCCACTGCTGGACTCCCACATATCCAAACACTAGGTCATGGTTTGCATTGGCTGCAGACCTCAAAACTTTTATCAACTGCATCGAATTTTCATCTGACTCATCCTCCAAAATTGTAAGAACAACTTTCCTGTCATCATCATTCAACATCTTGACAGTCTCTCCGCTGATGGGCACAGTTAAAGGCAGTAGGGATTGCCGTATAAAATCCTCCAAGAAGGTTCCTGCATCCACAAAAATTGTTGCTATGTGCCATAAATCTGGAAAAGACATGCATTACAAACAATCAAAATGTCCATATGTTTCTTCAGTTCATACAGGACAGTGTCCGCTAGGTGCATTACATATTTACATCAGCAGAAAAGCAGAGGGCACAAAACAAACAATAGGAATGGATAGGGTACCTGGGGGGCGAGGCGCTTGCAGTGGCCGCACCAGGGAGCATAGAAGTCGACGAAGAGGAGGTCGACGGCGCCCACCGCCGCCTCGAAGTTGCCCCCGTCCAGCTCCACCACACTCCCATCCCGGGGGATCTCGAACCCCGTCCGCTCCCCTCCGCCGCTCGCCACGCAGGTCGCCGGCGGCAGCACCAGGACGAGGACGAGGACGAGGAGATCGACCAGCCGCCGCGGCAGCGACAGCGTCTTGTCCACCGGCGCCATGCGTTCGCCCGATTCGATCTCGCAGGCTCCTCTGTGTTCTGCGCTGCGTGTGGAGAAGGAAAAGAAATCGAATTGGTATGGAGGAGAGGAATTGTGTAATGACAGTGGTGGGTAATTTTTCTCTAACTTCATGAGGAGATACAAAACTTCAGTTTTTGGAGTACCCCTTGAGGAACTCCAGAAAAAACGTGGAGTATGCCTTCAACTTCACCTTTTTCTTGGAGCAGAGTTCTTGGAGTTAGACCCGTTTGGCTAGACAAGTTTGGAGCAGAGTTGAAAAACCTGGAGCGGAGTAGTCCCAAATAGGTCCATAGTCACCTTGCTATTGTCCATATTTGATTCCGGAACCACTTGCACATCAATAAACCAAGCAAACCATTTTTGGACACAAGTTCATTCCAACTTAACCCACATTAGTTCATAAATGCATCATGTAACATATATGCCATGATTCCATATCTTTAGAATAAATTCTAACTCAATTCACAATTTTTAGCTCAAAGTAGTTCACCCCGAAAATCATCCGCCCACTCGCCACCCTTACCATGCCCACAATGATCCGACCGTCATGGTGAGACTGATTAGATCAAACCTCGACACCAGAAACACAACTCTCTAGAATTTTGTTTAAATTGTATCTACTTTCAGCTCTAGTTTCCATTTGCAATAACATAGTGCAAACACATATTCAAATATGTTTACGCAAGTATTTGGTGTCCATTTTCTAAGGATCAAGCCACCAATCAAATTGCCATGTAGAGGCCGATTTGATTTCACCTGCATAGCAGTTAGATTGGCCTTGTATATCGGTCTGACCACCAAGCCTTGAAACTTCTCCCCAAATCTCTTGTTCGCATTTTCGTCAACTCAAATCGCATTCTACCACTCTCGATGGTGTCATATAGTCATCATAAATATAGAGTAACCTCTACATGATATCACAAAACAGGCAGACAAACAAGGATTTTGCAATTTGTAGAATGTTAGCAGACTACAAGCTGTTTGCATTTCAGATTGCCATGATACCATTCTGCAGCACAAACTAATGAGTACTGTGGGAGAGGACAAGTGCAACCTTGTTTTCTGAGCTACCAAGTAAAAGTACACTAACCCTTAGTATGGCTTTCTCCAGGTTTGCCAAACACTTCTTTTTTATATAAAACGGGCAGTAGGACGGCGTTTCTATGTCAAACACTTTATTTTAACTTAGATGGTAGCAGCTTGCGATCCCGGAGGATAATGCAGAGGACGCACCACTAGCAGCGACTCTCGTCTTCAACTTTATGAAGTAACGAAAGAACTGTTGCTAGAACAATGAGCAATCTTATGGAAATCAATTCAGGAGTAGTATCAGAAATGAGGGTAAACTGAATTGTCACAAAGACCAAAATTAACATGCCCCTATTTACAAATAAGTTATCAACAAATAGGTAATTAAGAGGCAATTTCGCCGCTCCCGCACACTACTTATGCGAATAATTCCAGTTTACCACTTGTACTTTATTTTCTGACATTTTATGCACCCATACTTGTCAACTTATTTGTTTTGCCACCTAGCATCCTGTGTAAATTAACTTAAAACGGTTCTGTAATCAAGAACACGATGGAATGCAGTTAAAGACTATTTTGCCCCAGTAGAGGTTTGGCTCTCATTCTTTTGCTCCTCATAGGGGTACTGCTTGATGTAGGGAGTCATTCCGTTTTTACTAACTGCGACAATGAGCTGCTGTGTGGCTGGAGTTTTGCACCTAGTTTCCGTCCAATATTATGAGACTATGTGAAAGTCACTCTATGGTTGTGATGAGTAATTAATTTTTAGATTAGAGTTTATGTAGAGGTTGAGTTTGGTTTTTTAGGGTTGTGCAGAAGTTTGCTTTCTACGACTTTAGATTCTATGACTTCTGTTATACAACTTGGTAGTCGGTAGGAGTTCTTACGACTTGGTGGTTGGTAGGAGTTCTTACGACTTGGTGGTCGGTAGGATTTCTTACGAATTGGAGGTCGGTAGGAGTTCTTACAACTTGGTGGTCGGCAGAAGTTTCTACGACTTTGTGGTTGGCATGTGCTCTTACGACTTGATGGTCGTAGCTTCTGCTGGTCATAATCGATAGTCATAGCTCTGCCTAGTTGTGATCGATAGTCATAGTCGATGTGTGCGGTGGTCGTAGTGTTTCGCTAGTCATGATCGATAGTCGTAGCGCTTTGCTTGCTTATGATCGATAGTCGTAAGTCGTAGCGACCAGTTTTGGTAAAGTCATAGCCACTATGAGCGATAGTCGTAGCATTCTGTGCGGTAGTTGTAGTGTGTGTTCTCCATGGTCGTAGCGACTGCTACATTATTGTTGCATTTGCTTCATAGTCGTAGCGACCTATGTAATGGTCGTAATGACTTGCTGAGTGGTCATAGACTACTGGTAGGACCACATGGGCTATAAGTACCTCATGTCTTGTGCATCAAAGTAGTCGTAAGACGTATTAGACCAGTTGGTTTGCTGAGATTGTTCACTGGAATACATTCTGATTATGCAAATTGATGGTCTTTGTGTATTGTGCGGTGCCACATGATGGTTTGCTTGTTGGTGTTTGTTGCAGGATTTTGGAACTAGGTCATGGTGAGGCGTGGAAGGATCGGGACTAAGCATAGGGAGGTGTTGAGGTCCAAAATGATCAGGGAGACGTCGAAGATGACTAAGACTTACAAGGTTGTTGCAAGCCGGGACGACAAGGAAGCAGGAAGCTTCAAGGAAGGCGGTCGAGGGGCAATTTGGTAAATTGCCCAATACGGGGAAAAGTGGTAGTGTGTGAAACCGCAGTGTTGGCCTGAGTAGTTTAGGTTTTGTATGTGGTGAAATTGTGAAGTGGATTAAGTGTTGATTTACTAATGGGTTGATAGATGTAAGCTGCTTTGAGAAGCGTGCATGAGAAAACCTGGTGTTAGGTAAGGGTTAACGGGTTATCTCCGGTTTGGAGAGCCTATAAAAGGGGATGGAGGGCTACCCATCCCAATGTCTCTCTTATGTGCGTTCTTTCTGGATTAGGGTTAGGGTTTTGTGTGGAGCACTTGTGCTCTTTGGTCCTCTTGGATGGAGTGGCTGTAGACTTAATCCTTAGAGCAATACATCAATCTTCGATATACTATTTATGTATTGTTGTCTGTTTAGTGTTGAGTTGGCTTGGATCGTTTTGCCTGTTTTCTCTTTGTTTCTTTGATTCATTGTTCTCTTTCTTGATGTGAGAGAATGTTCTTGCTTATTTTATTGATGATCTGACTTGCTGTGTGTTGGAGAATCATATTCAAAGCCATCTTGGCTATTCTATTCCTATGAGCAAAGTCTGATTGTCCTTTCATCCTCTCATATTCGGTTTTGAGCGCTCTTGGTGAAATCTCATAAAGCTCTTTATTTGCTTGCTAAGTTTTCAATCAAAGAGTAGAGCGGCATCGTGAGACATTAACTTTGTTTTGTACAAAGTCTCATAACCAAATGATTTCTTAATCAAAAGTTATGTCGAGATTGGATCTTGTGGTCGTGTGTTGCTCTATTCTGTCTCTGTTCTTCCGATTCAGTTATGACCACGTCTAGTTTCGACTATGGTCGAGTTTCTAACCGCATCACTTTGCTTTTCGACCACGTTCAAGCTTTCGGTCACTGTGAGATCTTTTCTTTTCATTCTGATCTGAAACAGTCGCGATGTTTACTGTCTGAAACCTCGATCGCCTTTACGATCACGTTGGTTTCGACCATGGTCGAGTCTCAGATCGTATCGCTCTGTCTTCGATCACATTCGGTCTTTCAATTACTTCATGTGTTTTCCACCACGTCGATTGTTTGACCACCCGTTGGTTTACGACCATGTAGGATTCGACCATGCTGATCATTTAGGTTGCAGACTGGTTCCGACCACATTGGTTATTTGACCACTCGTTGGCTTATGACTACGTTGGTTATGACCACAGTGCCAACTGGTTACGACAATGTTGATTGTTCAACCATTTGTTGGCATTCGTTCACGTTGTCTACGACTATGTCGGTTTCGACTGCAACCATTTTCGATCACATTGTTTCTTGTCTCGGTAGTTATTGACTATAATGACTTCTGTTCGGTAGTCGATTTTCGACCACGTTATTGAAACTTCGACCACGTTGTAAGTTTCAACCACATTGACAGATTTTGACCATCTTGCTTTTCTTGCTCAGTCCGTCTAGTTTCTTCTGTTTTTTTGTGGGATTTCAACTCTAATCTTTATAACTCTGTAGCTATCAAAGAAAAAAGATTGAGTGAATACTTGGGAAAAATTTAAAACCATTCACCCTCTCTGTTGCCTGTTCAGTCCTACAAATATTCCTTTCCCCTACAAAGGGTAGAGGCAAACAGTTAGGCATGCATTGATAATAAATCGACAATCATTAAAAAAGCCATTTAGGAAGCAAGATACAATTTAATACCGCACTTCGTGAAGCATAGCGTGAGGCAAGAAATTGCCGAACTGGATGAACAACACCGAGGGCCAGAAAGCGCTTTAAAAATTGAGGAACACTCGTGTCGCCTTCCATCGCCGAAAAAGATAATCGCAAAATCCAATCCAATTTTTCCGTGATCGATGCTACCTTGGACGCCCGGGCTTCCCAATGCCTCCCAATCCCGATGCCGGGGTCCAAATCCAATATGCCTCCATCTTTATACCCCATCGCTTTATCGGTGAATGTGGCCAAATCCGCCACATGTTTTGATTTTCTGAAATAATTTCATTGTCATCGAGCACATGACTTCTTCATGCCATCTACAAAGTTCAACAACTCGCTCTGCATACTTCACTCCCCAATCAAGTATGGCATTTCAGATGTCCGATCTCAAATAGACAACCAGGTTGAGAAGACGGATATAACGAGGAGCACTTTTTTGCTTATCGCAAAAGATCTACTCGAGCATTCTTGAACAAGTGATAAACAGCTTGTTTTGTGCTGTTTTTCAGTTTCTTGGGTCATGCACTCATGTTCGCACTGCATGCGATGCATCGTGCTATTGTAATAAACCTTGTGGGCTCGGATGAGTTCCAACTTCCAATGGAACAAGTCACAATCATAAAGTATATAATCTCGCTCAGTAAGTTACCATTGTTGGATTTTTGATCTCGAAGCTAAAGCGGTTGAAAGGAGACGTGGGGTGATGCCCACGTCTCCCGTTTCTCACGTGTCTTGATCGAGGGTGCCTAACCAACTTTTGGTTACGGTCCCCGTTGCGCAAAGCAATATAAAAGAGGGCTCCGCCTCTCACGTTAGGGTTAGCCATGCGGTCCCGTGAGAGCCAAAACCCGCACAAACCCTAAGACCCGATCTACGTCTGGCGCCAAGAACGGAAGACCGCTACCATCGCAGACTTCGCCGGCGACTTCCCGACTCGACGCCTCCCGACCTTCACCGACTCGCCCTCACGCCTGCATCACGCAGGCACGTGGTCTTCGCTCAATGGCCTTCATTGCCGACCGTGAGTCTCCCTGGTCTAATGAACCTCTAGGTGTTCTAGTGCAAGGCTAGCGGATTAATGTGATGTGCATAATGTTTGAGGCCTAACATTTGGTATCAGAGCAACCTAGGCTTGTCTAGAACCCTAGATTAAATTCCCCGAACCTGGATCTAGAGTTTTTGGTTAAGGTTAATGTTTAAGGCTCGGCTAAGCAATTAGAAGGAGGGGATTCAAACCCTAATGGAAACCCTAAGAAAATCCCCAATGTCAAGTTTTCCCGAACCCTAAATCCCCAAAATCAAATGAACAATCTTCGGATTGGCGGTGGGAAGAACAAAAAAAAGGGTCCGGGGACTTACGGCCGTTGTCGGGCTGCCGCCACCGTGGGCTTGCCGACGGCCGCCGCCCGCCTGCCGCGCTGGCGCGCCGTCGCTCGCTTCGTGCCGCCGCCTCGCTGCCTCGGGCACGCGCGCGCGCGCCGCGCAGCCGCTCTTGCACGCGTGCCGCCATTTTGGCCGCCGCGCCCGCGGAGTAGGCCGGTCGTTCGAGGCCACCGCCGCCTCCGGCGGCGCCGCCGCGCTACCGCTCGCGTCGGGCCGCCGCCGCCGCACCTCCCGATGGCGCCGCCACCTAACGCCGCCCGCCACGCCCGCTCGGGCCGCCTCTCGCTGCAGCTCCGACGAGCGCGCGGAGCCGCCGCTCGCCTCGCGCGCGCGCGCCGCCAAGTTCGTTTTTTTCGGGAGGTCAAGGGCTGAATGAGGATTAGGGTTTCAGGCTTTTATGTCCTGTGCGGCGTGTCCACGGCCGTTGGATTAAATCGTGCGGCTGTAGTTTTACGGGCCGATGTGCTTATGGGTTGGCCGCGCGCGCGTGAGTTTAGATGTGCACGGAATTTTTTTTGTGGGCCGCGTGCGCCTAATTGAGCCGTGAAGATTTCGCCCGTGCGAAAATTTTGTACCCCGTGTGGGAAATTTTGGCCCGTGAGCGCGAGAAGTTTTGGGCTGCACATTTTCTTAGGACGAATTTTTGGGTATCTTATGTATATAAATGATGATTATTTGATGTCGCTCATGAAAATATTACTGGATAATGTTTTTAAGCTGCTGAAAATATTATGCTATTATTTCCGCTGCCTGATGTTCTGTCTCTAATTGAATGAAACCAACGAGAAGTTCAATTAGAGAATTATATTTATTTTTCATGCTATTACTTTTGGACCAACGTTAATTGTAATTGCATGATATCAATTATGTTTATTTTGTTGTGTTTAATTTTACCATGCTATTACTCTTTGACCAACGTTAATTATAATTGCATGTTATGAATTATGTTAAATTTTTCGTTTCTGCCCAACGGTGATGCGAAAAATTCTTATGTGCATGTTGTTAATCATACCAACGTAAGGTTAACTTTTCATGCAAATTAATTATGCATTTTCCTAATGAAAATTTTAAACTTTTCAGCTGCTACTGTTTCCGCTCAAGTTAATGCGATTGAGCCACTTAACGGCAGCAACTTCCAGAAATGGAAATTTGCACTTATGACGACCTTCCAGCTTATGGATCTGGACTATGCGTTCAGATTCGATGAGCCTGTCGCTCCTACTGAAGGGGAGGACAAATATGATGACAAACTGAAGGAGTACAAAACTAATGCTGAGAAGTAGGAGCGGTCTAACCGCATTTCACTTGCTGTAATGAAGAACTCCATCAGTGAAGCCATTAGGGGAGCAATCCCTGAAAAGGAAAAGGTGAAGGAGTACTTGTCCTCCATCGAGGATCACTTTAAGGGGTCATCTAAGGTTTATGCTACCACAATGATGCATAGGCTCATGAACACTAAGTACAATGGTACTAGAAATGTTCGTGAGCACATTATGACCATAATTAACATTGCTGCCAGACTTAAGACAATGGACATGGAAATTTCTGATGGTTTTGTTGTCCATTACATTATGATGTCTCTTCCTAAGCAATTTGAAGCTTTTAAGGTGAACTATAACACCATTAAGGACAAGTGGACCATGAGCGAGTTGATCGCTAATGTTTCTCAGGAAGAAGAGAGGCTCAAAGCTGAGGGAGCTAATGATTTTGTAAATCAAGTCGACTCCTCAAATAAAGCTGGTCCCTCTAGAAATAGAGGTGGCTATAAAGGAAAGAGAAAGAAGGAGCAAGCCTACTCCCCTTATAAGAAATCACAGCATCCACAGCATCCTAAGGCGCCTAAAAACGCTTCAGGTCCTGGAAGCTCAAATGGATAGAAGAAAAGTGATGAGTGCTACTTTTGTCAATCAAAGGACCACTTCAAAGATGATTGTCCTAGATGGCTAAAATGGCTCGCCAAGAAAGGTACTTATGAAATTACTTTTGTTGATGAAGCATTTTATGCTGATTTTCCTATAAACTCTTGGTGGATTGATTCTGGTGCCACTGTGCACGTTACGAATTCCTTGCAGGGATTCCATATGTTGAGAAGTCTCAGAGGGGAAAGAAATCTAAGAGTGGCTAATGGGATGGAAGCCAAAATTGAAGCCATTGGATCAGTTTCTTTAGTTTTGAATAATGGCTTTGTAATGAAACTTAATGATGTTCTTTATGTTCCCTCGATGAGAAGAAACTTAATTTCTGTTTCATTATTAGATAATGATGGATATTCTTGTAATTTTGGACACGGAGAGTGTCTGATTTATTTTAATAATGATAATGTTGGTCGTGCCATCCGACACGACAAGCTTTATATGTTATCCCTGCAAGATTCTCTTATATCCATGAATGTATGTGATGTGAATAAAAAGCGAAAGCGAATTGATGCGACTTCGTCGAAATTGTGGCACTCTCGTTTGGGCCACATTTCGAGGGGGAGAATTGAACATCTCATTAAAGAAGAAATTCTCCACCCTTTAGACTTTAGTGATTCGGATGATCATTGCCTTGATTGTATCAAAGGCAAGTATGTAAAGCAAATAAAGAAAGGTGCTACTCGAAGCACAGGGATTTTAGAAATAATTCATACTGACATATGTGGTCCTTTCCCTGTGACATCAGTGGATGGTTATGATTCTTTTATTACATTCACTGATGATTACTCACGTTATGGCTATATCTATCCTATTAAAGAGAGATCAGAAGCACTTGATAAATTTAAGATATTTAAGGCTGAAGTTGAAAATCAGCACAGTCTAAAGATTAAAGTAGTGCCCTCGGATCGTGGGGGAGAGTATTATGAGCGACACGCAACTTATGGGCAGGTTCCTAGTCCTTTTGCCAGGAAAATGGTATAGTCGCCCAATACTCAATGTCTGGTGATCCCCAGCAAAATGGAGTAGCGGAAAGAAGAAACCGCACACTTATGGACATGATTCAAAGTATGTTAAGCTACTTCACTTTGCCTGTAAAGTTATGGATGGAAGCATTAAAGACCGCTGCACACATACTCAATCGGGTTCCCAGTAAATCAGTGCCTAAAACACCTTATGAATTATGGACTGGGAGAAAACCAAGTTTGAACTACCTCCATGTGTGGGGTTGTGCAGCTGAAGTATTTAATCCACAAATTGGGAAATTAGATCCCAAGACTTTGAGTTGCCATTTTATTGGCTACCCTGACAGGTCTAAAGGGTACCGATTCTATTGTCCAGATCGTACCACAAAATTTGTAGAAACAAGGCACGCTGTGCTCTTGGAAAATGATGGCATCAGTGGCGACTTGGAGCCTAGGAAAATTGATCTTGAGGAGAAGCGGATTTATGTTGCTTCACCGCTAATCCGACAGACTGATTTTCCTATGCCCCAAATGGTTGTGCCCACAGTTGATCCTGTAGTTGTAACTCCTGTTGCGTCTCTAGTTAATTCTGTGGCTACTCCTGTTGATGGCTCTGGAAGTACAAGTGCGGCACCTAATGATGAGCTGTGACAATTAATGAACAGCCTAATGAGCCTGCTAATGAACCTGTCAGGAGATCAGAACGAGTGAGGAGATCTGCTATCCCAAGTGATTATGAGGTTTACTTGAATGAAGATGATCTTGGGAAGGTGGATGATCCTAGCTCTTATAAGGAAGCTATGAAGAGTAAGAATTCATCTAAGTGGCTAGATGCTACGAAAGATGAAATTAAGTCTATGGGCGATAATGGTGTATGGGACTTAGTAGAAATTCCTAATAGAGCCAAAACAGTAGGCTGCAAATGGGTCTACAAAACAAAACGTGACTCCAAAGGGAATATCGAAAGGTTTAAGGCGAGACTTGTAGCGAAAGGTTTTACACAAAGAGAAGGCATTGACTATAATGAAACCTTTTCTCCTGTCTCATCTAAAGATTCATTTAGAATCATAATGGCGCTCACAGCACATTTTGATTTAGAGTTGCACCAAATGGATGTTAAGACTGCATTCCTGAATGGAGACTTGCATGAGGACGTTTACATGACATAACCGGAAGGTTTTGTTGTGGAAGACGAAAAACATTTGGGATGCAAGCTAAAGAAATCCATATATGGCCTGAAGCAAGCTTCTAGGCAATGATATCTTAAGTTCGATGAAGTCATAAGGAAATTTGGATTTAAGGAGAATGATGTTGATAATTGTACATATGTTAAGTTCAGGGGGAGTAATTACACCTTCTTAATCCTTTATGTGGACGATATATTATTGGCCACAGCAAGTGTGGACATGTCATGGGGAAACTTAAAGATTTCTCTCGTCCAACTTTGACATGAAGGATCTCGGTGAAGCATCTTATGTTCTTGGTATTGAAATTCACCGAGATAGGTCTAAAGGAACATTGGGTTTATCACAAAAGGCATACATTGACAGAGTACTAAAGAGATACAATATGCATAAATGCTCTGCCTCGCCTGCTCCTATTGCTAAGGGCGATAAGTTTGGGAATTTTCAATGCCCAAAGAATGACTATGAATCTAATCAGATGAAGGTTGTACCTTGCGCTCGCTGCGGAAGTATTATGTATGCTCAAGTATGTACACGCCCGATTTAGCTTTTGTTACCGGGATGCTTGGCGATATCACCAAATCCAGGACTGCACCACCGAAAGCCGTTAAGAAAGTCCTACGCTATATGCAAGGCACTAAAGGTCACATGCTCACATATAGAAAAGCGATAACCTTGAGGTTGTCGGGTTTTCTGATGCTGATTTTGCGGGGTGTAAAGACACTAAAAAGTCCACATCAGGTTATATTTTCACCCTCGCAGGAGCAGCAATTTCATGGAAAAGTGTAAAGCAAACACTTACTACATCGTCGATAATGCAGGCTGAATTTGTGGCATGTTATGAAGCTACCGGGCAGGCTGTATGGCTTAAGAACTTTATCCCGGGATTGAGAGTGGTATACAGCATTTCTAGACCACTCATTCTGTACTGTGATAATCAACCCGCAGTTTTCTATTCGAGTAACAATAAGTCGAGTGCGGCTGCCAAGCACATTGACATAAAGTATCATGTAGAGTCCAGGATCAAACAATTAAGGTTGAGCATATTGGAACTAAATTTATGCTTGCGGATCCGCTCACAAAAGGCTTACCACCCAATATTTTTCGTGATCATGTTGCCGGCATGGGTTTATTGGAAAGCCTGTGATCCTGGAAAAGGAGGATCATATAAAGTAACCAACTCCCATAAAGTATTATGCTATCCGATCGATATAGAATGGAGCACTATAAGTACTGATGTCCAGCGGTACTTAATTGACTGTTGTGACGCATTACTTTGGTGTGAACTTTTATTGAGAGAGGGCTTATGATGTTTAGCCTTACGATCAAGGGGGAGAATGTTGGATTTTTGATCTCAGGCTAAAACGGTTGAAAGAAGGAGACGTGGGGTGATGCCCACGTCTCCCGTTTCTCACGTGTCTTGATCGGGGGTGCCTAACCAACTTTTGGTTACGGCCCCCCGTTGCGCAGCGCAATATAAAAGAGGGCTCCGCCGTCTCACGTTAGGGTTAGCCGTACGGTCCCGTGAGAGCCAAAACCCTGCACAAACCCTAAGACCCGATCTACAGCGTGCTGCCAGCAACGGGAAGACCGCTACCACTGCAGGACTTCGCCGGCGACTTCCCGGACTCCGACGCCTCCCCGACCTTCACCGACTCGCCCTCACGCCTGCATCACGCAGGCACGTGGTCTTCGCTCAATGGCCTTCATTGCCGACCGTGAGTCTCCCTGATCTAATGAACCTCTAGGTGTTCTAGTGCAAGGCTAGCGGATTAATGTGATGTGCATAATGTTTGAGGCCTAACAACCATCGGCGATTACTTCCGATGCAACTGCAGTTGAAAACAATGCCAAACAAAGCAGGAAAACAAACCTTCTGCAATTTGCAGGCAGCATCTTATTTCTTAATGGTTGTTTCTATGTACAATTTTCGCCGGCCATCTTGCAGAACAGGTAAATGAGCAGTGCGGGTGAGCAGGAGAGAAACCTTACTATCGGAGAATCTGATTGGACTTAGCACCAGTCCTTACCAAGGTTTATCAAATAGGTGCTGCTTTTCTGTTAAAAGTTAAGGAATCCTTTCGAAATGTCAAGCAGTAGCCCTCAGTTGCGCCACTGACTTTTAACCAGCTATATACTATTTTTGGCAACGATTTAACCAACTATATTGTAAGCACTTATGCTTGAACAAATGAAAATATAATTTTGGTCCATCAGAGAGCAGAATTAGAAATGAAGGCAAACTGAGTTGTTGCAAAGAGAAATTTTTGTAATAGCAAGTTCCTAATAATTTATTTTCTTTACAGTTCCCCCCGTACTTAAATAATCAGTACGTATCTTATCATCTTCCGTCTGAATCATCCCCATGACACGACAAAAAATTCTTCTCTCGATGTGGATCAAATGCATGCAGTTCATCCCCAACGAAGGAGTTTGTGTGTTTACACTAACAACGGGTTTGTGTTGGATATATACATCCTAAACTGCAATTTCTGAGTCTGGTTTCTTAAAGTTTGAGGCGTTCATGATAAAATTTGGAGTTTCGTCAGTGTTCTCCAATTAAGTGTCTTTCTGAAATTCCCCTTGTAACACTATAAAAGCATACATCCAAACATTCTAGTCTTGTATACATGATAGTTCAACACAGGGGAGATAAGGAAAGCGCAGTTCTGTTGAGTTTTATGACTAATCGTCTTCGTCTGGTGTGGTGGACCCTGAATATATGTCGCTGCCGAACAACCACCGATCCAAGGCCCATGCAAGATTTCAAATCGACGAATTTGAACAGTTCTATGATATATGTATATAGCCGTTCATTACGTGCATTCTGATGATCTACAATTAAAGGTAGGAAGGTACTTAATTGTGGGCTAGGTATTAACTTAAAAGAATTGGTGGAAGCGCAACTAGGTAAATTTATTAGCTTATCAAATTAGATGGAGAAGGGTAAACTACTGAAATTGTGGATTCATCCGAATCGTTTAGAACCCTAATGCTTATCCTCTCTCCTATCGCTTACCCACAACGAGGGAAACCACAATGCCAAAGGCAACACAAGTGCCATACCCGGCAACTAGGCAGTGCATCATCTCATTGCGGCTGTGGCTGCGGCAAAGAGCAATGCACGGCAGTAAGTGGCCGAATTTTTTGTACGGATAATCCATTTTTTATTCGAAAATACATAAATATATCTACGGGGAAATTTTTTACAAAAATAGACTCCAGTCGCCCCCCCATTGGGCGACTTCCACCTTTCGCCCAACCGGGAGGCGACAAAAATTCTGTCGCTCTATGTTCGAGCAACTGCAAGAAGTCGCTTTCCTATTGGGCGACTGTCATGCAGTCGCCCAATGGATGGGCGACTAAAAGTGCAGTCGCGCAATGGAGGGGCGACTTTACTCAGTCCCCATGATTTTTTTGGAGTTTTGTCAATTTTGTAGTTTTAAACCGGAAAAAAATGTGGTATAGTTGTAATAAAAGTTTATGTTTATTGTATGTTGTAGGTGCATTAAAAATTTTGAGAAATTTTTTTAAGAACAATTGGCTGTAGAACGTTTGATATATACATTCGTAAGTGATGTTTTATGTTACTGAGAATTAGTGTACGAAGAGACTTGCTATCTGAATCATTGAATGCGAACAGACGAGATAATAACCTTATGTGAATAGAAATAAACTTCATAATACAGCTGGGAGTTACATGCCGCGTACATTTTTATTACATGCGTAACATATAGCATGATATGCGACTAACCCACCCAACTGCTCATACCACCTACTGTGTAGACCGGGGCCACTTTCCCTTCCTCGCCCGCTCGGCGTTGAACTCCTCCGCGGCCTCTTTTGCCTTAGCCGCAATTTCCCTCTTTCTCTCGCGCTCCCTCTCACGAGCCTCCCGCTCCCTACGGGTGCACGCTTCGAGATGAACTTGCGTCTCGTGTTGTATACGTAGGGTGTGCTCGTTCTTGCGGCGCTCCTCCTCCAGCAACTCCTTCTCCTTTGTGACATTCCACTCCTCGAAGTCGAGGGTCCATTGGTCCGCAGGGTGGATCTCAAGATCGATCCATTTGCGGTAGCCACATAGGGCTCCGGAGACTGTAAATAAAGGAGATGTATTGTTAGTGCATGTTGTGAAGGAGAGAAGGTAGGGGAAAATGGTGCATGTGGTCGTTACCGGCTGCCGATAGGTTGCGGTGTCAAAACGGCGGTTGGGGTAGTCACTGGAGTAGTTTGCGCAACCCCAGTAACGCATACCTAGACTGATGCGATGCTTAGACTTGAAGAACTTGCACACGTCCCCACACCAACAAAGGGGAGGTGTCTCCCCCTCAGGTGGTAGTTGTGGCGAATGCTCGGTGGGGACGTCCGGGATGGGGTTGTTGCTACGCGGGCGCTCTTTGGGGGGGGGACCTTTCATCGTAGCACGATGGGCTTGTTCTACCCGGGCCTGTATAGCCCTTATTTTCTCATCGCAGGCGGCATCGCGGGCGGCAGCTGACCGTGCTATGTCACGGGTCTCCTCCCAATCCTTCACCATCTTGTCCCATTCCTGCTTCTTGCCTTTGTCCATCCCGGTGGGGTGAGGGAAGTGCAGTGTAGTATGTGGTTTGGATGTGCAATGTTTGCTGGGAAATAGAATGCACACCAATTTATAGGGTCCGTTTTGTCTCTACTCCTACTGAGCAAAGCTGACCTCTTTTTGTCATGCCACTGAGCAAAGCTGGCCTCTTTTGTCATATCACTGAGCAAAGCTGGCCTCTTGTGTCATGTCACTGGGCAAAGCTGCCCTCGCTTATCATGTCAATGCGCAAAGCTGGCCTCTTTTGTCATCTCACTGAGCGAAGCTGCCCTCTTTTGTCATGTCACTGGGCAAAGCTACCCTCTTTTGTCATGTCACTGGGCAAAGCTGCCCGCTTTTGTTAACGTCAACGCCTATGGCCGTCAGGAGCTGCCCTTTGTATTTGCCTGTCAAGAAGGTCCCATCTAATGAGATCACTGGCAGCATGTGCCTGAATGCTTCAATGCTAGCACCAAATGCAAACAATGCTCTCTGCAACACTGCAAATCCCGGTGGACTTATGGACGGCTTGTCGTGCACGGCGATGTGCGTGCCCGGGTTCCTTTGCTGCAACACCTTAAGCATACGAGGAAGGTTGTCGTACGCTGCCTCGAAAGTGCCAAAACGTTTTTCCAACGCCTTTTGCTTTGCACGCCACGCCTTCGCGTAGCTAATCTTATACTTTAATTTATTCTCGATAGCTACCACAATATGTGTGGCCGCAATATCTTTCTTCTCCACTATCTCCCCATACATCAAATTGGCTATAAATCCGGATGTCAGGTTACGATGCCTCGCTAAGACAGTGTTTAGAATGTAGGAGTGCGGCTCCACCTTGGATACAATCCAGTGAGTCTCATACTTGGGTCTACGTGCGTGCACCCTCCAAGGACAACCACCGCCGCACTTCACGATGTAACTTGCTCCTTGCTTGATTTGACGACGCGAAATGTCCGCTGCATTGAAAGGGCCCAAAGCTTGATAGCATCCTGCAGCGCTTCCTTGTCAGCAAACATAGCATGCAACTGAACCTCTGTCTCATGATACTCCCATGGTGATTCATGCTCATCATGTGCGGAAACACCCTCCGCATTAAACCGGTTCTATTCCTGGGGGATAGGAACTTCTTCATCATCGGAACTGCTCTCCTCGTCATCCTCTATAGCTTGCTCTTCATCCCATTCCCTCTGGTCATCAGATTCCATATGCTGCACGATATACTCATTATGCTCTGCTTCATCAGCTTGCCCAGTTCCCTCTCTATAGCTTGACGGCTGTAACTCTCCTCTATGTACCGCATTGCCTTCATCACGAGCAACTTCATCAGCTCCGCCAACGTGCGGCCCGCCCGAGCTACTAGCACCTCCCGAAGCATAGGCGGACGCACGAGCTTGCGCAGCTGCTTGTAGTGAGCACGGTTGCACAAGCAGGACACACTCGTATCCACGGCGCCGGCACCCTTGCACAAAGCCCTTCCACAAAGCAGAGCGCACCAATGTCTGCAACTCCCATCTGATATCCGTGGGAGACCGGCTCCAAAGCCCTTGCACAACGACGCTGCACACCTCGGGGTCCAATGAAAAACTCTGGGTCAGCCAATGCTGCACATCTGTCATTCGAGCATTCTCGTCATCCGGAAGTACGAGAGTGACTTGCGGAAAATCGCTCAAATCCACACCATTTGGACCTTCACGAATAATTCCAGCACCATAATACACTCTCAATGTAGTGGTCATTGATGATGTAGGCCTGCATGTATGATTGAAATTTACGACATGTCAAATAACATTGTACAACACTAAACTAAACTTTCTATACTAAAAAGGGTGCTAAAATTTCTATACTACAAAATGTTCCATACTACAAAATGTATACTACAACTTTTTGACACTAATATTTCCATACTACAATTGTACTACATTTTCTACATCTACAATTTTTACTAACACCAATATTTCATCTAAATAATAGTGCAAATACAACATAACCAAAAAAATACCTAGATCCAAATGGATGGAATAGCTTCTACTCCTCCTTCCTCCCTCACCTCCTCCTCCAACCCTGTCCTCCTCTCCTTTTCTTCCTCTCCTTCCTCTCTTCTCCCCCTCCTTTCCTTCCCCTTCCTCCTCTCCTCTTCTTCTCTCGTTTCTTCTCTATGCGCAGAATGAGGGCAAAAAAAGTGTGCGAGGGAAAAAAGTGGTAGGTGGTAGTGGGCAGCCGACTTAATAAATAACCCCCCTGTCACCGTACCGTTGGGTGACTGCAATTCCAGTCGCCCAACCATACAGCGACTAGAATAAGTCGCCCAACGCTCAGGCGATACCATTGATTCGCTCAACGGTTCCCACATTCCCTAAATGTCGCCTCCCAGTTGGGCGAAAGGCGGAAGTCGCCTAATGGGGGGGCGACTGGAGCTTATTTTTGTAAAAAAAATTTCCACGGGTATATTTATGTATTTTCGAATAAAAAATGGATTATCCGTACAAAAAATTCGTACGTGGCCTTGGGGCAGCATAGAACCTACGGCAGTGGTACGGGCTGTGTTCACGTGTGGTGGCGGTGCTAAACAGTGGTGATTAGTAATGGTGTTGAAGACTATATAACTGAACATAAAACTAAGTAACTGAGCATAAAGTACATAATTTTCCTACCACTTACTCATGCTATTCTTGCAGACCATGTAACCAAATATTAGACCAAGTAATTGAACAAGAAGCACATAATTTTCTTGGCAATAACCGAAAATTGAAGACAGAGAAGAACAATGGATTACCACTTTGGTCTGGATGGATAGTGGAGTTGATAAGAGGGAAAGGGGAGGGGTGTGGATGGGGGCGGGTGGAGGCGTGATGCTGTGGCTAGTTTGGAGGAGCATCTGTGTTGGGATATGAGGTAGGCTGTACTAGTATACATTAAACTTTTTATCTGTAAACCAAGAAGTCATATGAGTAAGAGATCATAGATTGTTATCATTAGACACACAGTGCAGCAGAAAAAGAGTTGAAGTAGTCCAGTTCAACATAGCTTATATCGGTGTAGTGCAAGTAGTCAATCGTCCAACGTTCTTAGAAGGCGATCCTCGAAAGCTGATCATCCTATAACAGTAGTCAATCTCTATGGGTCAAGCGTCTCTATCGGAGTCTACACATCCAGGAGGAATGTTGTGCGCCGTGTGTGTTAGCACCAGCGTGCATGATAGAGTTTTTGTGGGGTGGCAGCTAGGGTTTCAATGGGCGCGAACAAGGATACCTCCCTCAGCACCACGCCTCTCTTAATATAGCCCATCGGTGGAACCCTGCATTAGGGGCCCAACAAGGTGCGAAGCCTACTTGTATTAGTAACGGACCCAATCCGAACTAATGTGTTCCAACTTATTAAGTGTGCGACCTTATATGTTCATGTATATTCAATTGTGGCTTAGAAACTCCTTTACGGTCCACAAGTCGGTAGCTATCCCTAGTAGGACACAGCGACTCCCAAATATACATAAAGATTATATCAGACAAACCTATATAATATTTATGCATTGAATCATGTAACCAGATTAAATCCAATGCGAGAAACATGCCATTTTATGAGAGTTGAATGTGGATTATTAGCTGTAGTTGACTCCTCAACCACATTTGGTATGGCCATATATATCTTTAATCCAACTATATCGAGGGATCTAGAGATATATCTCTTATTATATAGGAGAGGCAAATTCCATCTTGATCATTCGCATTCCTCTGCATGTTTTATAGTCAACCCAAAAGTTACCTTTATGGCATCGAGTTCCGGAGTAGTGTTTGGCAACTCCTAAATAAACTATTGCACATGTAAAAAATTATAACGATCTTAGATCTAAGGATCCCACATACACTATGTATGAGACCAACTGATGCCACTTAAGAATATTACAGCTCTCACAATGTCTCATAATGGATCAATCAAATACCATGTTTTCTAATATGTGTCCACTTTATTAATTTGATATCCCCATATCCGTGATCCGTGAAACATGATCATCAATCAATACATGTGCTGATCTATAAATCATAATTGTTCCACATAATGATATAAGATTATGGATAATTTATAATAACATCAAAATATGAATAAAGAGTTTCACGAACAAGTCACATACTTGTTGATTAATACGGTTGAAGTATAAGTGAATTGTCTATGTTTTCTCATCAGCTTAAGCTTTTAGGTGAATTAGTTGGTGCATGCAACTCAATATGGTATAAGAGCTAAGAGGTCTTGAGTTCAAGACTCAATTAGTGGAACTAAAAAAATAATTACAGGCCACTGCATTCCATGTCTTAGGCCTAAGCGAGCCTACACGTGAGGGAGAGTGTGAAGTATAAGTAAATTACCCACCTTTCCTTATCAGCTTAAACTTTTGGGTGAATTGGTTGGTGCATGAAACTCAATAAATATGAAAGATATTTATTCAAAGGACAAAACAACATACCATTCAAAATATCATAAATATAGAAGTGATATAATCATCTCCATGATTGCCTCTAGAACATATCACTAACAATATCTCACTTGCACTAGAGTCAATCATTCTTAGCTTGTGCAATGGCTCCACTATTGTCACAATAGAGATCCATTAGACCAGAAGCACTAGAAGCCACACCCAACTAGAGACGAATTTCCCTATCTATACAACTTTCTTTGTAGCTCCAAAAGCTGCAATATTCTCAGCCTCCGTCGTAGAGGTAACTATTTTTGTTTGGAACTTTTAGCTCGCTGCTCCTCCATTAACACAAAACAAAACCTCAGGCTGTAATCGAAAATTATCTTTATTGGTTTGGAAGCTAGTATCATTGTAAAATTTACAACCAGCTCTTCCTCACCTCCATAAACAAGGAACATATCCTTAGTCCTCAAGTATTTTAGGATATTCTTTATAGCTATCTAGTAACCTTCACCAGGATCTGATTAATATATGCTCATGGTGTGCTATGCTCTAGGCGCATCTTGGCACTCAATTGGAATGAGTTTAAAGAACACTTGCCCCCTACTAGCTTTGTTAGATCTGTCTTTTAGCTAGACATCTTCAGCTACTACTTTGATATTGACTCTGACGCTTGTTCCTAGAAAAAATACTTTAGTCTACGAGTATTAGGTGGCACTCGCTTTGCTGCAATGCGTTTACTCCTATCAGTACTTTGCTCTAGACGTGCTTCATGAGGATTATTTTTAAGACTAAAAAAGACTTGATATGAATGAATCCAATAATAAAAAATTGATGTTCTTATTTGTCCTCGTGCTAAAGCTCCAAAGTATATGACATATATGTGCATGTACAAAGTATGGTATACATGATAGATCTAATAGCATAAGCATATGAAATATAGCTCATTTAGTCCCGCTCATCAGGTGTTGAAGGACATTGACTCTTATTGAGACTAATGCCATGTGACATGGACAAGAAATACTTCTTAGAATCTTGCATGCTGAACCGCTTTAACACCTTGTCGATGTACGTATATTGGCTTAATCCGATTAGCCCTTTAGATCTATCCCTATAGATCCTTATGATCAAAATATATGTTGTATCTCCTAAGTCTTTAATAGAGAAATTGTTTCTTAATGAAGAATTAACAGATTCAAGCATATGAATGTCATTTCTAATTAATAATATTTCATCTACATTTAAGATCAAAAAAACAAGTGTGCTCCCACTAACCCTTTTGTAAACACAAGTTTCTTCTTCATTCTTGATAAAGCCAAACTCTTTGACTACTTCATGAAGACGGATATTCTAACTCCAAGATGCTTGCTTCAATTCATAGATGAATTTATAAAGTTTGCATATCTTCCTAGCATTATGTGGATTGATAAAACATTTAGGTTGTGCCATGTACACATCCTCACTTAAGTTTCCATTTAGAAAAGCCATTTTGATATCTACCTGTCATATCTCATAATCAAAATATATAGCAATAGCTAGAATAATCTAGATAGACTTGAGCATAGCAATGGGTGAGAAGGTTTCATCATAGTCAACATACTAAATTTGTTACAAACTATTTGCTACTAATCATGCTTTATGAATATGAATATTTTTACCCATATCCATCTTTTTTCTAAAAAAACCCACTTGCATTCAATAGTTTTAACACCATCGGGTGGATCAACCAAATTTCAAACTTGATTGCCATGCATGGATTCCTCAGATCTTATGGCTTTAAGCCATTTCTTAGAGACAGGTCCCATCATCGCTTCCTCACAAGTCTTAAGCTCATCATTATCTAGCGATAAAATGTCATGCTAATATTTTATAGGCAATTGACGTGGCCTTTTAGACCTACATAGGACTGGTGCCTCTTCCATAGGTTCTATACCATCTTGTACATCACATGGAAGTTTAGTAGAAGCTGAAGCATTTTTTGATGGTTCCCAAAATTCTCTGATTTGGGTGTGAGCTTGTTAGACATGAAACATTTTACATATGCCCCATATCCCCATATTTGAGAAAAGGTAGGTCGAAATGTTCCTAGTCTAAATCTCATATGGTGTTGTCTCTATGGCTTTTGGTAGAACCATTTTTAATGCGAACATGTCTATTTCTAGAACATATCCCTAGAAGAACAATGGCAGATCAATAGACTGAACCATGTGTAACAAAGTCTGATTCCGTCATTCAAACAACACATTCTATTGAGGCGCTCCCAACGGAGTTAGTTGCAGAACAATTCTACATTGCTTTAGATGATCACCAAACTCGTTGTACCTTACTATAAAATTCTTTAAACATTTCAAAGAATTCAGATTTATGCCTCATTAAGTAGATGTAACTATATCTACTAAAGTTATCGGTAAAAGTTACGAAGTACTGAAAACCACCTTTGGTCGTTGAGCTCATTAGTCCACATACATCCATATGTATAAGGGCCAATAAGTCATTTGCCCTCTGACCTTAACTAGTGAAAGGTACCTTAGTTATTTTGCAAAGTAAATAAGACTCACATATTTCAAATGATTCAAAATCAAATGAGTTTAGATGACCATCTTTATGGAGTTTTATCATGTGCTTGTCATTTATATTACCCAAACAACAATGAAATATATAAGTGGGATTCAAATCATTGGGCCAAAACTTTTAGCATTAATATTGTAGATGGACACATCCTCAAAATTGAAAACATATAATCAATTCACCAGTGGAACATGATCATAAAGCATATCATTCAAATAAATTGGACAACAATTATTCTTTATTTGAACTCATAGTCTTCTGCTCCCAAACACGAAGTAGAAATAATGTTTTTGCTTAAGACATGAACATAATAACAATTTTCAGTTCCAAACTAATCCTAAAGGTAAAGGTAATGGTAAAGTGCCAGTAGCCAACATAATAACTTTTGCTCCATTAGCCACATGAAGATCAACCTCGTCTCTTGCCAAACTCCTCCTTATCAGCCCTTGAATTAAATTATAAATTTGAGTAACTAATCTGGTATCAAATACCCAAGAACTAATATGAGAAGTAGCAACATTAATTTTGATAATGAAGGACCATATGAGAAGGTTCAGGTTTTTGTTGTGATGAACTATGGCTAAATTGAAGGATATAGGATTTGAATTTTGTAAATTTGTAGTTGTTCAAAATCTGAATAAGATCTGGTATTCTAATCGACCTAGGAGGTTACCAGACCAAATACCGGTTAGACTGGGCCAGCGCCATTGGTCTGACCAAAAGTCACCAGTGGTTAGGCCGATTGACATCAACGGTCTGACTGGCCAGGTAGGTTGCTTCAGCGGAAAATTGGAATCTTGGGAAATTTGGTTTTGGTTTGGTCTGATTTGACTTAAGTCATTGTATTGGTGTTGCATGAAGTATGTTTTGACTAACGAGGTTCAAGTTATGAATAATTTATACCTGAAAATGATTTCTTGGTCTTTGGATGTACAGCGAGACTTTGAGTCAACCATAGTCAATGACGAGAATTGAGGCTACACTCATGGAGGAGTCAAGGCCTAGAACGGTCAAGGATGTAGGATGAGATGGCTGAGCTCAAACATGGCACATGGAAGGCAAGAAATGTTAAAGAGAAGTTTGAGCGACAGGTTGCACCATGTGGCTTGGTCGGTCCAAGTGAGGCATGGTCCGATGGAACCGGAATGGGAGAGACTTGCCAGCGTATGGCAAACTAGTGGTGTAGCTACACGTGACAAGCATGACAATTACTTGCATTTCAAGATGAAGATTGGGTCAAGAAAGGGTATTTTGGTAAGTTGGCCAAATACCGGAAATCTTGTAAATCAAAACCACGTTGGAAATCTTGTAAATCAAAACCACGTCGCTTGAGCGATGCTTGGGCAAGCGATTTAGGTCAAGGTAAAGCTGAGATGATCAAGTGGATCAAAGTATGAAGACTTAGCTGATTTGGGTTCATGTATTTTGAAAAGTGTGCATGAGTTAAGTATGTGGGCAAAACCCATGTTATGTGGGTTCAACAGGTTTTCCCATTTATGTTGTTAGATAGTATCTATTAGGGTTAGATGTGGGTTGGTTGCATCATCAATAAATGTGGGCTAGTTGTATCACCTATTTAACGAGTTGTGATGGAGACTTGCTAGTGAACCATCCAACCATTCCTCATTATAGCAAAGTATCCTAGAGTTAGGATTTGAGAAGTATGAGTGTTGTAATGTGCTCTTTTGTTCTCCAGGTAGAGTTACTGTAAAAACCTTCAACCTCAAGTAGCAATAGATTAACTTTGTTCCTTACTCATGGAGGATTTGGTTGATTTGCTCTTGTTCTTGTTTTCTTTGATCCCTTCTCCTCCCTTCTTGATCTTGTTATATGCCAAGGACATGTAAGCGATTGGGATGACTCATGCAAATCAATCCTCATCTATCTAAGTGTCAGGTCTTGCAAGTTCTTGAAGTTGCCTAGTTTTGCTTGGATTTAACCTTATCGTGAGAATTCTTGATCCAAGGGTTTTTGCCTCAAATCTTTGTGAGTTCTCATTTACTGTGATATATGGGAATACTTCCAGAGCTATCTTGGGCGTCCTCCACCCATGAGCAAGTCATATTGAGAGTTTTCAATTTTTGCCCGATTTTGATGCAATCATGTTTTGTGAGAATGGTCTTAACTTTAATAAGGATTTATGAGATCCTTTGATGTAGGTTTCTGAGACTGCAATAAATGTGTACAAAATCTTATCTCATTTGGTCCTGGATTTTTGGAGTTACACCAAAAGTGGTTTTGGCTTAGGCTGATTTTTCTGTTCTGGAATAGGGGGGAGCGGTCAGATCAACAGGGCTGTCGGTCAGACCGCCAAGGCTTCGGTTCTTCAGCTCTTGGTTTTTTGAGCTGGTTGCTTTAGTCTTGGCTTCCAATCCTGATCTTCATAGCTCAATAGCAATTGGAGTGAAGGATTGCCGAATACTTGGGGAAAACTTTCGAAGGCACCATTCACCCCTCCTCTATTCCTCTTCTAATGTCCTGTCCTATGGTGATGGTAGCATATGGTGTCAGGTGTAGTGCCAATCTTGAGCTTCTAAAACTTAGATTTGATATTTGAGATCTCATCTGGAGTTTTTTCTTTGCCCTTTCCCTTGCCCCCAAACCTTAGCCTTCTTCTTTTTGAAGTTGATAGTCTTTTGAACCATCATCACTCTATTTACTTTTCTTGCCCCAAAACTTTTCTTGATACTCTCCTCTATTTACTTAAGCATCCCATGCAATTCAGTCATTGACTTCTCCATGCCATTTATATGAAAGTTCAAAATGACTGGTTCAAAACTCGGAGAGCGCGATTGAAGAATCACATTAATAGCTAACTCTTGGTTAAGGAGAAAACCAATCTTTTCCAAACTATTAATGTAACCAATCATTTTGATTACATGAGGGCTGGCCGAACTTCCTTCAGCTAACTTGCACACAAATAATGACTTAGAGATGTTGTACCTTTCAGCCGTTGCCTAGTTCTCAAACATGCCATTAAGACCCATAATCATATTGTAGGCATCCATATTCTCATATTACTTCTGAAGTTCAGAGTTCATAGTGGCAAGTATGACACAGCTAACAACAAGTGAGTCATTGCAATGTTTCTAATAATAATTCTTTTCGGCATGAGTAGCATTTTTGAGTAACATTTTTAGCTGGTTCATAGGATATGGATCCTCTAGAACATATACTTTATTTTCTTGCTTGATAACAATTCTCAAGTTACCATATCAATCAATAAAGTTTGTTCTATGTAGTTTTTCTTTCTTAAGAATATATCACAAGTTAAAAATGGGTGCGTAGAAAGTAGGTGGTGGCATGGTCCATAACATAAAAAGTCCTAGTGAGCTTTGGTATCATTACTAGAAACCTAGCGATGTAGGTAAGTAACCACTTGCTAATTACATCATATGTGACTCTTGTTTGTTTAGTGATATCCATATGCTACAGCCTTAACACCATTCCCCTAGGTCCGAAGCCATTTTGATTGTCTAGTCAAGTTAAACCAATATTATACTCATACATGTCAAACAATTACCCTATCTTATTAAGATAATTAATGACACTATACTTTAGTAGACCTACTAATTAACGATCAAAATTTTGATATGTTTGACAATTAGAAAGGTATCAAATTTTACTTCATTTTTCTAGAGGGATACTACTCTATTAGGTTAAAACACCCAAGATAATAATAATGTGAACATCAATAAATATTCACATATAATCATATTAAACGGCGACCAGAAGCAATAGAAAGGGGACATCGAACGTAACAATGGCTTGCCTTGGCTCTTCCCCTTCTACTTCCCTTCCTCAAATCCTTGTTCTCTGGTTCCCCATCTCCTTCCTTTTTCCCCATTGTGATTCTTCCTTGCATTCTGTTGAACTTGTAATAGCTACTGGTAATTGGAAGAGGAACGTAACAATATAGTTTCAGAGCATTCGATTTTTGGGGTTTCCCACACTGAGGAGATCCTGATTAAGGAAGAGCTACGGCGATGCCTAGCGATATTGGTTGATTTGCTCGCAACCACTAAGAAGCAATTGGTTGATATGAAGAACTTGGCACACCAGATGAAGGAGTTGGAGGTTGGCCTCAAGGCCACCATCCAGCCGCTGGCCACGTCCATTTGAGCCTCACTGCTGTCTGTGATTGCACCGGCATCCACCATCAGCATTGCCATGGACCACGCCATGGTTGCTGCTACTCCATCTGCAGACGCCACTCTCGTAGTCAAGTTGCCCACCAAGTGTTTGACGGTTGCCCCACCACATATCGGCATGCCTATGTCTGTGTTCGCTCTGACTGTGGCCCCAAGTTCTCCCTCGACCATCACCAAGATTGACACCGACCCAAGACACATCATCATTGCTTCGCCCCTCACCAATATCTCGACCATCGTCACTCTGTTCGTGACACCCACCAAGTGTCCGACGCAAGATCCTAGCCACGGCGATGCCGGGAAGCTCAAAGCCAGTGATGACATCATCACTATCGTCATCACCTCAGTGATGTCCACCAAGCGTTCAATGTCGAGCCACGATCTCAACACCGGCAACATCCTTGTCGGAGCCATGTCCTTCTCTCGAGGGGTGTGTCCATGGCTGTCTGGTGCCTACGGCGCCCTTGATGGTCTCCTCACTAGAGTTGTTCACCAAAGTGAAGCTTGGCATGAGAACACCCACCAAGTGTTCGACGTATTGTCCCGATGACACTGGTGCGCTGATGTCCATGTCTCCTTCTATGACGACCGCATATAAGATTTTTCCCAAGCCAAGTCCCCAGCACTTCCCTCGCCGAGATTTCAGGCTGCTAAACCTTCACTAGAGCCTCCATGGATGGCTATGGCCTCATTCCGTGCTACTGGGTGCACTCGAACCTGCGACCCTTGCCATCACATCCTCCAGATTCAATGCACTCCATCCAAGAGTAACCAGTCGTCGACACCAACTGTGGCATCGTAGCCACTAGCCTCAACCCGAAGATGCCTGCCAAGTGTCTAATGATATGCCTTGACCTCGACACTAGCGAGCAGTTGTCTATGATCACACTGGCCACAACTCTAACTTCGCCCACGACAACCATCACATGTTTATTGGATGCTCTTATGGTGTCAGAGCATCCAATAAATAAGGCCAAGAGGGTTTTGAAAATAGGGGGGAGATCATGGTGGTCATGAAAAAAAGGGAAGATGAGTGTACTACACACAATAAAATCACTACTAGAGCAGTCTACTGAATACTACAACATGAAGAAGCTAGGAGCTATAGGAGATCTGAAAGTGATTGTCCCAAGACGAAGGAGGCAGTTCATTATTGGTGAACAAGGAAGTTCAATCTCCTGCTACAAGGCTACTTCATTGGATGCCAAACAGCAAACCGAAACATTTGTATAACATTGTGGAGTTTTTATGGTGCCTAAGGGTCGAGCTCAGGAATGGTTGATGGCGTCAGAAGAAGGGCAGTGGCATGTTGTTGAAAGTGCAAAGGCTGCTCGACTAACTATGGTATTCTTGGATAGCAGACATGCGAATGCTGACATAGATATTATCCGGAAGGATTTATCTCCTCTTGCTAAGGATCTAGAGCCTGGAAATCCTGAAGAGGAAGCCCCATTACAATTCATGATGACCGGTGATGGTATAAAACAAAGGGATAATCTGCAAGAGGCAATTTAAGAAATAACTGGTCCTAGGAGAGTGCTGTTTGTTTGAAAATTTTGACAGCCTAGGAATTTCCAGTTGTATATGTCATTTACATGCACAGTATGTGGACCATCCAGGGGAGTCTGGCAAATAGAACATGATAGAGGAGCACGAGGTGTACGGCCAGGAGATCCCCATTGACAACGAGGACGTCGACATGGCCGCTGTCGGCGATGACGCCGCCAAGCTGCAGGAGCTAATCAACGAGATGAAGCAACTGGTCAAGGAGATGGAAGAGGAAGTCGTCGCCCTCTGGGAGAGGCAGGTCAAGGTTTCCAAGGAGATGCAAGGAGTAGATCCTAATGCAACCACATCTGAAACAAAAGAGGAGTGGATGCTCGGTCAGTGTTCATTGGGAATGTTGACTATGCATCTAGAAGAAGTGTAGGAACATCTTAATTCTTGTGGAACTGTCAATAGAGTGACGATTCTCACTGACAAATTTGGGCAACCAAAAGGATTTGGTTATGTGCAATTTGTAGAAGTAGAAGCTGTCCAGGAAGAGGAACCTTGTGTGAGTGAGTGAGTCAAAATCGGAGTGGGATCTGAAGGAATTATTGATAATCAAGAAGAGGCCAAGACATGCTCATGCAACACCCTACTTCAGAACTTGCACTTGTTTCTGATACAGTTTTGTCCTACAAGGTATGCAGTTATTTCTGATGCTATCCCTAAGGCTCCAACAAGAACAACCTATATGTCGTGCACAACATACATTTTTTAGAATGTGACAAGATGATTTTGCATTTCCTCAACAAATCGGAAGTATGCAGCAGAAGCGTCAGGGGAATGAATAGCTTTAAGTTGGAATCAAATGGATTAAGTAATCTTGTGGAGGATCAACTGACATTGGGCATAGCGTGCAAATAACGTGGGATACTGGTACATGCACAGGCAATCTCCAAAGTATTAGCGTTGCTTAGGTGGTTTCTAACAGGCCAATGCTTGTCATTCAGATGAGGCCAAAGGTACCATAGGATCCCGGAGGCTTCGTAAACATGAAGTCAGCATGAGCACAAGCCAAAATTCAATGGGGAAGGAATGTCACGGACCAACCTGGGTCACGGCCTGTACACTTGTGGGACGTGGGTCGTGGTGACTTTGCTGGGCCTAGTCATCGAGTGGCGCACGCCTAGGTCGTGACGCACAAAACGGTGACCAGAAGCAATAGAAAGGGGACATCGAACAGAACGGTAGCTTGCCTTGGCTCCTCTTCCCCTACTGCTTCCCTTCCTCAAATCCTTGTTCTCTGGTTCCCCATCTCCTTCCTTCTTCCCCATTGTGATTCTTCGTTGTATTCCGTTGAATCTTGTAATAGCTACTGGTAATTGGAAGATGAACGTAACACAAGTGTAACACTCGGTGTGGAGCGCATTGACAGGTGTCACCTACTAACCGATGGGGTGAACACTACTTTATAGTCACCTCCCCTCTCCTAAATTGCAAGATAATATTTTTATGATAGCCAATGTGTGTTGTAGCAAATGCACACCATTAAGGATTTTTCAGCGTCCAGTTGACAAATGGTTCTGCGATATGTTCTTGCAGATGCTATCCAAGTATGATGTCCAGAAGATAATTTTGCCTTAAAAATGGAGAACTGGCTCCATCCCCTCTTCGTTTCATTCGTAGTAAACATGCATTAACCTAAAAGGCTAATTCATTAATTTCTTAGGATTTGTCGGCCAGGTGACTTGCTTACTGCTTCTTGCTTGCTTACGGTTGCTGCTGGCTGGGCATCATCTGCTTGGGCTGGTTCGGCTTGCTGAGGCCGATGCGTTCTGTTGACAACCCTAGGTTTTACAAGTCACAACCATTTGACCTGAACAATTCATTACGGAGTTCTCATGTATAAGCTAAGATGAGGGTTGGATAATTGCATTCTTGCTTCCATCAGCTACCACGCTCTTCATCATGCCCGCGACCAGGAGCGAACAGAAACGGGGAAAACAATTTCTATAATTTCGTCGAATTTCGGTTTTCTCAGTGGGGTCCAAAAAACCGGTGAATTTCACTTTGAAATTTGGAGTTTAACTAAATTCCTTCACCAATATAAGGTAAAAAGTGTTGTAAAATTTGCGATATGAGCATATTTTCAGATTCAATTCCAGCCAAATTAAACATACATTCAACATATTTTCAGCATAACATAAATGACATAAATTACATATAATCATGTAATTTCATCTTGCCATTCATACACATGTAAATATTAAATGAATATAAACACAAATTTGCTGAAAACAACATGTAAAGCAGTCCTTTAAACAATAAAGCAATTAAATCTAGCATGAAACAAAATAATTGCTATAGGATTGCTCTCAGAACAGAGTTGCTCAAGATTTTAAATCTTGGTCTTCTCATGCCAATGTCATAACTCTTCATGAATGATCTAATAACAAGAAATCAAGATTTGAGCTCTAAATATATTTCTACTGTCAGACCCGAGAAAAACAGAGAACAGTCAACTTTGATTTCTGAATTTTTAACTGTTTACATGCAATGGTATAAGTGGTAGAATTCTTATGGAGTTCAGACAGTTAAGCAGCAATTAGAAACTAAACAGATTACAAAAGTAACCAGATCTGAATTAGCACTGGACTAAAGTGACTACTGCATAGAAATAACCTAATCTGAACAGGATAAACAGAACTACTGCGCTACCGATAATTCCAGTTGTAGGTAAACATATCTGCACAACAAAAATTCAACTAGCTACGGTACAACCAGTAGAAGCCAAAGCCTAGAGCTCAAATCTAATTCTGTTATCAAGATCAAATTCAGTATATGACTAATTCATCACAAAGCAAACTTTTTGAGCCCACAAGAGAATACAGCATTCCAACTATTTGAACTCTAAGGCAGCAATTAAAGAACAAATACCACTGCTGCTAATCAAAGATGAATCAAAACACTCACGGTGCAGACGGTACTCAAAACTGTCCAGAAGAATACCAAGCCGATGTATAATAGAAAACCACGGCAAGACACACCCGAAAGTGCTGTCCCAAAAAACCTAGCACCCCTCTATGCTAACGCAGTAGAGAAGTGTGGTTGACGGAGATACAGTGCCCTTCTCCGACCTCGGGAATCCAGCGCCGAAGTCGAGAGTCAGGGTGACGCCGCACAAGACCACAAGAGTACACCGGCCGAGTGCACTCAAACACAACAGGGAGCCGTCGTCGTCTCCGTCCTCCCTCGGGTATACCTTCAACCTTCGGTTTTCCTCTCACACCCAAAACTAGGGTTCACACGGGGACCCGAAGATAAAGGCCTCAATTGGAGATGGAACAAAAGCCCCAAATCTTTGCACAACCCGAAGAGCCAAGAGGAGGAAGAAGACCCAAGAGAGCAACTCATATTGGGAGAAGGACATATCCCCACCGTGCAGCTGAGCGGCCTTAAGAAGAGAAGCCGGGAGGTTGTGGGAGACAACGCGAGCGGTCGGCTCCGAGGAACCTAGGCCAGCTCGCGCCTTCGTCGCCGCCCGCATCCGCCGTTTCCCTCTCGCGCCGCCGAAATCACCGGATTTGGGCGAAGAAGATGAAACGGCCGCAAGCGCACGGGCTCGGGACACGCACGAGGAGGAGACTGCGTCTCCTTCCTCTTATCTCCTCTCGCGGCTCACCGACAGGTGGGTCCCGCATGCAGTTAATTTTTTTACTTTTCTTTTCTCAATTGGGAAATTTCCAAAATGCCCCTGTATGACCGACAATCCCCACCAATTTATCAATTGATAAATGATTCTCAATGTCTTGTTTAATATACAGTTGTTCGACGATGGGTACCTTGCGGGTTTGAACCCAAAGCCTAGCGGCAAGGACTACAACTCTGCACAAACAAAGGAGGACATCGCCTTGATCCAATGCCTTGGTGTGAGAACTTTCACCCAAGTCACATTCTGTACTGGGCGGCTTGCCTTTTCCCTCTCGGGTTGGGACGTTACGGTCATGTCCTCGTATCTGTCTCATGAGTGCTTAAGAAAGTATACCCTTACCTTCCTTTGATTACGACCTCACAATCACACTCACATAGGTGAACTCTTCTAGGAATCATGTAGGATGATTCCAAAAGTCATATAGACCTCGAGTTCATTAAGAGTCAACGCTCAACCTTTCATACAGAAAGAGCACTGTAGCTAATGGGACCCATTAGTTGTGCTCTCTAATATCACACAGTTTGTTGTCCTAGAGCCTAGTTCACGGGATCTCTGATCTCCTAGGATAGGTTACCACTAATGTGAGCCTTTATACGGGTATAAGCCCCATTCCCTGAGATGCTACAAGGATGGCCTTCCGCACCAATCCTTTAGTGAAAGGATCTGCTAAATTCCTTTCAGACTGGATATATTCTATAGAAATAACACCCGTCTCTCTGGCATGCCTTATCGACTTAAGTCACCTCTTTATGTGTTTTGAGGACTTCATATTGTCCTTCCTACTCTTCGCCTTAACCAGAACGGTTTGGTTATCGCAGTAGGTCAATATAGCTGGAATAGGCTTTTCCAGCACAAGCAGGTCAGAAAGGAGTTCTCGACTCCATTATGCCTCTACAGCCGCTGAATCAAGTGCTACTAATTCAGCCTCCATGGTGGACCGTGTAAGGATAGTTTGCTTAGAAGACTTCCATGAAACGGCCCCACCTGCTAGAGTGAACACATAACCACTCGTAGCCTTCATGTCATCTGAGTCACTGATCTAGTTAGAATCACTTAATCCTTCCAAGACTGCTGGATGGCCAGAATAATGTATTCCCAAATTGGAGGTTCCCTTCAAATATCTTAGTACTCTTTCTACTGCTATCCAATGATCATCTCCTGGATTGGACGTACAACGACTCAATCTGCTTACAACATATGAGATGTCTGGCCTCGTTGCACTAGTTAGGTATATCAGGGATCCTATTATTTGAGAATATTTAAGTTGGTCCTTCCCATGCCCAGTGTTCTTATGTAGTTTTGCATTTGGATCATAGGGTGTGGCTACTGGCTTACAGTCCATAAACCCAAATCTGGTTAGAACTTTATCCACATAATGGGATTGTGACAGAGTAATCCTATTCTCACCCTTTATAAGCTTAATGTTTAAGATAACATCAACTTCACCCGGATCTTTCATATCAAAATTCTGGGAAAGGAAAGACTTTGTACTATTTATCACATCCATGTTGGTCCCAAAAAGCAAAATGTCATCTACATAAAGGCATAGAATGACACCTTTGCCCCCGCTAAACCGATAGTAGACACATTTATCGGCTTCGTTTACACAAAAGCCTACCGAAGTCATCGTATTATCGAATTTCTCATGCCATTGCTTAGAAGCTTGCTTTAGACCATACAAAGATTTAATCAATCGACATACTTTCTTTTCTTACCCTTCAACCACAAATCCTTCAGGCTGTTGCATGTAAATCTCCTCATCCAACTCTCCATTTAGGAAAGCGGTCTTTACATCCTTTTGATGTACTTGAAGTTTGTATGCAGTAGCCAATGCTAAAAGCACTCGAATTGTGGGTAAATGATCCACAGGAGAGTATGTGTCAAAGTAGTCTTCTCCTTCTTTTTGTGTAAAACCTTTAGCCACTAAATGGGCCTTGTACTTTTCTATAGTACCATCAGGTCTCCGCTTCCTTTTAAAGATCCATTTGCAGCCTACTGGCTTACAACCAGGTGAAAGATCTGCAATTTCGCAAGTTCTGTTAACTATGATGGAGTCCATCTCGCTACGGACTGCCTCCTTCTAGTAATCCACATCCAGAGATGCGTATGCCTCTGAAAGGGTTCGTGGTTCATCATCCACGACATAGGTGACAAAGTCATCGCCAAGTGACTTTTCGGTCCTCTGTCTCTTACTCCTCCTCAACTCCAAATCTGGAGCGGTGTTATCCACACTAGGAAGAATAGTGAGTTCATCTAAACCAGAATGGCCATTGACTTCATTCGGTCTCATAGGAAACACATGCTCAAAGAATGTTGCATCACGAGGTTCCATACTATATTGGTAGCGATGTCACTCACCTCAGATTTGACCACTAAGAATCTATAAGCCGTGCTATTTATAGCATATCCTAGAAAGACACAATCAACGATCTTAGGACCAAGCTTCCTTTTCTTCGGTAACGACACATGCACTTTTGCAAGGTATTCCCATGTTCGAAGAAACGACAAGTTGGGTTTTCTCCCCTTCCATGCTTCATAAGGTGTTTCCTCCTGATTGTGGAGTGGAACCCTATTCAGGACATAATTAGCTATGAGAACTGCCTCACCCCACCATTAGTCCAGCATACCTGAACTCTGAAGCATGGCGTTAACCAAGTCACAAAGAGTTCGGTTCTTTTTTTCGGCTATTCCATTAGATTGGGGTGAGTATGGTGGAGTAATTTCATGAATTATTCCACTTTCTTCACAGAATTGGGAGAACTCACGTGAGACGTATTCACTGCCTCGGTCTGATCTTAACCGTTTGATTTTCTTTTCTAGTTGATTTTCAACTTTAGCTTTATAGATTTTAAAGTGTTCAAGTGCTTCATCTTTCGACTTAAGTAGATAAATATAACAATACTTAGTCGCATCATCTATGAGAGTTAAAAAGTATCGTTTGCCACCTTTAGTTAATATCCCATTCATCTCGCAAAGATCAGAATGTATTAGTTCAAGTGGAGAAGTGCTCCTCCCTTCAACGCTATAAAAAGGTTTTCGGGGCTGCTTTGCTTTCACGCACACTTCACACTTTGAACCCTTATCATAATTATAGCTTGGAATTAAACTCATTTTGCTCAACCGCATAATAGCTTCAAAATTAACATGACACAACCGTGATGCCAAATATCATGAACTTTATTGCATGGGAAACATTATAAATGTTTACATTATTCAAATCAAGAATGGATAAGCAGAACATGCCTCCGCTATCATAGCCTTTGCCCACAAAACTACCAAATTTGGTCAAAATGACCTTATTGGACTCAAACACAAGCTTTATTCCTTGCCTGCATAGCATCGACCCACTCAGGAGATTGCGAGTCATCGTAGGCACATACAACACGTCTTTAAGGATGAGTGTTTTGCTTGAGGTAAGCTTCAGGCAAACCTATCTAGTCCCACGTACTGTCGCAACGGCTCCGTTGCCCATTAGAACGGATCCACCACCTTCACCCTGAAATGAAGAGAAGCAAGATCGATTAGCACATATATGTCTAGTAGCACCTGTATCAATCCACCAATCAATGGATGGATTTGCCATAAAAGCCTGAGGTACGTACTCTTCCGAACTGGAATTAGCCAGCACGACATTTACTTCAGCCTTGCGGCCTTTGTGCTGACCAGGAGATGGACCCCTACCCTTCCGATTGCGGCAGTGATTGGCCTTATGGCTAGCCTCCCCGCAAACAAAGCAGATGATGTCCTCCTCGTCCTCCTTCTTCTTCTTCATTTTCTTTGGTTGGAGCTTGACTTGGGGCTAATTCTTGAATTTTTGTTTTCCAGAGCCTCCAGTTCTTTTGACCTCCACCTGATGAGCTTGGACCTGAGCCTTTCCCGTGCCGTCACTGGCTCTGGCATGCTCTTCGATATTGATGGCGGCTGACAGCTCATTGAGCGTCAAGCGCTCCTTTATATATCTACGAGCGATCACAAAGTCACACCACGAAGACGGTAACTTAGCCATGTTGACATTCACTTGGAACTTCTCTGGTAGGATACAGTTGTACTGCCTTAAGTCACGTACATGGAGTTGAAGCTTGTGGAGCTGCTCCATCACCAATTACCCCTCAACCATCTTATAGTTCAAGTAGTTCACCATAATAAAAGACTCATTCCCATTATCTCCTTTGGAGTATTTCTCATCAAGCTCGTCCCAAAGTTGCTTGGCATTCGTGAAGTTGACATAGACGTCAAAGAAACGGTTAGACAGGATGGCCAGCAAACGGGCTAAGACTGCATTATTAGCCTCTTCCCATTGTATCGTTTCAGGGATCTCTAGTAGGAACACCAGAGGATTTGAAATGACCCAGAAGAGCTTGAGATCAGTCAGACATACCTTTGCCTTCGCCTGCCAATGCTTGAAGTTGACACCGTCAAAAACTTCGGGCTTTACAATGTCAGACGAGGAAGCCATTTCTTTAATTATAGGTTTTCTGGATTGTTGTAAAATTTGCGATATGAGCGTATTTTCATATTTAATTCCATCCAAATTAAACATATATTCAACATATTTCCAGCATAACATGAATGACATAAATTGCTTATAATCATGTAATTTCACCTTACCATTCATACACATGTAAATATTCAATGAATATAAACACAAATTTGCTGAAAACAACATGTAAAGTAGTCCTTTAAACAAAAAAGTAATTAAATCTAGCATGAAACAAAATAATTGCTATAGGATTCCTCTCAGAACAGAGTTGCTCAAGATTTTAAATCTTGGCCTTCTCATGCCAATGTCATAACTCTTCATGAATGATCTAATAACAAGAAATCAAGATTTGAGCTCTAAATATATTTCTACTGTCAGACCCAAGCAAAACAGAGAACAATCAACTTTGATTTCTGAACTTTTAACTGTTTACATGCAATGGTATAAATGGCGAAATTCTTATGGAGTTCGATAGCTTAAGCAAAGAATCGAAACTAAACAGATTACGAAATAACAGATTTGAATCAGCCTTTGGACTAAAGTGACTCATGCATAGAAATAACCTAATCGAACAGACAAACAGACTATCACACACCGATAATTCCAGTTGCAGGTAAACAGATTTGCACAACAGAAATTCAACTAGCTACGGTACAACCAATAGAAGCCAAACCCTAGAGCTCAAATCTAATTCTGTTGTCAAGATCAAATTCAGTATATGACTAATTCATCACAAAGCAAACTTTCTGAGCCCACAAGAGAATACAACATTCCAAGTATTTGAACTCTAAGGCAGTAATTAAAGAACAAATACCACTGTTGCTAATCAAAGATGAATCAAAACACTCACGGTGTAGACGGTACTCAAAACTGTCCAGAAGAATACCAAGCCGATGTAGAATAGAAAACCAGGGCAAGGCACACTCGAAAGTGATGTCCCAGAAAACCCAGCACCCCTCTGTGCCAACGTAGAAGAGAAGTGTGGTTAACGGAGATACAATGCCCTTCTCCGACCTCGGGAATCCGGCGCCGAAGTCGAGAGTCAGGGAGACGCCGCACAAGACCACAAGATTACACCGGCCGGGTGCACTCAAACACAACAGGGAGCCGTCGTCGCCTCCGTCCTCCCTTGGGTATACCTTCAACCTTCGGTTTTCCTCTCACACGCAAAACTAGGGTTCACACGGGAACCCAAAGATAAAGGCCTCAATTGGAGATGGAACCGAAGCCCCAAATCTCTGCACAACCTGAAGAGCCAAGAGGAAGAAGAAGACCCAAGAGAGCTAGTCAGATCGGGAGAAGGAGATATCCCCACCGTGGAGCCGAGCGGCCTTAAGAAGAGAAGACGGGAGGTTGCGGGAGACGACGCGAGTGGCCGGCTCGGAGAAACCCAGGCCAGCTCGTGCCTTCGTCGCCGCCCTCATCCGCCGTTTCCCCCTCGTGACGCCGAAATCGCCGGATCTGGGCGAAGAAGACGAAACGGCCGCAAGCGCATGGGCTTGGGACACGCACGGGACGCGCACAGGGAGGAGACGCACTCCTCCCTCTTATCTCCTCGCGCGGCTCACCGACAAGTGGGCCCCGCCTGCAGTTAATTTTTTCCTTTTCTTTTCTCAATTGGGAAATTCCCAAAATGCCCTTGTATGACCAACAAAAAGTACTTAGCTAGCCTAGTGGTAAGGATGGCAATTGGTGAGCACTAGGTCTTGAGTTAAAACCCCCCAAAACCAACACTATTTTTTTATTTTTTGATTTCTACTAAAAAATAAGATTTAAAATTTAAAATTTTTGAATGAAGTTTTTTTGAGATTTCCCAAATTTTCTAAATTTTGAATTTATCGGTTAGGGCGATTTTTTTTTGGGAAAAAGTTTTCCCTGAAAGCATGGGATAGTGCACTTAAAATTCATTCCCTTCTTTTTTGTGGCATGACATAGTAGGCCATAGCGCCATGCTCACACATCACCGTATAAGCTAATGTGGTATGCCCCAGCATTGACGGACTACAGATGCCGTGCCACGTATCATGCAATGTCACATAAAGCTTCCCATTTTATGTTAGTAACCAAGTACTAAGAGGCTACCAGTGTCAATTCAAGTAAGATCTCAGAAATACTAGCAAAAGCTTCAAAGATTATGGAGTCATGGGAAAAACACCAAAATAAACATCGCAGCCTGCAGCATACGAAGTTACAGACATATCAAGCTGTTGATACAAAACATTCTGATACAGATGAAGGCAGAGTACAAAGGATCATGTGTACAAAGGATGACAAAACACGGAATAACGAGGCGCCACCAATGAGCCTATTCGTGAATCCTTCTCTCACTGCAGCACATGTCAATTTCCGATGAAGCCCCTTCACTACTACAGAAAACCTAATACTAGACGTCAAATCACAGACGGTTTGATAAAACCGTCTGTGACCGACACTAACACAGACGATTTTAATTTGGACACCGTCTGTGTTGATGGCGCCGGAGAAAACGAGTATCACAGATGGTTCTTACCGATGAACCATCTGTGATATTCAATATCCGACGGTTTTATTAAAAACCGCTGCGCGATATCTCGAATTATCACGCAGCGCTTTTTATTAAAAACCATCGCGTGATAAGCTGATTATCGCGCAGCGGTTTGTATTAAAACCGCTCGTGATGATCTCGAATTATCACGCACGGTTTTTAATAAAAAACCGTCTATGATAATATCGCTAGGCATTTATTGCACCAGTCAGAACCGTATCTGTCTTCATTTCGATCCAAATCTAGCTGGTGCTGCACTCTTTCGCTTAGGAGGCAAGCTAGGCAATTTCTGGCCAATTAATTTGGTGGGAGGAGGCAGAGATTGAGCTTTGAAGATTCGTACGTTCCTGGTTGCTCTAGATATGGTTAGTAATGAAATTTTTTTTTGCATTACAATTTGGATCTAAGTTTTGGTGAGTGTTAATGGAAATGGTTTGCATCTACTTAACCATACATGATCAGTTCTCGTCATATGTGAGGCCAACTTTGTCAAAATTGTTGGTTATATACCTTCAGCGATTGCTGGGGAAATAGCTATTGTGTTTATAATATAAATTAAGCTAGCAAATTAAACCTCAATGCATGTGGCCGGTATATATGTAGTAATAATTAATTAATTTAATTTTCAATACTAAGTTGTTATATATATACATAACGTAGGACCGAAGCTGGATATATGCCGCGAGCCGTGTGAGTGAAGAATACATTAATAGTGCGTCTGCTTTTACAAGAGCTGCCAAGGAGGATATGTTGAATAAGGGGGTCAAATATATGTATTGTCCATGCACTGACTGCGAGAATTTAAAGATGTTTAAGAACCGAGGGCAAATTGAAGCGCACTTGATTTGGAGGGGTTTCAAAAAGGGTTATACGTGTTGGACCAGTCGTGGCGAAGTCAACGATCATATGCCGTCGGGTGACATCACCGGTGAAGTGAATGATATGCTGCCGGATGATATCGTCGGTGAAGTGAATGACATGCCGCTGGATGATGTCGATTGTTGTTTGGATTCGGATAGGTTGCACGATGACAATCTGGATCAGATGCTTCGCGATGTAGAAGAGAACTATGATGAGAGAGAGTATGTTAAATTCTGGGGCTTGATGGAGGACTCGGAGAAACCTTTGTTCACGTGCTGCAGGTCAAAGTACACGAGGTTGTCGACCGTACTTGAACTGTTGAAATTGAAGGCAAGCAATGATTGGTCCGACAAGAGTTTCACGGCGCTGCTAGGTCTTTTAGCGGACATGCTTCCAGAGGAAAATGAGTTGCCTAAAACCACGTATAAAGCCAAGAAGGTTCTTTGTCCATTGGGAATGGAAATAGAAAAAATACATGCATGTCCGAACGACTGTATCCTGTACCATAAAGAGTATGCAAACATGCATGTATGTCCGGTGTGCAACTCATGCCAATACAAACGTAACAATCAATCAGATGACGGCGAGAGAACAGAGGTGAAGAAAGGACCTCCTGCTAAGGTGACATGTTATTTTCCTATAATTCCCCATTTGAAAAGGTTTTTTGCAAATCCAAAGGAGGCAAAACTGATGCGTTGGCACTCGAAGGAGCGCAAGAATGATGGAATGCTAAGACACCTTGCTGGTTCCGCCCAGTGGAGAAACATCGATAGGAGTTTTGCAAACTTATGTGCAGAACATAGGAATATAAGGTTTGGACTGAGTACATATGGAATAAATCCTTTCAGTAGCATGAGCAGCCGACATAGCACATAGCCCATGACTCTCTGCATCTATAACCTTCCTCCTTGGTTGTGTATGAAGCGAAAGTATATTTTGCTGTCGATACTTACCCAAGAGCTAAAGTAACCTGAGAATGATATCGATGTGTACCTAGCACCGTTGGTGGAAGATCTAAAAGTACTGTGGAACGAAGGGGTACAGGTGTGGGATGCATACAAACGAGAGAACTTCACTTTGCACTCCTTATTATTCTGCACCATAAATGATTATCCTGCTCTTGCTAACCTATCGGGCCAGAGTACAAAAGGTGCCAAAGCTTGTACCCGCTGTTTAGATGGTACCGAGAGTGTGTGGCTGAAACACTCACGCAAAACCGTCTACATGCGTTACCGCCGGTTCCTTCGGAGGGCTCACCCATATCGCAAGATGAAGAAACAATTTGATGGAGAGAAGGAAGACGGTTCATCTCCAATGCATTTAAGGGGAAAAGAGGTTTATAATATGGTTAAGGATTTAGATGTTATCAAAGTTCCGTCTGGTTACTCCGGCAACGTGAAGAAACTTGTTTCGATGCAAGATTTGAAGTTAAATGGCATAAAGTCTCATGATTGTCATGTACTGATGACCCAGATACTCCCTATTGCAATTAGAGATATTTTACCGATCAAAGTCCGAGAGACAATCATGAGACTATGTTATTTCTTTAACACAATTGCTCAGAAGGTCATCAAACCCGAAGGACTAGATGCTCTGCAGGACAAGGTGGTGACGACTCTATGTCATCTTGAAATGTATTTCCCTCCTTCGTTTTCCTTAAGTGTTAGGGAAACAACATATGTTGCCTTGTTGTGGAATATGACAAAATGTAGATATTCAGTCTAGAAGAGATTTGGCAGTATTGCATATGTAGCTTCACCCAATTATTATATGGCCTCACCTTTTTTCTCAAATCAATCTAAACACAAGGGAAATATTATCCAGGATATGTATGACGTTCCTAATTTAAATTTTCATATGGAATTTCCTTACAAAGACCTCCATAATGAAATCATTCTAAAAGTTCCACCATCAGTAGTAAGTCGTTTGGCATCTGAGAGTCGCTAATTGATCAGATATATGTTGCTAATGAACTTAGATATGTACACGTATACTTGAATATATGTATACATATATTGGAATTAAATTTAAGTATGTGCTTATACCGCACAATTTACGTATATGCTACATTGTGCTTACTTTTCATATATGAGAAGGCCAAAATGTCATCCGCGCATTCTTCAACATCATCACCGGATGCGTCCGCTCCAAAATCAAAATGCCAAGGAAGAGGGCTATCGAAAAAGCCTGAGGGCCGATTTACCATCACAGAGGTCGATGGATCTGGGACCCCTCTCCTTCCTCGCCAAGCAGTATGCGCATTCCTTGAGCGTGAACTGGAGGCTTCTTGTTGCGGTTCTTGTCGATGTAGTCGTTCTTGTTCACGCCGCCGAAGTCGCTCTTGCCCTTCTCCAGCTTGGGGCAATTTGCCCGAATGTGGTTGGGGCCACCACACTCGAAGCAGATCACGGGTCCTCCTCTCTTTCTATCCCTCCTTCTCTTGTAAGCATGGGAAAATTTTCTAGCTAGGAGGGCTAACTGGTCATCTGCAAGCTACTCTAACGATCATCGCCACGTCCACGTGAGCGACAGCGAGAATCCACAAATCGAATCGTAAGAAGGTCCGAGCGGTCGATCGGTGACTAAGGCCATCGACTGCGACTTCGACTTACGAGAGACTATGTCAATCTCGTGAGTCTTGAGGCGTGAATATAACGCATCAAGAGTCAAAGTCGAGAGGTCGGTGGTGTCCTTGATGGTAGTCACCTTCATCTCCCAAACACGCAGATCAAGGGCAGACAGCATCTGGCGAGCGTTGTCCGAGTCGGGGTATGTGAGACCGACCGCTCAAAGGTTGCTCAAAATCCTATGGAAACGCACAAAGCACTCATCGAGGGACTCACCAGCGAGCATTTCAAACTTGTTGTAATCTCTCTTGAACTGGTCCTGTCGCACTGTCTTAATCTGGGTGGTGCCTTCATGGTATGCATCGACGGTCTCCCAGATGTCGAAGGCCAACGTCAGATGAGAGATGCGATCGAACTCGCTTCTGCATAGGCCTTGGATTATGATGTTCCTCGCCTTAGCATTTGCCTCAACATCAGTCATGTTTCTGGCATTGATGTTCTCATCGGCAGCAACAACATACCGGACCTTGACCTTCCGCCAGATGGCGTAGCCCTGAGCCTGGATGTAGGTCTCCATCCGACTCTTCCAGAAGGGATAGTCGATCCCATTGAAGATCGGGGTCTTGGTCGAGTACTTGTCTGTCGCCATGGCTCTAGAGACTGGTTAAGATCTATCAAGAAGAGCTAACCGACTCTGATACCAATTGTTGGATCGAAATTGACGACAGAGGGGGGGAGTGAATGTCGCTTTTCAAAAAATGCGTCCTTCAAAAGTATCCACTTGGAATATCTCCTTCAATAGTTATTGGAACTATGAAGAAGAAGACATGTGCATACTGGAACCTCAACCAACCTGAGAAGAAGGTGAGACGCAAAACAAACGGAAAAGACGGCGCAAGCATCAAAGGGCCGATCAGACCGCAGCTATTGGGCCGGTCTGACTGCTCCCAAGCCGCCGGTCAGACCGCCCCTCGATTTCCAGAGCAAGCAGCAAGTAGAATTTTCAGACAAAAACTCAAAACTTCACACTGCAATAAAATTTGAGATTTCTCTCTGAAATTTTCAGTCCAGAACTGTAAGACTACCTCTTAAATAACATGTAGAACCTAGGAGACCGAGAGAAACCAACTCAAGAGCAAGAATTAAGGATCTTGGCCAAATACTGAAAAGATATAGAGTGTAGCACAAAATCTCAAATTCACTGCCATTCCTTGATTCTTTGAACATGAGATCGAGAGATAAGCTAAGCAATAACCTCAAGATCCAAGACACAAAAGCTTATGCCATCTCATGAAGGGAATCAAAGGGGACAAAGAAACCTCTGTTGAGAAACCCTAGAAAAGCCACAAACAGGGGAAATGAGAAGAGAGAAATTTTGATTCATTCAATTTGCTCTTGGGAAACACCGATCAAATGATCTTGAGACCTATTCCCATCACAGAGCAACCCATTTTGCACCTTCTTGGCAAGAAACAACTTCAAACATCAAAAGGAGGAAATCACACAGAGCAAGAAAACAACGAAAAAGATAGGAGGCAGGAGCATCTGAAATAAAGCCATCTCAAATTGATATAGAGGAAGAGAGATGAATGATTACATAGAGTATCAACTCATACCATCCCTATAGCCCCATACATGATTGAAGGATCAAGAACTCAACCTCTCTCTCTAACACAGGAAAGAACACATGCACGAAGGAGGTGGACAGAGCACAGACATTTTCAATCTTGCTCACAACAACCCCTCACCAACTAAAGCCTCAAAGCAAAACAACCTTCCCAAAGGCCATTTTGACTAAAAGCAAACCCTAAAAGCCATGCACTCCCTTCTCCAAGCACTAGAATCCATGCAGCCACAAGGAGACATCCCCTCCTTATATAGGCTTTAGCTAACGGGTCTCCAACCCGTTATGCCCGCTAAAACCCGAACGGAACCGCTTACACTTGTGCAGCTTTGCGCTTTTACCGAAACGCCCCTCCCGCACCTTCCGGGAAGCTTCCGCGTTCATTGTCATCCAAGCCTCGCAACCACCTTGAGTTTCCGCCGTCTTCGACACATCCGACCGTTCTGACCTCGACACCGCCTGTGCCTAGTTCGGTCACCCCGTGCCTCGCCACGACTCCGCCTCGACGTCCTGCAGCCATCAAAGACAAGAAACACATCACATAGCATCACTCAAAACATGTAATCACAATTAACATCAACTAATCATACTCAAGCCAATCGGGAAGACGAATATGCAATAAGTCCGACTAACTAAAACCGACTGAGCCAAATGCCGATTTGGCACAAACCACACAAACCAAACTCAGACTTTCCAAAACACTTGTCAATTACTCATCACAAGCATGTGGTCACGTCCACATGGTCTTTCACATTCGATTCGTGGAAGAGCGTGCCTGGGACTCTGAAACGTGAGCTGCTGACAGAAATTTTGGCATCGTTCGAGATCCCAGAAGAACACCAAGACGCCGTGCAACGACAAGCCTTGCTAGCGGAGTGCAAAGCATGGAAGAACTTCAAGAGCACGCTTGTCAAGGACTACGTGGAGAAGGACAAAACGCCCTTTCATAAATACAGATTCCTGGAACCATAATGGGAAGAGTTGAAGGTGATGAAGACGACCGAAGATTTCAAAAGTACAAGTACGGCGCACAAGACCCTCCAGGCAAAAAACACACACCCCCACAGACTTGGCACAGTTGGGTAAGCGGGCAAAATCCCGCAGTGGAGGAGAGAGGACGAACAGGCAATCCTGCAGGGCACCGCCCCGCCATTTGCCAATACCCCGGATGACTGCACTCGAAATTGGATTAGAGCAAGGTCATCTACAATGACATCGGGGGACGTTTCCTTTCGAAACCCTGCAGACCAGCAAGTGTCCCAGCGCCTGGTAAGATATCGATCGAACTACGTAGCTTGTAATTACTCCACAACTTCGTACAAAGTGAAATGACATGTCATGCTCTTGCAGGAAGCGCTGAGTGTTGAATCTTCTCAGGGATCATTCCAGGGAACAAGGGAGAAAGATATACTCTCCGCGGCCCTAGGAAACAAGGAGCACCCGGGTCGTATGAGAGGTCTTAGGCTTTACATTCCATAGAAACATGGTTTTCAAGATGACTCCGAAATGTATCAGCATAGGAAGAGAACCAAAGCCGAGCGTGAGGCATAGTTACGAGAAGAGATCAAGGCGTCTCTTAGAAAGGAGCTGACTGATTATGTCAGAGATGAGGTGCGGAGATATACAGAAAATCAGCAGGCCACCGCCACCACCGCTCCTGTGCTAGCTAGCCCGCACAACCGTCCGAGTAGTTGTGCGTCCAATCCAACGGAAAGCGAGGCCAGATTTCCTGTGGACGACATCATGGTAATAATTATTATCTCTCGAATGCTTGCTCCATTGATAGGCCTATTGGAGTAGCTAATTTTGTATCGTTATGTGGGAGCCTATGAAGTCCAGGCTCCAAGTGAGATATGCCTCCGTTCCCCTGTACGCTGCTTGGGGCCAGGCATATCCGTCTGCTATCGGGGCCATGGTGCACCGTACACCTATAGCACCAGCCTTCGCAAAAGTTAATGTGGATGGTGTGCATGTCAATTTTGAGGTCGTCCCGCTACCGAAGCCCCCCGACGACGAGATCGTGACTCTAGGGTAGGCTATTGGAACATTCATCCAGTGGCCCAAAAGTGACATCTCCCTGGAGACTTCTTCACCGGTGGTAGGACCACAAGGGCAGTGCGAACCAGAGCTACATGCATTGGTGCCATCTCCATAAGACTTATCTCCACCACTGCTACCTGCACCGGTGCTATTCTCGCCAAAGCAACTTGCATCGGTTCTACCTTTACAGTCGACTACCATAAAGTCGACCTACAGCCGAGGCAGCAAGGGCAAAACAAAGAAGACCGATGATGAAATCCCATACCTACCATTGGCCCACAAATTCGTGCTTGGTGAGCCACTGGTCGACCCGGAAACACGCCTCAAAGCCCTACCAATTAGTTGCTTACAATTACACAAGTGGTATATGGAACAGTCCAATAAGCCAGAGGGAGAATGACGCTCAGGTATCACTGTCAAATTCGCGCCGGATCATTTAGAGCACGGTATTCAAGATTGTGTCTTCGTGGTCATCTTCGAGGATTTATTTGATCTTTTCACGCTCAACGCTCTCGATGCCTTACTCATTCGATGCTGGACGCTGTAAGTGTGTACAATCACAGCCTCCGTTCATGTCATACCGATAAATATCATATATAATTTGTTGCTTTCTTGTGTATATATATAGACACATGGTGAATAGAGCTAGAAGAACCAAATCATCAGTTGGTTTCCTGGACCCACACTTGGTCGCCATGCATACCATCGAGGAGGATACACCCTTCGTCGAGAGGTACATTGCAACAGCACTGGTGGCTTACCACGATAAGGAATATATACTTATGCCCTACAATCAGGAGTATCATTGGATTTTAATAGTAATTGTACAAAAATGGAACAAGGCAATATACCTTAATTCCCTAAGTAAGAATAAAAAGGACTACACAGTTGTCAGCCAAGTAATCAATAGGTAAGTACATTTTCTCCATACATACCTATATTGTACTCTTTCTTTCCTTCCGAATGACTAAGTTCAACTTTTTCGAATCACGTAGAGCATTCACGATGTACGTTGAAAAGGCAGGTGTCTCGACACAAGGGGCCAAAGGCCTGACACATGATCGAAAATTTAAAGTGTTCGCTATTACACATTAATTAATCCTATGCAACAGTTGGTAGTAATGCCTCTTGAATTAACACATTCCATTTTTTGCAGTGCCACCAGCAGTCGCCGGGCAACACGTGTGGATTCTACGTTTGCTACCATATGGACCTACTCCTCAATTCCTCGAGGATCACCAATTCTAAGGTTTGTCAATCTTTCCATAATTACTTCATACTTATCAGGTTATATATATACGCACATTGATATTACTATCGACAGGCTGCGTCCATCCCCTCAACTGCATTGAAACAGCCCGACCTTTCACAAATTCGACTAGAGTTGGCGTACTTTTTGGTGGCTGGAGTCATAAACTAAGAAGGAGAGTTCCACTCCGCACAATGATTTTTTATTGCTCTCATCACTCCGGAATCGAGGTCTCGTGAAAGGAATAGATCCATAATCAACGAACTTGTCAGCTGCACAAGCAATACTTGAATGGCAATCATGCACCATCCAAGTATAGCTTGTGCAGCCTGACAAGTTCATTGATTATGGATCTATTCCTTTCGCGAGACCTCAATTCCGGATTGATAGAGCAATAAAAAATGCAATGTTACCATCTAAGTGGAAATACAATGTAGATCTTTTGTAATTGTGTATTTGTTAATGGATATTTTATTTCATTTCAACTAATTGATTTGCGAAATGGATGCTTTATGTTTGTGAAATGAAGTGCGATGTGAATTGGATGTTTTATGTTTGTGAAATGAATTGAGATGTGAATTGGATGTTTTATGTTTGTGAAATGAATTGAGATGTGAATTGTATGTATACATGTACATCTTGATCAGCTTGTTTCAGAGGGCATGGCTAGCATTTCCTGAGGCTAGCCAATAAACAGAAAAATATTTAGGAGTAGAAAAGAATATCACAGATGGTTTTTAGTTGAAAATCGTATGTGATTATCATCTATCACAGACGGTTTTTAGTTATAAACCGTCTGTAATATTAACACCACAGATGGTTCAAAAACTGTCTGTGATAACCTTCGATTATCACTGACCCATAAATTAAGACGGTTCAGAAAATCGTCTGTGATGATATTTTTGAACCGTCTGTAATACGGTTTTCTGTAGTAGTGCTTGACCATCTGCTTCTTCCCCACACCTGCAGTTCGTCTTGACGGCAATGACTGTGAAGGACCATATAATAAGATCTAGAATATGTTTATGATGAATAATTGATACTTGAGTTCAGTTGGATTTGAGTTTTGCAAAAGATTTAGAAAATTCAAAGTGGAAGTGTGAGGTGGTCGTGGTCGACCAGTGGTCGTGTTTGCAGCCAGAGAACAATGTGAGAGATTATGGAGATAACATACATATTGTGAACCATTTGAGAATGTGCATGGCATGGGAACCATTTGTTGTTTGTGTTGCATTGCATGATGCATTGTTTTGACTAACGTGAGTCAAATGCATAGAACTTGTGCTCGACATAGTTGATTGGTCTTTGGATGTACAGGTGGCTTAGAGAACGTTAGCGATTATTGGCAATGATCGGGACTAGGTGGGGGGAATAGTGGTCCAAGCAGGCGTGTAAGCCTAAGTGAGACTACATGGCTCAATCTGATAGCATAGAGAAGATAATGATTGTGAAGAGGCGAATTATTGCATGCGAGGATTGTGAAAAGGCGAATTTTGCATGCGGTGTGCTAAGTAAATTGGGCTAGTGCAAGTAGAGATGATCCGAGAGAGACCGGATGCGTGGTGTAATATCCCAAAATTTTGCTTTCCTTAAAAATTTAACTTCACATTAATTATTTAAAATTTTTGGGATTTAAATTGGATTTTATGTGTATTTCTGGAAGGAAATCTCAAATTTCTAAATACGCTCTAAATTCTAAATTTGAATTTGAATTTTTTAGAATTTAAATTCAAATCTCTAGAAAAATGTCAATTCTAATTTTTTTCGCACTTCTCTTTTTTTCAAAAAGAAAAGTTCCCAAAGAATCACCCGTTTTAGAATTGCCATGAACCCAGCACGTTTAACATCAACATTCCAACCAAGCCAGCAACCAGCCACCCTTTCTTTCTTTCTTGTTTTTTCCTCCCACCTTTCCCTTGTATTCCCTAAGCCCCAGCACTATTCATCTTCAACCTCTGCTTAAACGCACATAGCAGAGCTTCAGTCTTCTTTTCCTCTCCATGCTAAATCAGAAACCAAGCTTCATCTCTCCTTTATGCCAAAATGAAAAATTGTCCTCTTAATGCAAGCAATCAATTCCATCCATTTCTTAGCCATTTAATTCATCTGTTTTTCAGTTATTAAGCTTTTAAACCTAGAAACTGACGTTGATTCATTTTGGCCATTTCAATCTGTTTCTCTTGATTTTGCACTATAAATACGAGCTCCACCTCACATTCTATCCCTTTGCAACGCCTTGGCCATCTCATCTCACCTCGCAAAGTGCCAGTGAAGCCCTAAACCATGCCTGTGTGTTGGCCTCCTCCCTCCATCGTGCCATCTCTCTATAGTGAGTTTTCTTCGAATCCATCCACGTCATATCATGTTCCCGAGCCTTAGCAACATCATGACAAATTAATTTGATTTTGGTGCAGTATATCTCCTGGAATTGAGTTTTCCCAAAGTTGTCGAAAATCGCTTGCCGTCGTCGATTCATTGTCTCCGGTGAGCTTTAACCCATGCAATCACCTCTCTTAGATTTGTCTCGTCGCGTTCTACGTTGATGCTTCCCTCCTTTTTCCCGACAATCCACCACAAATTTTCACTTCCGATGCCTATCCATGGCCGCCTAGGGCATCTCACGTTCCTGTCTATCTGTTGGTGTTTTCTTTAATCCTTTCATGTCAAAATGTGTTGTACCCTCCCAGGTAGCTACCCTCTAAGTAGTTTTGGTTTTCCTCCATCGAGCACCGAGATATCAAGTTTTTTCTTTTTCCCTACCGTGCCGTTCAATCGTCGGTTGCATCATCTCTGATAAGTTTCCGGCTTAGCCAATAATTTTTCTAGTTTCACCATGCTGCATTCTAGCCTATGCTCACCTTGCTTCTCCGCGTTCCAAGCCTTGGTACTGTTCCTCTCTTCTACCCATATCATGGCCGTGCCCTGAGCACTGCTGCCGCCTCTGCACCGCGTCTCCAGCCGTGCCGCCACTTCCCAAGCTTCCTCATGGTCCTTGCGACACATTGTCTGTCTCCCTCCCTGCCTTTCCCTAGCCGGAGCACACCCACGGTAGAGCCACTGCTTGCTGCCATTCGTGTGTACCCATTGCTTCAATTAATTTGTTATGCCCATATATTACATGTGATCACATAGCCTGGTGGTAAGGTGTAGGACCGAAATGGCGACAGAGGGGGGTGAATGTCGATTCTTGAAAACGAACCCCTCAAAAGTACTCACGAAAGAGATGACACTCCAGTAGCTACAGAGCTAAAAGAGAGAGAGAGAGAGAGAGAGAGAGAGAGAGAGAGAGTGAGAAACTTGAGGAGCCTGAACTAGGCAAGAAAAACAAACACTCACAAATGAATTCAAATTAACTCCCAACAAGAACTAGCTCTTAGAACCCTCTCCTATAGCTACCACAAGCTAAGAAGAGGAGAGTTTAACTTCTCTGCACCCTTAGAAAATACTAACATAGAAGGAGAAATGAACCTAGAAGAAAAACCAAGAGAGAATGCAACAAACTTGAAGGGCCGGCCTGACTTGTTCTCAGGGGGCGGTCTGACCGCACTTTTGCCGCCGGTCAGACCAGCCCTGATACCCCGGTCTGACCGCCCAACATGCACAAGTCAGACCGGCCAACGGAGCAGCAGTCCAGAAAATTTGATTTCCATATTTCAAGACTTGGAACTTGCCACAAAATCAAAATTGATGATTTCCCTTTGAGTTTCTCTGCCCAGAAAGATAAGGTTATACTCAGAATAGTCAGAGGGGCCTTGGGAACCAACTAAGATCATCTCAAAAATGAGAAATTCAGATTATGCCCAAGAAACCTGAAAATTACAGTGAGCTTCACCAAATCTCAAAATACTCCTTCATCTTTGATCCTTTGGCAATGAAAATTTGCAGATAGCTAATTAATAGCTCCTGGATTCTATATGCCAAACATCAAGCCCACTTAAGAAGGGAATCTCAATTTGCAACAAAATCCTAGAAATATCAAACTTGAAAAACAACAGAGGCCATACCAAAATCCAAGTTTCTCACATATCTTTGATTCTCAGGTTATGAAACTTTGAGAGAATATTAGTAATAACCTCAGGACTCAAAACCCCAGATATTGGCCCATCTCCCGAAGTGAATCAAGAAAACTCCAAAAACCTAGAAACTTGAATGAAGAACAGGGGAAGCACAAAAGCTCAAATCTGAAATTAAATTAGGTTTGCTCTGAGAATCAACTAGCCAAATGGCTTTTGAGCATATCCCATGTCATAGCAACCCATTTTGGCATTCCCAAACAAGAAATCAAAGAAGTCACAAATTCATCACAGAGGGCATCGTAGGTGCACAGGCAAGAACAGAAGAAAACTTCAACGATTTCATTTCCAATCAAAAGGAATACAGAGGAGTCACGATACGCATGGACATTAGAACAAGATGAAAGATTACATGACTCTCAATCCATCTCCAACCTCTCAATCCTCTCCTCCCAAAACCAAGAACTCAAGAACTCCAAGGAGAAGCTACGTACAGAGGGGAGCTAGACATACCACAGACCAACTCTGTATATCTCACCAACCCATCAACCACTAAAGAGCAAAGGAGAAACAACCTCCCAAAGCCTCTTTTGACTAGCAAACCCTAACTCACACCCAAGTCCATGAGGAGGCATGCAAGCCCCTCCAATCCTTTATATAGTCTTGGCTAACGGGTCTCCTCCCCGTTACGCCCGCTAAGTCCAACGGAGCCCGCTCCCGCTTGTGCAGCCTCGCGAATTTCCCGATTCGCCCCTCCTGCACCTTCCGGGAAGCTTCCGCGCTCCTTACCTCGCACGCCTTACAACCACCTCGAGTCCACATCGTCTTCGACACCTCCTGACTGTTCTGACCTCAGCGCCACCTGCGCCTAGTCCAGTCCTCCGTGTCTCACCACGACTCCGTCTCGACGTCCTGCAGTCACACAGACAAGAAACACATCAAATAGCACCGCTCGATACATGAAAGCGTAAATACCATCATACTTACCATGTCGAAGTCCAAACATGTCGAAACAAAGAATAGGCATCCTAATCCCATTACGACCAAGGTTGACCAAGGTTCGACCGAGCCTGTTGCACCACGCAACGTCAAGGTCCAAACCACCCAAACCAAACTCGACTTAGCTAACCCAATGTCAATAACTCATCACACACACAGGAGGACCTCCACATGGTCTCTCATAAGGCTTGTTGGATGGGACATGAGGTTGGGAGCTCAATACCTTGGAAACACATGACTGTGATGAATTTCCAAAATTTTTCTTTGAACCAATGACAGTGGAGCCCACGTGTCATACTCCCATAAAATCAAACTTCAACCAAAAAGATTCCGAGGAATATCCCCTTGTTTTGGAATTTTCTAGAATTTCCTTTCTAACCAAACTTCCAATCGCTCCTTCTCCATCGTCCGAACTCCGAATCTAGTGATTCAAGTTTATAAATTTATCTAAAACTCTAACCTTTCTTTCAATTTATATTTATATTTTTGTGATTTTAGTTGTATTTATTTATCTATTTATGTTTCTCATTTTGCGTGTAGAAATAGGCATCACCGAAGGAATTTCCGACAAGCAGCAAAAAGGTCTAGTCAACATCCAAGAAGACAAACTCTAACCTTTATTTAAATTTAAATTTTATATTTTTGTGATTTTAGTTGTATTTATTTATTTATTTATTTATGTTTCTCGTTTTGCGTGTAGAAATAGGCGTTGCTGAAGGAATTTCCGACAAGCAGCAAAAAGGTTTAGTCAACATCCAAGAAGACAAGTCTCCTTCCATCATCTTGTACGTATGTTTACCAAAATTATTTTAATATTTCAAATTTAATGCATTGCTATGTTACATAAAATGATAGCTTTTGTCTCAAGGATATTAGTTAATCCAATAATTGTTATAACCTTATTTGATGTTGACAACTATATACCTTCGTCGTCCTGGGCTTGCCTTCTCTCAGTATTGAGATATTACTAGTTGATAATTTTAGAATGGTAGAATTGCTTAGACATGCTAGTCGGTCAATTTTGAACATTGGCGGTTAAAGTTTGTCTACTAGTGTTGGTGGTTGGAACCTTCACTAGCAAGGTTGCTAGAATCTCAATTCTAACATACGATTATGAGATTTTACAATTTAAGATTGACTAGACTGATCTGATTCTATAGTAGAATCTTAATATGGCAGAATCTTAATATTTTTACGGTTCTACCCAATTTTTTGTAGGATCTTGATCAAAATTTTCATACGATCCTACTCAATTATGTCGATTCTATTGTTTTATTATAAATAATTACTTATGCACTTACATTTAATTGAAAATTTTTAACTTTTATCTCTTTATGTTCACTATAATTATCATAAAATAACACATGATCTTACCTTTACTCTACAATTTGAAAAAGAAAAGTTCAAAAGACATACTTTTAAAAATGCAGTTGTGTTATAATACACTATAGGTTTATTAAAATATTTCTTTAATAGAAATAGGTAAGATCTTATATTCTATATCGATCCTACGATTTGTGATCCTACAAAAAAACCTCTAATCTGATTTAGGATTACGATTCTGACAACCTTGTTCACTAGAAAAGTTATCTAGTTTCAGTTATGCAATTACTTTGTTAAATTGATGCTTTTGAAAATGTATATTGGTAATTGAAATAAAATGTTGCTTTGTGCAAAACAACCATATTATCCTTCATTTGTTAAGCCCTATATATACTGCATTTTTCTCAAGACTTGCGGAGTACTCTATGTACTCACATGCTAAACTCAAACAAATCTCAGAGGATTACGAAGATCAAGAAGGAGACTACGACTACTTCGCATATGGATTCGACAAAGGCTACCCGAAGTAGTAGGTTGCACTTCCCCAGTCAATTGCTTGTGGTATATTGGTGGGCCATCATCAGAGTTTTTTTGCTTCCACTGTGTTTTTTAAGTTTGTGAAGTCTTGTAACCTCAGTTGTAATAGAGCGGCTATAAGGCTTGTATTCTCTATTATTGTAATAGAGCATTGTTGGTTATGTAACCATCACTATTTGACTATGTACACTAGTTTTGATCTTGGACTAGTGTGGTAATATAGAGAGGGTTCAGATTTAGAAATTCAGTCCTGACACGTGAAGACTTGGTGGCCAAGTCATTGGGTGCCACGAGCTACATGTCAAAGTATGTGAAGATGTTTTGATGTGAAGGTGAAGATAGAGTCAAGAGAAGGTGCATAGAAGCTTCGTCAGGATTATTTTAGTAATTGGCTAAATATTGACTGGTGTCTTGATTGAAACCATTGAGCGGGAGGAGCAAAGGAGAGGTGGTTTAAATCGAGATGAGATGGTGTTGGCTAAGTGGACCAACCACTAAGGTGGTAACGGGTTGAGTCTTGTAAAACTTTAAGAAGCATGCGTGAGTGTGTAAAATCTGTATTAGTGGGGTTGATGAGTTTTCTCAATTGCTTAGTAGGTTAAGACCCACTAAGTGGTGCTAGTCATTAAAAGGGAAGGAAGGGAGGTCGAATTGTCAAGGATTCTAGGGTTGAAATTTTCTCTCTTGCACCTTGCTTGTTTCCATAGTTTGAGGGAGGGTTGGAGAGGAAAGGATGGTGCTTTGGGAGCACCTTGTAACCTTTATGCTGTTGTAATCCTTCTTCTATATGTGTTAATGAAAATCAAACATTGTCTCACAATTAGCTAGTTGTTCTTGTCTAAACTTTGGTTACATCTTGTTCTTGATGTGATTTCTTGTCTCCCAAGCTCAATCTTGATCTTGCTATGATCTATGGTGAGTAAGAGGCACTAGAAGATCCTTGTTGATCAAACTTTGTGTGGAGACCATAATATGCAAATCCAGACCCTTAGTGTATTCTCCATTAGTCCAGTATTATGCTTGTGCACAAAATGGCAGCATAGATAAAATATCAATCATAATCACGAATAACTATGAATGAAGCAAATATTATTATTTTTTAGAGTATTGATCTTATGACCAAGCTTACAAATAATAGCGCGAAAAATAAAGAATAAATATAGTGGCCATTCGACATGCCATAAATGTAGTGGCCATTTGACATGCCCACAGGCAATAGACTGGGAAGCAAAGCTCTAATCCATGAAGTTGGCAAAGAATCCTTCCTCAAGTACCTCTATCCAATATGATTTCCCTTCGGCAACTGAGCAACAAAGGATATAGCCATGAGTACATAGATTACTCAGCAAGTTATTTGTGATAAGATGCAATATATAATGATACAAAGCTTATGAAAAAATGCCTGAGTGATTATTTTGCAGAAAATAATAATTTAGAGTAAATATAATAACTAGATTGAAATCACAGTTTAAAAATGAGTAATAAGTGAATAAGTCAAAGGAATTGAATAAACCATATGTGAACTAACCATTCACCACCTATACAAACCCAAATGCAGCGCAATTTCTCGCTGAATTTGCGGAGAAGGCGGCAACTGGAGATTTGAATTTTGGCGAGAGTTCAATGTCCCTAAGGGTAGTGGCTAGGGAGAAGAGGATAGGAAGGCTCGGGGTTACGATTCCGGAGCTTGGTGTGCCATTTTATAGCATGGCGAGGGGAGTCCATGGTGGATACAGGTGGCACTAAGTGTCATGGGCGGTGCAGAGTCCTTCATCAAAATGAAGACGACACACAGTACACTGACATGTGGGGCCTAGGTGTCAACGAGGAAGGTAGTGGGAAAGAGAGGCGGCTGGCGGGTAGGGTCAGTGATAGAGCAAGGATGAGATGCGTGGTGAGCATGTAGGTTAGGCCTAGTGGAGAAAATAGGCTGCGTGTGAGGAAAGGTGGGCTGCCAAGTTGGGCCCAAAAAAGGGAAATGGGCCAGAGGAATAGGGAATTCGGCCCGAGTAAAAAATCTAGATTTTATGGATTTTTGAATTTAAAAAATTGGGTTGAATCAAATTGACCTCCAATAAATAGCAAATAAACTCCAAAAAATCCAAAAAAAAATACAAAAAATTCATTTCATCACAAGGAACCCAACTAAAACTGATTTTAATTTAGAGGTTTACTTTCTTCATATTAAATCATTTTAATTTTAGAAAATTCAAATTAAGCTTTAATTAAGTCAAGAGAAGTCCAAATAGTTATTTTATTTTAAAAAAATTAAAAAGGCACTAAAAACTAGAATGTTACACTTTGCCCATCTAGATCAACTATATAGCAAGAAACAATATTATGCTTGGTTCTTGAGCATTCTTGAGAAAGATTTGTGATTTTGTGATCATGAGAGTTTCAGCCCAAATCTTTGCCTTGATTAGCTTGCTAGGACACGTGGGAGTAGATTCAGAAGACCTCATGTTATAGATCCCTATGAGTAAGAAGTATTTTGGGTTTTAGGATTTTTGGGTGTTTTGAAGCCTAAGATCAATTTTCTTCAAATTGATGGAATCAAATCCAAGAACCTTTTGTTTCTTGCCTTAATCTAGTTTCTATCATCTTCATGAAGGTGTGATCAAAATTTCATGTCATATGAAGCCTTCTTGTAAGAGTTTCATGGATGAGGGTTTCGGATTTCACACTATTGTCTGTTCTGGTCACAAGGTTGCGGTGGTCAACCGTCCAATTGACAGACCGACCAACGATTAGTCCGACAAGTGGTCAGACCGACCAGCGGTCAACTAGGATCATTTTGGCTTGATTTTCTTGGAGATTTAAAGTAGATGGTGTAATATGATCTTCTTGACTTTCATAGTCATTGGAGTAAAAGATTTTGAAAACCAGAGGGGAAAAGCTTAAAACCAAGGGCGGACTCACAGGGTATGCCGGGTGGGCCATGGCATACCCTGGGGCTCAACCGAACTCAGTCCAGCCTAGGGATGGCAATCGGGCGCGGCGGATACGGGTAGTACTTGCCCATACCCGTACCCGCGACCCTGATTTACGCCCGCGGGTGTACCCGCGAAGGACCACGGATAAAAAACCTCGTCCATACCCGTCGCCCGCGGGCATACCCGTTTACCCACGAACTAAGTACATCACATTCAAACAAGGAGGATCTGGAGCTAGTAACTAGTAATATGTTAATTTAGTAACTAGTAAGTCACTGGACAAAATTATACAGATGCCATCATATAAGGCACTAGCCATATGAAAGCAAGAGCTGGATACTTAGCTTCAACTTGGAAAAAGTCAGCTAGTCCACCGATCAACTGTCCATCAGGAGCTGGACGTTCAGGACGACTAGGAGTTTGGTTTTCCTGGAATATTCCAACTTAGTATTGAGTTCAGAATGCTAGGTTCAGTGATAACATCAGTTAAGTTGTTACGCACACAGCGAGAATTTCTGCACGTTACCCGTGGCGTCTTCAGGGACGATGTTCTTCGCCTCTGACGAGCCAAAGCAGCTGCCCCATTGTACAAACATTTCAGAAAAATCGTAAGAAACATCACATGAATTGTGATACCGTTCGAACCTGAACTAAAAGTTTAGAACCAGTGTCCTACCTGCTGCTGCTTCTCAGCTTCAGGATCATTTGAGCTAGACAGTTCAGCATTATTATCCTAGTTAGAAATTCCATTGAGTGAAATTAGCATTTCATCCCACAAAAACATTTATCAAACCGATTGTAGGCATATACATACATGGATATCATCTTCCCTATCCACTACCTTGGGCATCGCTGCACCGTTTGTTGTGTTCTCATTCTCTGGAGTTGCCTGTCACAAACATGATTTAGTACATTGATCATCACAATTCTATATAGAAAGTTTTGTGATTCCAGGTACCTGAAGATTAGGAGCTTTACGGATTTCACTAGATGGTGACTTGGTAGCAGGGATTTTACGGCCGGGTGGGGGGCGGAGGAGGAGGAGGAAGAGGAGGCGGCTGATCTGGGGTTGGAGGAGGAGGTCGGCGGCCTGGTAGGGGCGGAGGAGGAGGAAGAGGAGGCGGTGGATCTGGGGGCGGAGGAGGAGGCCGGCGGCCTGGTGGGGGCGGAGGAGGAGGAAGAGGAGGCGGCGGCCTGGTGGGGGCGAAGGAGGAGGAAGAGGAGGCGGCGGATCTGGGGGCGGAGAGGAGGAAGACGAGGCGGCGGATCTGGGGGCGGAGGAGGAGGCCGGCGGCCTAGTGGGGCCGAAGGAGGAGGCCGGCGGCCTAGTGGGGGACTGAGGGGTGGGGCGAAGAAGGAGGCGGCGGCGACCTAGACTCCCAGTGCAGGGTGGAGCGGCGGAGGGGCCGAGGGGGGGGGGGCGGAGACGCGAGGCCGAGGGGGCGGTCTGGGGCTCTGGGCAACTGAGCGGGCGGCGGGGAGTTAGGGTTTATTATTTTAGGATGGCCCACCTGTCATTATTTCACGGGTAAACGGGTGAGACCGGTACGGGTAGAGCCAACCCATACTCGTACCCGTTTACCCGATGGGTAGAGATTTTCTCCCATTTTCATACCCGTGGGTAAAGAATACATCTCATACCCAACTCCATTAGGGTATTTATCCACGGGTACACGGGTAAACGGGCATAATTGCCATCCCTAATCCAGCCGAAGGAAAGTCGGGAGGCCTATCGCTATCCATAGCCGCCGCCGCAGCCACCTCCCGCTGTGCCACCGTCGTTGTAGCATCCGCGGCGGCCAAGAGCTCGTCGTCCTCGTTCGATGCGGTCGCCTTCGAGGCCGAGCGCCTCCGCCTCGACGCCGCGGGCCGGGATGGCGGCCACCGCCACCGCATAGGCGGACCCCAAGGCGTGGAAGTGGAGGATACGGAAGCGGGTGTGGAACACGCTGGAGACCGAGGGCGTTGCATGCAACCCGGCCCCGCCCGGCCGCCGGTCCACCACCGCATCCCCAACTTCGATGGCGGCGCCGCCGCCGCCGCTGACTCGGTGCGCTCTCTCGCCCTCCAAAACCTAGCACCCTTTTCTCTCACTCATCTCAATTTTGGATTGCTGGTATCATCTGCGCGTAGTCTGCCACATCGCAAAATTGTCGACCTCATCAGCTGAGCTCGCCTGTATACTTTGTAGTCGGTAGTCAATGTGGAATACTGGAATCGCCAGCACAATTTTGGCTGTTGGCAGTACTGTACGTGTTTGATGCTTTGATGCCATGTATCCAAACGGGGGCAACACGAACCTATGCCCATACGAGAAAATCTAGACGCAGTGCCAGTGTGTGAGTGAGGTCGGGGTGTTGGATTAGTGAAGTTTTGATGCCATGTATAACATTGTATTATTCCTGTAAATTCAAGCCTAAACGAGTGAGATTTCAAGATGGAGGAAGCATGCTCACCAAGCCATTGTGTGGTTGCAGGATTGGTGTGGCCGTGTCGAAGTAACCTGCATGCAAGCAGGTGTCTGTCCATTGATTGCGCACATTTTATTAAAAAAAATGATGTTTGTAAAGCCGCAGTTATTTATTGTAGAGAACGTCGTCTGTTATGATTCTGCATGACTAATTTTGTAAGCTCTGGCACACAGCTCTGTCCTTGATCCGTTGTCATGATGTTTATTTTGTTCAAGTTGAGCCTCTTATATGTGCACTCCTCCGTTTTAAAAAAATATGTGCACTCCTTTCCTTGATCCTGTTATTTACTAATTATTATGTGCTTGTGTTTCTATAATGATATGGAAATGTATCTATCTTTCACCAGTTGGGGAATCTGGAAGTGTTGCAGAATGCGCAATGTGTGAAGGTCAATCCTGACTCGCCTCAGAAGCAAGTTCGGTTCTTAACACTCTTAGGTCAGTCGGCTGCTACCTTCACTACTCCTACTTATTTATGACACATTTATATTGTAATTTATGCAAGTTTCCAACTTAATCCTTGAATTTAAGATTTATCATATTATTTAGTGTCTGTATACCGAATTACGGTGCAAATTTTATAATTATTTACCGAATTGGCAAATGGTTTTACCAAATTGCATATGAAAATTTTGATATGGTATACCCTTTGGTAAAATCCTGGGTCCGCCACTGCTTAAAACAATCATTCACTCATCTTTGATTGTAGCATTAGTCCTACAGACTTCCACCTGGAGACAAACAAAGCATTATAATTCAGTCGATTTCAGTGCTGGACCGGCTGGGGCAACATATCTGTCAAAAGTCTTAAAATCAACACCGTAGAAACATTTTATGAGAGCAACAATGTACAAACATACAATGAAAACATTTCGAAAGCCAGTCATGCAAAATTAGTTTGATCATATGGCGTCGTGAAATTGTACATAGATCACACGAGGTAAGAACAAAATGCAATTCATGCTGTATATATAGCTCTCAGCTCAACGAGCCAACCACCTTAAAAACTTATCCTTTGAAAAGAACCACCAAAATGACTTCACATATCCAGGAGTACAAAGCCAAAATCAATACATCCATATCTTCTGCCGTCGATGAATAGATCTACGTCTGGGGAAGAGCCCACCTAACCATAGGTCTTGCTCCAGGAACTATTCACATATATGGGTTACAACATTTTTTTTTCTAATTTTGCCCCCTACCATCTATTTTTGCAAATATAGTCTCCTCATCAAGCTCAGAAGGCGCAGTAGGTAACACATGTCACCTGTCGCACCGCCGTAGCTTGACAGGAGAGGAGCGGTGCGGCTGGGCGAGCGGGCACAGCAGACGAACAAGCGCGGTGCGGCTGGGGGTGCTATTGAGCCGGTGTAGCTCGGCATGCAGCAACCTGCTGAGCCGTCTCTGCGTGGCAGGTTGCTGCCGAGCTAGCCAAACTTGGCAGGCAAGCGCACGGGCATACAGGATCGATCAGGCACATGTGGGAGGAGGAAGTCTGATTCCTCATAGGGCAATGGGCAGCACACGATGAAATTGTGTTAATGACACAACGCGACGGCGAGACGCGATGTTAGAATCTCGTTTTATTTGTGTGTTAATTACTTGCATTCGCACACGTGTATAAAACGTGACCCACAGTTGCATTGCTGCTGCGCAATAGAGAGAGAGAGAGAGAGCGCGCGCAGCCAAGGAGGGGAGGAAAGAAAAGAGAGATTTTTTTTGCCAAGTGAGAGTGTAGGGAGGCAGCGTAACTATGATGTACTATCCTTTGCAGTTGGAAGCATTGTGGAACTCGTGATTAACTTCAGAAAAAGGTATGCTTCATTCGTATGTGAGTAATGCACTTAATATGTTGTTAGTGTTTCATTAGCGTAACTGTGGTTTTGTAATGTAGAATGCGCTAGATAGCCATGTTTAGTTAACGAATGTCTTTCAATAAGTACTCATGTTTATTTATTATAAATAGCCATTGAAATGCGAGCCAGAAAAATAGCTAAAATATTTTACGTATGTCTGCATGTATATATTTATCGCTCTCGCGTGATTATAGAATTGCCGTTATCCAAACACTTAGTCTATTTTCCTAACCTAAAAAGTCTTATTTTCCTAACCTAAAAAGTCTTATTTTCCTAACCTAAAAAACAAAAGCTTCGTTATATCTTTAAACTGTTACTAATACCCTCCTATTCAATGGTAGATGGTTGGATCAAATGACATTAGCCCATGGGACTACTTCACCCATAGAGAGGACGAATGAGAGTTTACCGACATACTACACGAACTAATGCAGTGCGACTTTGGTAACTAGCACATATCATTCAATCACTGGTGGACCCAAGTGTGTACGATGCCAGACTTGAACCCTGGCTTCGAAAAGGCACACATGTATCTTAGATATAGTTGGGGTTGATGATTCGCATGTTGCCACTTGTATCATATAAATAATGAGGCAAACATACACATATAACTAAACCCCATGCACCATATAATCACGCATTCATTATGAACTACTTTGTTGGCCTACACATGGTCCATTATAATGACTATTTGCAACAACACATCTTTAGTACTTAACACAGTGAGTTCGTGGTGGTGGTTCATCTGCCCGCTGAACCCCTTGCATCTTCCTATAAAATTTCTATGCACACGCAAACAAAACATAATATGATTTCTTAATGCGTATGAAAGCACATGCTTTCGAGTTGTTTGTATGGGGAAGTATTTTTAGAAACGAGCTAACGAGTCGAGTTAAAGCAAAATCTAAATTAACGAGTTTAATTGAAGCAAATTTGAACTGAATCAACGAGTTTTTTTTCACCTTTGAAATTTTTCTACCGCCCTGGCCTCACCCACTAGCCAAGCCATCTGCTAAGCCGGTGCAGCTTGGCAGGCTCCTGCTGAGTTGGGGCAGCTCGACAGGCGCCTGCCAAGATGCACCAGCTCCGCAACGCCTGGCTTGCCCGCCTCGGCTCCGCTTGCCCAACCATGTCGCTCCTCTCCTATCGAGCTACGGCGGCGCGGTAGGTGATACATGTTGTCTGTTGTACCTTTCGAGCTCAAGGAGAGGACTGTTTGTACAAAAATGGGTGCTAGAGGGCCATAATTAAAAAAACATTACAACAGTGTCCTATGTGTGAACTGTTCTTGCTCTAGACCTGCTAAGCTGCTCTTATAAGCATGTTCAACTGACTCCAGGTGCTTGTTTCTAGGGCTATAAATGAGCCGAGCTTGAGCGAGCTTGGCCTTCCAGGGTCGAGCTCGGTAGAAGCTCGAACCGAGCTCGAGTTGGGGGACCGAGCCTGGACTTAGCTCGGCTCGGCCTAAACTCGAGTAGACTCCAACTCGGCTCATTGAAGCTCGATAACAATTAAAATAATTTATTATGCACTAATTTTCAATAATAAGAAAAGTATGCACTAATTTTCAACAATAAGAAAAGTTCAATCTCGAACTCAACTCAAGTAAGCTCGATAACAGTCAAAATAATTCAAACATACACTAATTTTCAACAATAAGACAAATTTGAGCTTGAGTTCGACTTGGATAAGTTCGGTAAGAGTTAATATGTATCACTATTTAAGCTCGAATTGAGGCTCACGAACTATTCGATCTTAGCTCGGTGAACCTCATGAGCTTGAGATCAAACTTAAGTTCGGCTTATTTAAAATTCAAATTGAGCTCAAATCAATCCTATAATAAACTGAGCTCAAATAACATGAAAGCCTCAAGCTTTTTTATCGCTTACTTTTGTTGCTATCTATACTCACCACGAGAGGATTTCTCGATAGGGAATTTTTATTCATCCACGACAAGTTGGTCATCGCCATTCCTGATACCTTCCAAGCCTATGTCTATGAGAGTGCACGACAGCACGAGCAATGTTGTCCTCTAGGGAGACTCTATACAGTGATCTAGTAAAAAAACAATGAATCCATGGTGTCCTCTCTCTACCATCACTTGCACTACATCCAAAGGTGGATAGCAACCACCAACAGGGAGTCTAGGAAGTCGTGACATCTTAATATCCAATGAATCTATGGTGTCACTAGATCCAAAGGTTGATAGCAACTACCAACAGGGAGTCTAAGAAGTCGTGACATCTTTATATCCAATGAATCTATGGTGTCGTATCTCTACCATCACCAGTACTAGAGCCTGATGAAAGAGCTAATGAAACAAATAGCTTGGTGGTGCACAGGGAGGATGTGGACGGTGCAAGGGGGATATCCGAAGGTTTGTCGGAAGTGTTAAAGAGGGCGACGTTTAAGCGGCGCCCCCGAACTGTTGTAGCAAAAGGGAAGGCTGACTGTGTCATGGGAGATGAGCATAAGAAGAGGCCAGCTCCAGAGGGTGGCGAGGAGGATGTTGAGAGGAAGAAGAAGCTTTGCCTGGAGGTTGGAGAAAGAAATGGTGGAGGGGAGCAAAACAACTTTGATGAGGCGGGATTGCTCAGCCAATCCCGCCAGTCCCGATGAAGGCAATTGCTTGGAACTGCCGGGGATTGGGGAGTGGCCCGGCAGTTTGTGGTCTTCTGGATGTCCAAAAGAAGGAGGCCCCGGATGTGCTATTTTTGTCGGAAACAAAGCATAATAGCACATGGTTAGAGATGTTTCGATGGAGAAAAAATATGCCAAACATGTGTGTCAAGGACAGCGTGGGTAAAAGTGGTGGCTTAGTGTTGTTTTGGAGAAAAGGGATTGACTTAACAGTGGAGAGTATGTCAAGATACCACATCGACGCAACCGTGCTAGAAGAGGATGGGTTTAAATGGCGTTTTACCGGTATTTATGGCGAATCAAGGAGTGAGGAGAAGGGGAAAACTTGGAAGCTGTTGAGAATGTTGAAGCACAGGAGTGATCTGCCATGGCTGTGTTGTGGCAACTTTAATGAAATTATGTTCAATTGTGAGAAGGAGGGAGGCCCTCCAAGATCGGAAAGGTGTATGGAAAGCTTCCGTGAAGCACTTGTAGATTGCGACCTACATGATCTGGGTTTTGTTGGGGATGTGTTCACTTGGAGGAATCACCACCATAGAGCAGAGAGTTTTGTAAGGGAAAGACTAGACAGGGCGGTGGCAAATAGTTCTTGGAGAGCAAAATTCCCCCTTGTTCGAGTTATAAATGGTGATCCAAGACATTCTGACCATAGACCTGTCATAGTGGACTTGGGAGGGAGGGAGAAGAAGAATTGGACCAAACCAATGGAGATCATGAAGAAATTTGAAGCAAGATGGTTGGAGGAGGAGGAGTGTGAGGCTAGGGTGGGGGAAGCCTGGAGTAACGCTCTCGAGATGGGGGAGGCTAGTCTGTTGGAGGTTCAGAAACATGTGTTATCGGAGTTGTGGAATTGGGACCGCAGTGTCCTGGGGGAGCTAGAGAAGCGGATCAAAATAGCCAAGAATGATCTTGAGAAATGTCGAAGGGGGAGGATCAGCCAAGACCAAGTTAATAAGGAACATGGATTGCGGTATAAACTGGAGAGGTTACTTGATCAACAGCACATCTACTGGAAACAAAGAACCCACTCCTCATGGTTGATCCAGGGGGACCGTAATACAAAGTTCTTTCATGCTCAAGCGTCGGAGCGAAGGCGGAAAAATCATGTGGGAAAGCTGGTGGATGATGGTGGCGGTGTGGTGGCGGGGAAACATCTAACAACTTTTATTGCTAATCAGTACCAACAGCTATTCATGTCTTCTGCAGGAGATCACATGGAGGAGGTCCTAGCTTGTGTGCAAAGGCGGGTCTCCCAAGCCATGAATGAGTGCCTGGTTGCACCGTTCTCAGATGCGGAGGTGTGGAAGGCCTTGCAAAGCATGGGGGACCTGAAAGCTCATGGTACTGATGGGATCCCCGCAGTTTTCTACAAGAAATTCTGGGCGCTCGTAGGCGACAAAGTGAAAAAGGAGGTGCTGGATGTCTTGAATGGGGGAACAATGCCAACAGGGTGGAATGATACAGTGATTGTGTTGATTCCCAAGATCAGTAAACCGGAGAGACTGAAGGATCTTAGGCCCATAAGTCTTTGCAATGTGGCGTACAAACTCATCTCCAAAGTCTTGGCAAACCGGTTTAAAGATATTTTACCAGAGATCATCTCACCTTCTCAAAGTGCTTTTGTTCCGAGCCGGTTGATCACGGACAATGTGCTGCTGGCTTATGAGTTCACTCACTACTTATATCAGCGCAAACGAGGAAAAATGGGGGTTGCTGCTATAAAGCTTGATATGAGCAAGGCTTATGACCGGGTCGAGTGGGACTTCCTGAGGAAAGTGATGCAGAAGATGGGTTTCCATGAAAGATGGGTGGAACGTATCATGATGTGCGTCACAACTGTGTCCTACCGAATCAAAGTGAATGACAACTACTCAAACAGAGTGATCCCACAAAGGGGGCTTCGACAAGGAGATCCGCTGAGTCCCTACCTTTTCATCCTCTGCGCAGAGGCTTTGTCGGCCATGCTACAGAAAGCGCAGGAGGAAGGGCAGATTGAGGGAATTAAAGTCTGTAGAGAGGCGCCACGAATAAATCACTTATTCTTTGCTGACGATTCCCTTATCTTGATGCGGGCACAGAAGGAGGATGCTAGGGAATTGCAAAGGATTTTAGATGTGTATGAGAGAGCTTCAGGCCAGGTGATCAATAGGGATAAATCCTCGGTCCTGTTCAGCCCTAATACAAGCCAAGTGGATAAAGATCAAGTCCGAACTGAGCTATGCATCTCACAGGAAGCCAAGAATGAGAAATACCTAGGGCTACCTGTATCCATTGGCAAATCTCGCAAGAAAGCCTTCGGGTACATTAAAAGGAAGATCTGGTCGCGGATACAGGGGTGGCAAGAGAAGCTGTTGTCTAAGGCTGGGAAGGAGGTTCTTATTAAGGCGGTTGCCCAAGCTATTCCAACATATGCCATGTCGTGTTTTGACCTAACAAAAGGCCTCTGCGATGAGCTAAACTCCATGATAGGGCGGTGGTGGTGGTGCCAAAATGACAAAGAAAATAAAATCCATTGGTTGAGCTGGAACAAACTGACCTTACCAAAGAAGGAGGGGGGTCTGGGATTCTGTGATCTTCATCTTTTCAATCTAGCCATGCTTGCTAGACAGGCATGGAGAATCCTAACAAGCCCGGATACTCTTTGCAGTCAAGTTCTAAAGGCCAAATATTTCCCCAACAGTAATATTCTGCAGTGTAGGGCAAGGGAAGGGATCTCATATACTTGGAGAAGCATTTTGCAAGGAGTACAACTGCTAAAAGAGGGAGTGGCGTGGCGGGTGGGAAATGGCATGTCGCTCAACATTTGGTCTGACCCCTGGATACCAGCTGGAAGGACTCGCAGAACAACAACCCCCAGAGGTGCTTCAGTACTGACACGGGTGTCTGAGCTTATGAACCCGGCGACGGGCGATTGGGACGAGGCTTTGGTGAAGGACACCTTTTGGGAGTCGGATGCGAAAACCATTTTAGCCCCACAAATGGATGCAGAAGTGGAGGACTGGCCAGCCTGGAAGTTTGAACCAAAAGGGGTGTTCTCAGTTAAATCAGCTTATAAAGTGGCTCTGTGGAAGAGGGAACATGAGCAGGCAAGAGATGCCTCTGGGTCGGGGACGGAGAGGAGAGATGATGCCAGTTTTGACTGGAAGAAGATATGGCTGATTGAAGCTCCAAATAAAGTGAGGATGTTCGTGTGGCGCTTTGCGCACAACAGCTTGGCTGTTGGGAGGAACATAGCTCGGAGGGGTGTTAAACGTGACACAATTTGCCCGATGTGCAAGAGAGTTGATGAGGACTGTGGCCACCTCTTTCTGAAATGCAAAAAAGTGAAGGAGTGCTGGCGACTGATGAGTCTGGAGCAAGTGCGATCCAAACTTGTTAGTTGTCGGACGGCAAAAGAAACAGTGAAGATGATATGGAGCCTTGATGCAGGGATCCAGATGCAGGTTTGGGTTCTTCTGTGGCGTTGGTGGTCAGCAAGAAACAAAGTCAATGCAGGAGAAAGAAGAGCCTCGGGTCCAGAAATCTGTTACTTGATTGACTATTATGTTAAGGAGTTTGAAAAGCTTAAAAAAAACAAAATGCCAGAAGGGAGCGAAGGGATCCTGGAAGTGGGAACCCCCTCCGGAGGACATATACAAAATCAATACAGATGCTTCTTTCAAGGCCAATACACAGGAGAGCGGTTGGGGCTTTGTTGCGCGTAACAACAATGGTGAATTTCTGGAAGGGGCTGTGGGAGGCTGGAGAGAGTTTCGAGTCCCTTGCATGCTGAAGCACAGGCAGCGTTGATGAGCCTTCGTCGTGTTGCTGAGTTGGGAATGAGCCGGATTATACTCGAAACAGATGCAACAAACCTGCAAAAAGGGCTGACCTCAACAGAATTGGACAGGAGTGTCGACGGGTGTTTGCTCCGTCAGATCAGAAACTTCATTGCGGAGACGTTTGAGTATTGTGTGATCCGGGCGTGCCCAAGATCATGCAACAAAGTGGCTGATAGCCTAGCTCTGTATGGGGCGAGTGTTGTTTGCTCGGGTTCAGCGATGTTCATGAACCAAGTCCCCGCCTTTGTAACTGCCCTGGTCTCGGGCGATCTGCCCAGAGTCAATGGTTAATGGAAGACATGCTCTTCTCTATCAAAAAAAAAACCATCACCAGTACTACATCCAAAGGTTTATAGCAACTACCCACAGGGAGTCTAACTCGTGGCTTCTTTGTATCCAACAATTTAGTGGATGAATTCGGTACACTCCTATTTTACAGTGTTGCTCTCCGAGCGGCTTTTGTCACCTGGCAGATGGTTTCAGCAACCCACTCCATACCACTTTAATTACTCTCTATACTAAAGATAGATTCTTTTAGACTGATAATTTATGTATTATGATTTAAATATTTGAATTTTGTCTGTTCGCGAGAGATAGCACGTGCAGAAAATAGTCGCATGTCAATTTAGCCGGTACAGTTGAACTCAGTATAATCTTTACTACGATCTTCCTATTGACCCCATCTTAAAAAACGCATCGTTTAAAATTTAGTTACTGTAGACAGTACGAGTATAAACCAACAAAAAGCTGGTACGAGCCTAGCCTAAGTACATGGAGGATACATGGAAAATTGACTCAATAGAAGCTCAAATAGGGAAATTTTGCTAGATTATCGTAACCGTCCTCAACTGTGATATAACATCCAATTTACAAGAAATAATGCCGCATAACACTGCTGTCGTAGCTGAAACACATAAACCATTGAGTTAGTCTCTGTTTCACAATAAAAGTTCAAGTCTACCATATGCACACATTAATTAAGGAGATATAAAATCGAGAGAGGTTTTAAACCTTATCTATCCTTCTTAAATCAAATGCTCTACTCTCCAACTTATATGAGGTGGAAAAATCGCAATTAATAGAGTCTTGATTTTATCAATGGATATATATTAACTAGGAAAGTAACTTGGTGCCAATGTTAATTCAAGTGATTACAGACCTACTAGAAAAACATCAAAGATTATGTAGTCATGTTAGAAACTTCAAGGCATCGCAGTTTGCACCACATCATAAGCACATCTAGGCATCAAGCCAATAAGCCAACGGTACAGAACATTCTGATCATAGGTAGGGTAAGCATAGAGAGCAACTAGAGTATAAAGGATATCAGAACGACACAAAAAATAGCAGCAGTAGGCCTATTTCTAGGTATTCTTCTCACCGCAGATGTTGATTTCAGAAGTAGTCCATCATAGCATGCAGCCATCCTTTCCTGGAGGCCAGCCCAAAGATATGAAATGCAGCACAGAATCCTGCCACTAACAAAACGATAGCAATTGAGTCTGTCATAGGCCAAAATATAGATGCCTTTTCTTAAAATTGTATGGAACATGATGAGGAGATATTGAAGGCCAAGGATGTTGTAGGCCATCATTTCGGAAATTAACTTGTATTGGTACTATATATTCATAAGTAGCACTAGGCATTTCAAAGTGATCATTAGCGCTCAGATATTTTGAGCTTCATTTTAGCAACTTCCTGAATAAGAGAATATATACCCTGGATCCTCGGCGTAGCCACCGGGGGAGCTTAGTGAGGCTTGAGCCTCACCTCCCTCGGTGGCAATTTTGTATATGGTAAAAATAGAGAGAAAAAGAGAGAGATTAACAAACCCAAAGAGAAACTAACTCTCCTTGATGCAAAGGTTAACAATAAGCATAAAATTAAAGAAGACGATGACAAGGAGGAGGAGGAGAAGAAGTGAAAATCATAAAAATTAAAGAAGAGCTAATCAATCAATCAAAGAAAGAAAGAAAGTGAAATAATATATGTAAATCATAAAATTAAAGAAGAAGAGGAGGAGGAGTAGTGAAAATCATAAAATTAAAGAAGAGATGATCAATTAAAGAAAAAAGAAGAAAGAAAGTGAAATATATATGAATCTTCTTGAGTCCGGCGATGACGGTAGAGAACTCGATGAACCTCTAGTTGATCTTCTCCCTCCGCCGCCGCTCCGTGATGATGTGGTCCTGCACATGCCCTGAAGGCACCGCCGCCGCCAAGCCCCCCATCGTGAAAATGATAAAAAAAAACATTGGATAGAGTGTGGAAAAGATGCCGTCTTTTGTTTTTATTGTCTCGTTATTTAAATTAACTTAATTATGATATGTTTCATATGATCTAAATTTTCATTGTCATTCATAATTTTCTATTATATCACTAATTTTAATATGTTTTATACATAGGTGACTTATCACTACTCCGCACTCATGTCGCTTTCTATTATGGAGGTACCTATTTTCTATTTCTCTATTTTTCATTATTTGTCTCTATATAATTTATAATTTCTATATGAATTTGAAATTTTATAAGAGTAAAAGACTAATTTTGTGCCAACTTATTTTAGACTTATAAATAGTTTAGCCTACTCTCAATTTTATTTCTGGCTTCGCCACTGCCTTGGATTACAACGAAAGAAATATCCCGGTTTCAGTTCCATCATTAGTTGTGTGGTATATATTACTGCTTATATCATGGGAAAGCCACTACATATAACACAGCATCCGTATCAATTAATGATGGTTAGACCACGCATGTCTTATATATATTTTTGAAAAATGGTCTGAAGACTGATGACAAAAAAAAACAGAGGAAGCGATTATGCAGAAGGAAATTACATGCTTATTCACACGGAAAGCAACTACTTGAGTGACTTTGGAAGGGCACGCAACTTCTTGTAATCTTTCTTAACCATGGCACACGTTCTTAGAATTCTTGCTTTGCGAGAACTTTCCTCTCATTTAGTCCGACTTGACCTTCTTGTAATCTTTCTTAACTATGGCACACGTTCTTAGAATTCTTGCTTTGCGAGAACTTTCCTCTCATTTAGTCCGACTTGACCTTCTTGTAATCTTTCTTAACCATGGCACACGACTGAAGACTCAGTAGTTCGTTGCTGCACCTTGTGATCGACATCTGAAAGTGACTTTCCTTTCGTTTCCTATTCCGGTGACCTTGACTTCGAGTTTTCAAAGCCATCCTAGTGAAGTGAAAGCGACGGTGATATTGTTTTTCCTTTGTTCTCGAGGTGTAGTTCCATAGGAGATGAATAAAATTGATATATATATGGTGCTAGCCTGAACGCATCCTCCTCGTCGAACTCTGAAATACACACAGACTAATGGCTTCCGCTGGTTACCTGCTTCCCCTCTTCATACTAACACTCCACTCGCTAGTCGCATCCACACCCCATGGTAATGCCACAGCATCTCTGTGCCATGCAGACCAGGCAGCAGCACTCCTCCAACTAAAGCAATCCTTCTTATTCGATTACTCCACCACGACCCTCCCGTCATGGCAAGCAGGCACCGACTGCTGCCGCTGGGAGGGCGTCGGCTGTGATGGCGCTTCCGGCCATGTCACTGTTCTCGACCTTAGTGGTTATGGCCTGTACAGCTACAGCCTTGATGCTGCGCTCTTCAACCTCACCGCACTCCGCCGCCTTGACCTCAGCATGAATGACTTTGGAGGATCCCGCATTCCGGCCTTTGGTTTTGAGAGGCTCTCCATGCTCACCCATCTCAACCTTTCTTATTCAGGCTTCTACGGCCAGATTCCGATTGCCATCGGCAAACTCACGAGTCTCGTATCATTGGATCTCTCTTCGCTTCATTATAGCGATGGTGCTGAAATAGACAATCTCTACGCTATTGTTGACAGCTATAACCTTTTGCTGTTACAAGAGCCCAGTTTCAAGACCCGAGTGGCAAATCTTAGCAATTTGAGGGAGCTCTACCTCAAGTGGACATATCTGGTAGCGGAGAGGAGTGGTGCAATGGTCTAGGTAAAGCTGTCCCTCGTCTTCAGGTTCTTAGCATGGTATCCTGCAAGCTGCATGGTCCTCTCCATTCCTCCATGTCAAGTCTCCACTCCCTTACCATGATCAACCTCAACCTTAATGGGGGAATTTCTGGTGTGGTTCCTGAATTCTTTGCGGACTTTCACAATTTAAGTGTTCTTCAAATCGGCTATAATGATTTCAGTGGATGGTTTCCTCAGACAATCTTTCAACTCAAGAATCTAAGAGTGCTTGATGTGTCAGAAAATGATCAACTCTCGGGGAATTTACCAAAATTTCCAAGTGGGTGTTCTTTGGAGACTTTGAATCTACGGTCGACTAATTTGTCTGGTGTCAAGCTGAGCTCTTTCAGCAACCTCATGTTTCTGAGGGAGCTTGGAATTGATGGAGGATCAATTTCTATGGAGCCTCCCTATTTATTATTCAACAAGCTCAACTCTTTGCATAACTTGAAACTCTCTTTTACGAAATTTTCAGGGAAGTTAGGATCATCTTTCTCATGGATTAGTAACCTTAAGAACTTGACAAGCTTGAAACTCTCTGATTGCTATTCCTCCAAGACAATGCCCCCTTGGATTGGCAACCTCACGAACTTGAGAAGCTTGGACATCAGTGACTGCGTCTTCTTTGGGCAAATACCACCATCAATTGGTAATCTCAAGAAGCTGAGATCCTTGAGAATCTATGGTTGTGCCTTCTCTGGGACAATACCATCTTCAATTGGCAATCTCAAGAAACTAAGAAGCTTGGAAATCTCTTATAGTCTTTTATCTGGTCCAATAACACCAGCAATTGGAGATCTCAACACATTGATGGTACTAGTATTAACGGTTTGCAGTTTTTCTGGCAGAATACCAATTACAATTGTAAACTTGACTCAACTGATTTATTTGGACCTTTCGCAGAATGACCTTACCGGTAAGATTCAATTCATAGCCCAAGTGTTCTCTCAAATCCTCTTGAGATAGGCATCAAATGGACCCATGCATCTCATTGTCATGAGTCATTACTCATGAATAATATTTGTAATATTAGCCCCTAAGTTATATATTAAAGGGGAGTATATCAAGAAGCTGACTTTACAAACCCCAAGTAAGGCTTTCATCCTTCCCTAACAAAAGAGAATAGAGAACATCGATGGAGCAAAAATGTAACTATGTGCAAGTTATTATTGGTACTAGTATGCGCACACGTGTAATACATAGTACTGTATAATGGTCTTATGAGAATATCATGCAGATATTGAATGGACACAATTAATTTGTGATTCACTACATTCATATAGGAGTATTGATGATTCATAAACGTCAAGTGTTTTCTCTCCTGAATATATAATCAATTTGAGTTTTAAGGAGGGAGCAATTATAATTAATGAGCCAATTAAGGTGAGTCAAGACGAGGGACGGCAGGACCAACTCTAAACATTGGTGTTAGATTCAACCAGTCGAACGGTCATACATTATTCGGGAAAAATGGGCGTACTTAGCAAAGAACAAACCCTCCATTTCTGTAATATTATAGATATAGAAAACTTATAAATTTTTTGATATTAATTTTCATCCAAATGGAATTTATTAAGAACCATAAGTATTGACTAAAAATGGAACAAAGTCCCCAATGCAAATTTTAGTCAACATGGCATTGAAAATAAATGTACATTACCTCCCCAACATGAAAAACGAACAACAGTTCCCCAACATGGCATTGAAGAACATGATTCCTTTTTTAATATTTTAATTGATAGCATGAAAAAGTGATCGTTTCATTCATTTTAATTGAATAGAGGAGACATACCTTTAACATTATAACATAATAAAGTATTGTTGCACAAATTGTTCACCATTGGCTTATCGCTCATAGACACCAACATTAAATGTTAGTTGTTCATAATACTGGATAATAACAAGGTTATCTTGATATTTTTTTAACCATTCTATAGGAAATATGTCTCCTTTGTTGGGATTCATGCTTTTGTTATATAGAATATGCATCGAGTATTCTACACTACAATGTTAACATAGAATCATGTTCACTCATCTGCAGGAGAGATTACAACGTCTCTATTCACTCTTCCAGCATTGATACAATTGGATCTTTCATCAAACCAACTTTTTGGACCTATACAAGAGTTTGATACATTATCGTCACCCTTGACGATTGTTAGTTTGAGTAAAAATCAATTTAGTGGACAAATCCCTACATCATTCCTTCGACTCACAAGTTTGGTGATTCTGGATCTTAGCTCAAACAACTTAACAGGCTTAGTACAACTCAACTCATTTTGGAGATTACGAAAGCTTGCTCAATTGTCTCTCTCAAACAATAAGTTGTCTGTCATGGATGGAGAAATCAGTAAATCCACATTACCCTTAATGCCTAAACTCTGGGGGTTAGATCTTGCGTCTTGCAGCATGACAACAATTCCAAGCTTCTTGATGCATGTTGAATATATTATTCAATTGGACCTTTCGTGCAACCAAATTCATGGGACTATACCCAAATGGATATGGGAGACATGGGATGATAGCCTTACAAGTTTGAATCTTTCACACAACATATTCACAGATATGCAACTCACTTCATATGTTCTCCCAAACAGTCGTTTGGGATCTCTTGATCTCAGTTTCAATAGACTTCAAGGCCAGATCCCGATGCCAAACCTGTTGATAACGGTGAGCTATCCTGGTCAAGTCTTGGACTATTCAAATAATAGATTCTCTTCTGTTATGTCAAACTTCACCTTGTATCTTAGCCAAACTGTGTATCTCAAGATGTCCAAAAATAATATAAGTGGGAATTTACAGCATTCAATTTGCAATTCAACCAAGCTCGAAATCCTCGACCTAGCATATAACAATTTTCGCGGGCTGATACCATCCTGCCTGATTTTTAGATAAAGGAATAAACATTCCGGCCTCCAACATTCACAAGTGAATGAGTACAGCCATTTACGACACCCACAAATAGCACTAAGGCCACTCTTAAGATAGCCCCTTGGATGTATTAAATTTGAGGGAGAATAGCTTCGAAGGAAAGTTACCTTACAATATTGCAAACCAATGCAATCTTAAGACAATAGATTTAAATGGCAATAAGATTCAAGGGCAGCTGCCTAGGTCACTTTCTAACTGCTCTGAATTGGAGGTTCTTGACATTGGAAATAATCAAATTGTTGATACATTTCCATCTTGGCTGGGAAAGCTTTCCAATCTTCGTGTCCTCGTCCTAAGATCCAACCAGTTTTTTGGCTCAGTAGATGATGCTCTCGGAGATGGCAAACTTGAGGAATACTTCTCAAGCTTACAAATCATTGATATTGCCAATAACAGCTTCTCTGGTAATTTGAATGCAGAATGGTTTGAGAGGTTGAAACATATGATGGCAAAGGTCAACGACACAACAACGATCATAAGTTATCAAAACTCATCGTTTTACTACCAAGATACTGTCACTATCACAAACAAAGGGTTAGACATGACATTTGAAAGGATCTTGACTGCCTTAACCGCAATTGACTTCTCAAATAATGCATTGGATGGTGCCATTCCTGAATCAGTCGGAAAACTTGTCTCACTACATGTGCTGAACATGTCACACAACGCCTTCACAGGAAATATCCCACCACAACTCGGTGAGGTGAGTCAGCTGGAATCACTAGACCTGTCCTGCAACCAGCTTTCTGGGGATATTCCGCAAGAGCTAACAGATCTCACATTTCTTGCCACCCTGAACTTGAGTAAAAACGACTTGGAGGGAAGAATACCACAATCACGTCAATTTGCGACATTTGAAAACAGTTCATATGAAGGGAACGCAAGGCTTTGTGGACCACCCTTGTCCAAACAATGTGGAAATCCGAGTGAGCCAAATAAGGCAGAAGCAAACATTTCCAGAGATAATATCGATGTTGTACTGTTTCTCTTTGTTGGTTTGGGCTTTGGCGTCGGATTTGCAGCAGTGATTCTGATTAAATGGGGTCGCATTGGCAAATGGCCTCAAATTGTAAGCATTTCACGATGGTGATACGAAGGCACTAGATTGTCTGTAAGCGAAAGTATGTAGATTGTCTGTAAGCGAAAGTATGTGTTCCTGCAAGGGAGCAATGAGTTGAGATATTGTAGGAAGATGAAGTATTCCTGCAAGGGAAGTATGTGTTCATGCTTGTACGCTATTGTTAGCACATCTGATTTGGATACTTATACAGCAATAATAAGACAAATATTATTCAATTCCCAATTTTTTTTAGATAAAGGATATAATATCCGGCCTCTATATCCACTTGGGATATACACAGCCAAAAGATACACAAGCTCTTAGGCTCAAAGTCTCAACATTGATGATTACACAACAACAAGAAAGAGCGCTTAAGGACTATGAAAAAGCTAGAAAGACTAAGCTTCAGCACTTCTTCGTCCTTGCTTTCAACCAAGCCCCTAACCTCCTCCAACTGAACCACCCAAACTCCGGTCTACTTTGCGTGAAGAAACCTCCGAGGCGACGCCTCCAAAGAAGCGACGAGGGTCGCCGACGCCGCCCGCCTCATTGAGACAAGGCTTTCACCTGGAGAAAAGAGTACATGAGGACTATGTAGTGCCATGACAACCCTTCAGGAAGGAAAATGACATCCAAAGGCGTCATAGTTGTCGAGACCGGTATGAACACCGGCACGGCTTTCGCCAGCACCTCCACAGCATCCCATGCACTACACACACACAAAAGACCGCCACCATCACACCGGGGTTCTAGGCAACAATCCAAATCCAAACTCCCGTGCCCAAACGATCGCTGCCAATTCTACGGCTGCTGCTTGGGATCGCGGTACCCGGCATCTACGAGGACCTTCTCCTTAATGGCGAGCTCAATGTCGTGATCGACCATCATCTCGATGAGCTGCTGGAACCCGACATTGGGCTTCCACCCGAGCTCCCTCCTCGCCTTGGCTGAATCCCCCTTGAGGCTGTCCACCTCGGCCGGGCGGAAGTACTTCTTGTCGATGACCACATGGTCTTTCCAGTCCAGCCCGGCCTACCCGAAGGCGGCCTGCAAGACTTCCTCAACGCTGTGAGATTCGTCGGTGGCGACGACGTAGTCACCGGGCTTGTCCTGCTGTAGCATGAGCCACATTGCCTTGACGTAGTCCCCGGCGAAGCCCCAATCTCTGGAGGCGGAGAGGTTGCCGAGGAAGACCTTGGTCTGGAGGCCAACCTTGATGCGGCCGACGGCGTGGGTGATCTTGCGGGTGACGAAGTTCTCGCCGCGGCGGGGGGACTCGTGGTTGAAGAGCACGCCGAAGCAGGCGAAGAGGCCGTAGGCCTCGCGGTAGTTGACGGTGTACCAATGCGCAGCCAGCGCGCCCACCCACTCCATCCATTGCTTTGCCCACCCAGCGCCACCGCCACACCATCCTCACGCCCAAACCAACGACGGCTCCGCTCAACGCCGACCTCTCCTTCACTCCCACCGGATCCGCCGCGCCGCACGACGCAGATCCGCCGAGCCGCCACCGGCCTCGCCCTTCGGCGTTGCGGCCACCGCAGACTCTTCCTACCCCACCTCTCTCGCCTTCTTCCTCCATCGCCTCCAAGCCGGTTCGCGACCCTCACCGTCGGGCCTCAACACCGCCACCGACCGAGTTCAACCAGATCCGGCCGAGGCGCACGCCAAGGCCTTCAAACCGCGTCGCAGACGAGACACGGCCGGGCTGCAGGGCGCCGCCGCACAACCCCGACACATCTCGACGCGAGCGACAACACCACCACCACGCCCCCGCAGCCTCCACCGGTCACCGCCACCCACTCCACTCAACCTCCGCCGGCGACCACCACAGGGGCCCTGCCACCTCGAGCCCAACGCCCAGATCTGGAAGACGTCCAGATCCAGACCCGAGAGCCCCGCCGCCGCCTTCCTAGCACCCGCACAAGCCCGGCGGCGTGCTCCAGCGGCGGCAAGGTGGAGAGGGGAGGTAGGGGAGAGCCGACGCTGGGGCGCTGGGAAGGGGAGGTAGGGGACTGACGGCGCCCCTGGTCCTTCCCATTCAATTCCCAGTGTACATTGCCAACAGCTAATCGTCCCTAATTAAGGCCAAAATCATCATCATGCACTCCAGGCGTTTGTCAAGGACACAACCAGAGCTCTATGGTAAACAGAAGAGATGGGGATAAGTAACCAAAATTCGATAGCAACTCCAGGCGCTTGTCAAGGACACTGTACAAGAAGACCTCTATGCCGCCGCGGCGTCGGTGGCGAGGTCCCAGCCGGAGATCCCCAAACACCTCCACCTCCAAGAGATCCAAGAGATCCCCAAACACCTCTGCCTAAGACGCCTCCCGTCGCCACCGGGAGCCCGTCGGCTCGGGAACAAGGAACAAGGAATATAAAGGTATTTTTTCTTTTCCCCTTTTCTTTTATATTTTCATTAGTGTCAACTGTTGTAATCACAGAAGATTTTCCAAACTGTTCGCTGGCTGGTTTCACCTAAAAATCAGTTAAACTTCGCTACATGACCATATTCGAGATTAGTTATCCGATTAGGTTTTAGGATTCACCAACCTTCAATCAAAGATTTATATGGACAGAGGACACCAAAGACCAAATAATCAATGAAAGGTGAATGTACTATCGGTGTGACCTAATTTTTCTATAACACTTTAAACAAGGTAAAGAAGTTGTAAGACCATTAGATGGCAGCCTCATGTTGGTGATGAGCATTTGATTTTTTTATACTTTGATGTCATTATTTCAGTTTGATTTTGTGCTTTGAATACCTGGTATTTGCTGTCAGAGTGACGACCATCAGCTTGGCTGACGATTAGACCCACTGTGGTGTGCGGTAATATCGGCCCGTAGTTAACGGTAGCTATTTTTCAGAGGTCTTTTGAAAGTTTTGGGCTGTCACCTAGTGCGGTAGTATCGACACTGGAGTTGCATTATGATCGACGAGGAATGGTTTGACACTACTACAGAAAAGATCATCACAGACGGTTCAAAAACGTCATTACAGACGGTTTTGTGAACCGTCTGAATTTATGGGTCAGTAATAATACGAGGTCATCACGAGCGGTTTTGAATCGTCAGGTAAAATATCACTGAGCGGTTTTTAGTTAAGAACCGTATGTGATATTTACATATCACGACGGTTCTAAACTAGAACCGTCGTGATAATTATATATCATGACGGTTTTTAACTAAAAACCGTCAGGATTATAACTATCACTGAGCGGTTTTATTTAAAACCGCTCGTGATATTCCCTTCAACTCCTAAACCTATTTCATTTATTGGCTAGCCTCATGAATGCTAGCCATGCCCTCTCAAACAAGCAGATAAACATGTACATGTATATATATACAATTCACATCTCAATTCATTTCACAAACATAAAACATCCAATTCACATCGCACTTTATTTCACAAACATAAAGCATCCATTTCGCAAATCAATTAATTGAAATGAAAAAAATATCCATTAACAAATACACAATTACAAAAGATCTACATTGCATTTTCAGTTAGATGGTAATATTGCATTTTTTATTGCTCTATTACTCCGAAATCGAGGTCTTGCGTAAGGAACAGATCCATAATAAATGGACTTGTCAGGCTGCACAAGCTATACTTGGATGGTGCATGATTACCATTCAAGTATTGCTTGTGCAGCTAACAAGTTCGTTGATTATAGATCTGTTTCTTTCGCGAGACCTCAATTCCGGAGTGATAAGAGCAATAAAAAATCATTGTGCGTAGTGGAACTCTCCATCTGATCTTATGAATTTAGACCACAAAAACCAAGCGCAATTACACCTTGTAAATCAAGTCTTGGACTATTCAAATAATAGATTCTCTTCTGTTATGTCAAACTTCACCTTGTATCTTAGCCAAACTGTGTATCTCAAGATGTCCAAAAATAATATAAGTGCGTATCTCAAACTTCACCTTGTATCTTAGCCAAACACATGTTGCCCGGATCCTGCTGGTGGCACTGCAAAAAATAGAATGTGTTAATTCAAGAGGTAGTACTACCAAGTGTTGTATAGGATTAACTAATGTGTACTAGCAAATACCCAAAAATTACGAACATGTTTCAAGGGCTTGGCCCCTTTCGTCGAGCCACGTGTCTCTGCAACGTACGTGGCAAACGACCTTCATTATTCGAAAAAGTTAGATTAGTCATTCAGAAGGAAAGAAAGAGTACAATGTAGTTATGTATGGAGAAAATGTACTTACCTATCGAGTATTTGGGCAACAGCTATGTAGTCGTATTTGTTCTTACTTAGAGAATCAAGGTATATAGCCTTGTTCCATTTTGGTATAATTACAATTAAAATCCAATGGAAGTGCTCATTGTATGGCATAAGAACAAATTCCTTATCGCAGTGAGCCAGCAGTGTTGATGTAATATAAGTCTCGACGAAGGCTGCATCCTCCTTGATGGTATCAATGGCGACCAAGCGTGGGTCCAAGAAACCAATTGGTGATTTCGATGATCTAGCTTGGGTCAGCATGAATCTATATATATACACAGAAAAGCAACAAATTATATATGACATATATTGGTATTTCATGAGCAGAGATCGTGATTGTACAGACTTACGGCCCAAAGATCGAGCGAGTGAGGCGTCGAGAGCGTTAAGCGTGAAAAGATCAAATATATCCTCAAAGGTCACCGCGAAGACACATTCTTGAATTTCATGGTGGAAATGATCCCGGCTGAATTTGACAATGATGCCTGAGCGCCATTCTTCCTGTGGCTTATTGGACTGTTCGATATACCAAGCGTGTAATGTTTGGCAACCAAGTCCTAGGGTTAGGAGGTGCTCTTCCGGGATTATCATCGGCTCGCTTAGCACAAATTTGCGGTCAATGGCAGGTATGGGATATCATCATCATCCTTCTTTGGTTTGCCCTCGCCATCGCCACCGTGTGGTCGACTTCATGGTAGTCGACTGTAAAGGTAGCTCTGGTGCAAGTTGCTTTGGCAAGAATAGCACCCATGGAGATAGCACCGGTGTAGGTAGCGGTGCTGGAGACGAGTCTTGTGGAGATGGCACCAGTGCATGTAGCTCTGGTTCGCACTACCCTTTTGGTCCTGCCACAATTGAAGAAGCCTCCAAGGAGATGTCACTTTTGGACCACTGGATGAATGTTCCAATGGCCGGCCCTAGAGTCACGATCTCGTCGTTGGGGGGCTTCGGTAACGGGATGACCTCACAATTGATATGCACACCATTCACATTAACTTTTGCGAAGCCTGGCACTAAAGCTTGACCGTGCACCATGGCCCCGATACCAGACGGATATGCCTGGCCCCAAGCAGCGTACAAGAGAACGGAGGCACATCTCACTTGGAGACTGCACTTCGTAGGCTCCTACATAACAATACAAAATTAGCTACTCGAATAGGCCTATCAATGGAGCAAGCATTCGAGAGATAATAATTATTACCAGGATGTCATCCACAAGAAATCTGGCCTCGCTTTCCATCGGATTGGACGCGTAACTACTTGGACGGTTCTGCGGGCTAGCTAGCACAGCGGCGGCAGTGGCCTGCTGATTTTCTGTATGTCTCCGCACCTCATCTCTGACATAATCAGCCAGCTCCTCTCTAAGAGATGCCTTGATCTCTTCTCGTAGCCATGCCTCACGCTCGGCTTTGGTTCTCTTCCTACGCCGATACATTTCGAGTCATCTTGGAAACCATATTTCCAAGGAACGTAAAGCCCAAGGCCTCTCGTATGACCCGGGTGCTCCTTGTTTCCCAGGGCCGCGGAGAGCATATCATTCTCCCTTGTTCCCTGCATTGATCCTAGGGTAGATTCAAAACTCAGCTCTTCCCGCAAGAGCACGACATGTCATTTCACTTCGTACAAAGTTGTGGAGTAATTACAAGCTACATAGTTCGATCGATATCTTACTGTATTGGGACACTTGCTGGTCTGCAGGGTTTCGAAAGGAGACATCCCTCAATGTCATTGTAGATGACCTTGCTCTAATCCAATTTCGAGCGCGGTCATCCAGGATATTGGCAAATGGTGGGGCGATGTCCTGTGCTAGTTCATCCTCCCTCCTCCACTGCGGGATTTTACCCGCATACCCAGCTGTGCCAAGTCTGTGAGGGTGTGTGTTTTTTGCCTGGAGGGCCTTGTGCACCGCACTTGTACTTTTGAAATCTTCGGTCATCTTCATCGCCTTGAACTCTTCCCATTGTGGTTCCAGGAATGGGTATTTATGAAAGGGTGTTTCGTCCGTCTCCACGTAGTCCTTGACAAGCGTGCTCTTGAAGTTCTTCCATGCTTTGCACGCTGCTAGCAAGGTTTGTCGTTGCATGGTGTCTTGGTGTTCTTCTGGGATCTCGAATGATGCCAAAATTTCGGTCATCAGCTCATGTTTCCGAGTCTCAGGCACGCTCTTCCACGAATTGAATGTGATCTCAATTCGTTCTCGTGCAACTATTCCGACCATTCTTCGGAATGCGCTTACTGCTTTGGGAAGAAGGAGAGGGGTCCCAGATCCATCAACCTCTGTGATGGTAAATCGGCCCTCAGGCTTCTTCGATAGCCCTCTTCCTTGACATTTTGATTTTGGAGCGGACGCATCCGGCGATGATGTTGAAGAATACGCGGGTGACATGTTGGCCTTCTAAACATGTTTCAAGTTACATATTAACAAAAATAGTAGCCTTCTGCACTTAGCTAATAACAAAAACTAACTAGTAGGCACAATAGTAATTCATTGAGAGAAGGAACAAAAACTAACTAGTAGCCTTCTGCCTGCTAATTCTTTGAGAGAAGGAACAAAAACTAACTAGTAGGCACAATAGTACTTCATTCCTACATAAGTTTGCTTCAAGTACAAAGGAAAGTGCACATGCCCACAAAAACCTAATCCCTTACCCGAGGGAGGAGGATGGTGACGGGCTCAAGGGAGGAGGCGGCGGCGGGCTCGGGGACGGCGATGGGCCCGAGGGAGGAGGATGGCGGCGGGCTCGGGGATGGCGATGGACCGAGAGGAGGAGGACAGCGACGGGCTCGGGGGGCGGCGGGCTCAGGGACGGCGATGGGCTCGGGATGGCGACGGACACGAGGAGGAGGCTAGCGGCGGGCTCGGGGCGGCGATAGGCTCGAGGACGGCGATGGACCTGAGGAGGAGGACGCCGGCGGGCTCGGGGGCGGCAGCGGCGACGAGAGTGCGAGGAGGCAATGGCGGCGACGGCGAGGACGGAGGTCCGAGGAGACAGATCGGGAGAGCACACAGCGAGATTTAGATCTATAACTGCAGCATATGCGCAAAATCCTAGCCAGAGGGCATTTATAGGGAGGCTTATTACAGACGGTTCTCAGTTTAGAACCGTCTGTGATAACATCATCACAGACGGTTCTAAACTTAGAACTGTCTGTGATAATAAATATCACAGACGGTTCTAAACTGAGAATTGTTTGTGACAATGATATCATAGACGGTTCTAAATTGAGAATCGTCTGTGATAATGATATCATAGACGGTTCTAAACTGAGAACCGTCTATGATAAGCACTTGCCCCCAGCAGTTGTTAATATAAACACACCAACCAGCATTCAATAATATAAACACCAACCAGCATTCAATAAGACCTCACAGTGTATTTCTTTACAACAGCTGGGTGTATTTCTTTACAACAGCCCAATGAATATAGAGATACATTTGTATGACTCATTCTCAAAATTCACCTATATATCACACATTTTGACATATACATCACATACATGCATTGTTATATACATAAATGGAAATGCCCACATATATGTCACACATTCTCATTCCACTAGCTTATTTCCTTTAAACATTAGCCCTTCATGATGATCAATGCGTACGTAACTAGTTTCATCACGTTGTTCGTCGTTGACCCTTATGCCATTTCCAAAAGGAGGTAACTCGTTAAATTGATTGTATTCTTCCTCGTCCACTACATTCTCTACTCCGACAATTCTCCTATTTCCATGAAGAACTACATGGCGTTTCTTATTTGCTGGGTCGGTTACATAGAAAACTTGAACAACTTGGTTGGCGAGTACGAATGGTTCGTCTTTGTACCCGACACGTTGGAGGTCCACGGTAGTGACACCGTACTTGTCAACCTTCACCTGTGGGAGATGCACCCAATGGCAGCGAAATAAGGGGATCTTGAAAACCATGTAGTCGAGCTCCCAAATATCTTCTATGAACCCATAGTATGAGTTCCTCGACCCATCGGTATTGAACACATCTATGCAGACACCGCTGTTCTGGTTAGTGCTCTTTACATCCTGAGACTGTGTATAGAATATGTACCCATTTATGTCATATCCTTGCCATGTCACAACTGTAAATGTCGGCCCTTTTGCCAACCATATCAGCGTCTTACTTGGCGAGCTCCTAGCAATTTGCTCTTTCAACCATTGGTGGAACCGACTGTTGTGTTGCCTCATGATCCAAACATCCGGCCGCTCCAGATTTTGTTGCCGAAGCACATCCTTTGCTGGTCGACATAAGGCGCCACTTCAGTCATGTGTTGCAAGACCGTGAAATGGGCTTGAGTACACGTGTCCAGATCTGAAGTGATTGCTTTCCTTCCGATAGTTTCGATACCCTTCAGCCTCCCCTCATGACGAGATTGAGGCACACCTATCGGTTGAATATGAGCCATATAATCGACACAAAACTTAATGACCTCTTCGCTTGCATAACCTTCGACGATGCTGCCTTCCGGCCAAGATCGATTCCGTATGTAGAACTTGAGAATTACCATGAACCTCTCAAATGGGTACATGCTACGTAGGAATACAGGCCCGTACATTTTTATCTCCCACACAACGTGAACAATGAGATGGACCATGATATCGAAAAACGAAGGAGGGAAATACATTTCAAGATGACATAGAGTCATCACCACCTCGTCCTGCAGAGCATCTAGTCCTTCGGGATCGATGACCTTCTGAGCAATTGTGTTAAAGAAATAATATAGCCTCATGATTGTCTCTTGGACTTTGATCAGCAAAATATTTCTAATTGCAATAGGGAGCATCTGTGTCATCAGCACATGATAACCATGAGACTTCATGCCATTTAACTTCAAATCTTGCATCGAAACAAGTTTCTTCACGTTGCCGGAGTAACAAGACGGAACTTTGACACCATGCAAGCATTGGCACGGTTACATCACGTAGGGGGAAGGTACGTTCGTCCATTATCAGTGCATGTCGGTGCTAACTTAGGCCTGATGTCCATATCAGCCAATTCAAGCCATGCGTTGACGCTGTCCTTTGTTTTATCACGAATGTTCAGTAAGAGACCAATCAAGCTGTCACATACATTCTTTTCTACGTGCATGACATCGATGCAGTGTCGAACATCTAGGTACTCCCAATAAGGTAAGTCCCAAAATATTGATCTTTTCTTCCAGGTGTTCTTCTCATGAGCCCTCAATTTATGTCCCTTTCCGAGGACAACATCTAAATCCTTCACCATATTATGAACCTCTTTTCCCCTTAAATGCCTTGGAGCTGAACCGTCTTCCTTCTCTCTATCAAATTGTTTCTTCATCTTGCGGTATGGGTGAGCCCTTCGAAGGAACCGGCGGTGACGCATGTAGACGGTTTTGCGTGAGTGTTTCAGCTACACACTCTGGTACCATCTAAACAAGGGTACAAGCTTTGGCACCCTTTGTACTATGGCACGATAGGTTACCAACGGCAGGATAATCATTTATGGTGCGAACAATAAGGAGCGTAAAGTGAAGTTCTCTCATTTGTATGCATCCCATATCTGCACCCCTTCGCTCCACAATACTTTTAGATCTTCCACCAACGGTGCTAGGTACACATCTATATCATTCCCAGTTGCTTTGGCCCTTGGATAAGTATTGATAGCAAAATATACTTCGCTTCATACACAACCAAGGAGGAAGGTTATAGATGCAGAGAGTCACGGGCCATGTGTTATGTCACCGCTCATGCTCTGAAAGGATTCATTCCATCTGCACTCACCCAAACCTTATATTCCTTGGTTCTGCACCAAGTCTACAAGACTCCTATCAATGTTTCTCCATCGGCGGAATCAGCAAGGTGTCTTAGCATTCCATCCTTCTTGCGCTCCTCCGAGTGCCAACGCAGCAGTTTTGCCTCCTTTGGATTTGCAAAAAACCTTTTCAAATAGGGAATTATAGGAAAATACCATGCAACCTTAGTAGGAGGTCCTTTCTTCACCTCTGTTCCCTCGCTGTCATCTGATTGATTGTTACGTTTGTATTGGGATGCGTTGCACACCAGACATACATGCATGTTTTCATACTCTTTACAGTACAGGATACAGTCGTTCAGACATGCATGTATTCTTTCTACTTCCATTCCCAACGGACAACGAACCTTCTTGGCTTTATACGTGGTTTTAGGCAACTCATTTCCCTCCGGAAGCATGTCCGCTAAAAGACCTAGCAGCGCCGTGAAACTCTTGTCGGACCAACTGTTCCTTGCCTTCAATTTCAACAGTTCAAGCACGGCCGACAACCTCGTGTACTTTGACCTATAGCACGTGAACAAAGGTTTCTCCGAGTCCTCCATCAACTTAGTATTAAAAATTAAATTAATTAATTATTACAACATATATACCGGCCACATGCATTGAGGCTTAATTTGCTAGCTTAATTCATATTATAAACACAACAGCTATTATATAACCAATTAACAATTTTGCAAACCATCTTCAATAACGCTCACCAATTACTTAGATCTAAATTGTAATGCAAAGAAAAATAAATTTTATTACTAACCATATCTAGAGCTATCAGGAAAGTATGAATCTTCAAAGCTCAATCTTTGCCTCCTCCCACCAAATTAATTGGCCTGAAATCGCCTAGCTTGTCTCCTAAGCGAAAGAGTGCAGCACCGGCTAGATCTGGATCGAAATGAAGACAGATGCGGTTCTGAGCAGTGCAATAAATGCCTAGCTCATTATCAGGTGTAGTAGCAGTTTATAAAATCGCAGCGTTGGCCTAACTGTTTTGGTCATGTCTTTGAGGATGGAGTGTCTTATGATGCCTGTGGAGCCATATGAAAGTCACACTTTGAAAAGCATGCAAGTGTGTGAAATGTAAAATCCATTATATGTGGGTTACCAGGTTTTCCCATTTGTAAGTGGTATGATCCACTGAGAGTTTGGTGTGAACTAAAAGACTCCACTATAAACATTTGTATGTGAAGAGAGAGATAACACTTGAGAGATAAGATTAGGGTTTCCTTGTGTTGCAGCCTTTTTGTATGTGCTCTAGGGTTAGAACTCTACCATTTTGAGAGAGTGGTTGTAAAACATTTCCCTCCACATGAAATGAACATCTAAAGTTTGTTCAAGTGAGTTATGCCATGGATCATTCTTTGTACTTTTGATTTGCTTAGCTTTCTTTTTTCGTATTCTCTCTTCTTGATCTTTCTTGGTATCAAGGATGTGTAAGAGGTGAAGATATCTCTTGGAGATCAGATCCTATCTATCTAGGCGCCTTCTAGAGGAAGTTATTGAGTTTATTGAGTTTTTTTTAAGTTTTTCTTAAGAGAGAGGTGATTTTGGGGCTTCGATCTTGTGAGGGTTTTGCCTTGAGTTTATGCTGTGACATAGTTTACTATGATATGTGAGAACCCATTCAAGGTCATCTAGATTATCTAGGACCCACAAAGCCAGAGTAGATCAAGATTTCCCTCCTCTTTCCGGTTTTAGTGTAACTCTCCTTGTTTGAATAAAGGTCACAACTTTAATATTGGTCATCACGATCTATAATTAGATAGGTTCCTAGCATCATAGGGAGGGTTTGTGTTAAGTTTCACTATATTTGGATAAGTGGTTTATATGTTAGCTCTTTTCTTGAATCGTATGCAATGTTGTTTGTACTATTTCTTAGCGAGCAGTCTGACCACAAGGATCTGAGTGGTCAGGCCAGCGTAGCCAGTCTGGCTAGTGGTCAGACCACTTGTTGGCTAACGATCAAACCAGTTGAGACAGTGTCTCGAACGATCTTTGTGATCTTTGGCTTTTGGCTTTTGTGAGCTTGTGAGTTGCCCTGCTCCAAGTGGTTGCAACTTTTGGCTTCCGGCTGTTAGCTTTTGACTGAAATTGCATTGTAGCGACATTAGTTTTTCTTGAGTCATTCAATTAGAAAATAAAAATGAGAAAAAAATGAAAAACACTGTTATATCTCCAAGGACAATACAAAGGAATAAGGGAAAAAAAAGAAAAGCCAAAAAATCCAAAAAGCCAAAAAAAAGCCTAAATTAAGAAGGTAGAAGTTGAAGCCACTTAGAGCGGTCCCTGTGTTTCTGCTGCGTAGAGTTGTTAATACCTAGTGAAAAATTTTTAAAGCGATTCAGCTCCTCTGATTCGTCATACCTATCCTAAAGAAGCAAAGCTCTAATACCAACTGTTCCTCTCATGAAAGAGAATGGAGTGGAAGCTAGCACTGCTAGTTGCGAGACCTTTCTTCCGGGCTTGTGGCTTGTGACTTTGTCTATAGTAACTACCTTTCAAATGGAGTGTCTTTTTAAGACGGGGTCAATAGGTTGATTATAGTAGACACTATAGCAACTTTATCTAAATCAGCCAAAAATGCACGCGTATATCTCTTACTCCATACTCTCTCTCTCTCATGAACAATCAAAGCCAGAAACCATAGCCCAAAAGAACATGCCTGCAAAATTCTGGTCATGTGGTGAAATAACTGAAGCTATGTAACATCCCAAAAAGTTACTTTTTGTAGAAATTTAATTTCAAATTAATTATTTTAAAGTATTTGAACTTTATTTGGATTTATCTGAATTTTATTTCAAAATCTAAAGCAAGAAAATGCATTTTAAATATTTTATTAAAGCCAAAAAGAGTTCATTTTATTTTTCCCAACCTTCCCTAAATTTTATATCAATTTTAAAAGTTAAAAAGGTAATTTATAAAATTATTAAAGGAAAATTTGAATTTGAAAATATTTTTCCTAAGTCTAAAATAGCTCTAGGAATATTCTATGAATTTTCTGTAAGTTTTAGACATTATTTACTATTTTCCAAGTAATTATAATGTTTCTAGTATTTTCTGAAAAAGTAATCCAAAAATTAAAATCAATTTAATCCCAGGCTGCCACGTGGCACTCTCAGATTGAATCCATCTCTTTCCTTGATCTAATCCAAGCCGTCCATAGCCACTTACCCCTTCACTCAAATCCAACGACCTTGATTTATTCCCTTGCCACGTGTCATCAATCCGACGGCCCGTACCCCCTTCATTTCCCCTCCCTCTCACTGACGCGCGGGCCCCACCCGTCACCTCCTTCTTCTTCCTCCCTTTCTTCTTCCTTTAACCCCTCTCTCCTCCTCCATTGAAGCCGCACCAAAGCTTTAAAATCCGGCCGTTCTTCCTCCTTAACTCCCGTGTGAGTGCGCTAATGAATGCCCCTCTTCACCCTCTCTAACACCGATCGTTTTCCTTCCTTTAAACCCCGAAACCACCGCCCCCATTTAATCTGGTGAACTCAAACCGCTGGCCGTTACGTCCCTTCCCGCCTATAAAACCCTCTCCTCGCCACCCTCTTCCTCCTTTAGCATCTCCTCTCCCCGCCGCCCTCCTTTCCCTATTCGGTCGAACACCGAGCCACCGCCCTAGCTCCCCGCGCCTTCTCTCTCCCACCACCGCCACCACGTTTGTCTTGCCGCCGCCACCCTCGGTCTTCCCGAGCCCCGCCGCGGTAAGAGACGCACCGCCGCCTCCTCTACCCCACCGCCGCCGCCACCGCCAGCGCCGTCTTGCGGCGAACGCGCGCGCCGCCTTTCCGACCACGTCGGCCGCCCCGCGCCCGCGTGGCCTCCGCATGTCCGCCGCGTGGCGCCACATCGGCCGTGAGTGCCACGTCGGCCTCCGCCACGGTTCATTGACTCGGTCCATGGTAGACCGGGCCCACACATCCGAAATTCCAAATTTCAAAATTTTGCTGACATCATATATCATCTTTTTCAGTATAAAAATAAATCAGCAAATTAGCCTTTTTCTTTTTCTTCTAATTAAACTTTCGGAAGCCATAACTTTCTCATTTTAACTCTATTTTGACCCATTCAAATTTCTAAATTTTTCTATAATCATAAGCTACCCATATTGGTTAGTTTGGATTGGTGCAGTTTAGCATGAGATTTTGTAAAGTGTATGTTCCGCCCTAGTCGATTAAGGACCGACTCTTGTGATTGTCCAGACTGAGCATTACCGTGCAACCCCAAGTCTATATGGGTATGACCTAGTGATTAAATCACGATAGCCTAGTTTAGGTACCACCGATGGAAAGTGGGTGCCAGGGATTTACTGGTTTATTAACAGTGAGGGACAGGGTTTTATTGTACTCATATGGCGCAAGAGGGGGCTTCTGACTGGGTGGATTTAACCCTTCAGCGGTGAAATCTCAACGGGTGGTGTCTAGCTAGACTAGAGTGAGGTAAAGGTTTTGTGATAATTTATCTGGGTCTCATGCCAAAGGAAGCATGGTGACTATTAGGATAATTTATCTTTTGGGGGTAAAGTTGTACATCCTCTGCAGAGTGTTAAACTATTAGTGTTGGTTAATTAGTGTTGGTGGATAGAACCTTCACTATAAAATTATTGATAGTTTCTGTTAAAACAATTACTTTATTAAATTAATGCCTTCAAAAATATTTAATGGTATTCAAAATAAAATATTGCTTTATGCAAAAGAACCATATAGCCCTCCTTGCTAAGCCTTGCATCTACTGCATTTTTCCCAAGACTTGCGGAGTACTTTATGTACTCACATGCTGCACTAAAATCAACTCAGAGGAATATGAAGCTCAAGAGGGAGACTATGACTACTTCGCATGTGGATTCGATGAAGGATTCCCGGAGTTCGTGGCTGCGTTTCCCCATTCAATTGCCTGTGGCGTATTGATGGGTCTTCACCGGATTTACTTTTGCTTCCGCTGTGTTTTGTGAGTGTGTGATGTCTTGAAACCTCAATTGTAATAAAGAGACCTTTTGGTATGTACTCTTTACTATTGTAATAAGCGTTGTTGGGTATGCAATCATCAATGTTTGACTGTGCACTAGCTTTGATCCGGGACTAGTCTTTGTAATACAGAGGGTCCGAATTCAAATCCGGGTCCGGCAAGCTGGAACAACATGTTGATAAATTTGGAGGCGTATTGAGGATTAGGAAGCCAAACTCCAACATGGTATTGTGCCACACTTACTTTGTTTTACAAGCAAATATATATGCACATCTCACAACTTATTGTCTAACGACTATTGGTCTAGTGTGGGTTTGGGAGGTCAAATCATTTAGTGTGGGTCTGTTTGTTGGTAACTACTACTCTTGGCACAACTCATTGCTTACAAGGCTACGAGATTCAAAATTGAGGAACTCCACCATGAATTTTATAGGCTATATATGTGAAGTGAAGAACAACACGCCAAACTCCTTATCGGCAGGTAATAATCGCCATATATGCCTATTCCTGTTACCTCCCAAACCTACATATCAGAAGTAACTAAATAAGTGCATATTGCAGACTACAATTCTATAAAAGTATAAGATTTTTGGGCCTATTGGTAATCATGATAATGAAACTACAGTTACCTCGCATTAGGGGAGTGCAATGCATGCATTACCCCTCCGCACTGTGTTGCTTTTCAGCAGCAAGCCTAGCAACAATGGTTCGATGGAGACTTCCCTCTGCTAGAGGTCTCGATCGGCTACTGCCTACTACAATACATCACAGACAAGAAGTCAAAAGCACATCTGGGTTCAGTTCATCTTCTGCATTTTACCTGTGCAGAAGTATGCAAATCCTAGTACCACCTATGCCTACGTATGTGCAAGATGTTAAAGGTATTACTGAGTGCCGGGCTCCATTGCCATCCTTACTTCCACTGCACCAACGTGTGCTACATTGAATTGGGTTGTTTCAACTATTTTTCGATTGCGTGTTTAGTGATGACGATCTATGATCTCTTCTTTATGCGTCTAGTGGTAACGATCTATAATCTCTTACTAGCAAGTGGAAATTTTAATCTATACCAGTGTAGCCTACCTGTATCCCAACAATATCATAGTCCCACACTAATTATACAGTATATCTAGTATTTATCTCTCGACTTAACTCATTTGCCTCATTGCTTGCTTCCTCTCATTGTTTCCTAGTTTTCCGCCTTCTCCTTCCTTTCACTTTGTGATCTCGTGTATAAATTTTAATTTGCGCTAGTGTAACATCCTAATTTTTAGAGCCTTTTGAAAATTTTAAAATAAAATTCACCGTTTGGATTTTCTAGAATTAATGCAAGCTTAAAATGAATTTTTAATTAAAAGGCTTTAATATGATTAAAATAAAATGAAGTTTTATTGAAAGTATTTTATTTGAGTTCCATGAGTCTCAAGGTTTTTTTTTGAAATTTTCTGTGATTTTTTGATCTGTTTGCTATTTTCTAGAGCTCAAATAAATTTATTCGAATTTCTGAAATAGAAAAACCCTCAAAAATCCTAAAACAGTAATGGAGCGAGCCCATTACTGTTCACTCCAGCCCATTGAGTCTCAGCCATCTGATTCCTCTCCTATCATGTGTCATCAATCCCGGTGCCGGTTACTGTTCATCTCCGTTCCTGTTCAGAACTCCGCCGCCGTTGTCCGCGTCGTCTCCGCCTCGGCATGCAAGCCCGTTCGGGTCTCTCTGCCATCTCTGAGCCGGAGTCCTCAATGTCCGTGTGTAAAAACCACACTGCTGCCCTCGTTTGCGCATCCCGCGCACTGTCGTCCTGGCCAGCCTCGCCGACACTTCGTCGTTGACTCATCTTGCACCGCCGCCGTCGTCTTCATCACGAGCAACCCTATTTTCGCTGACGAGCGCAAATAGCGGAAGCAGTCACTCCGCCGCCTAGCAGCCTTCGACCTTCGCCATCGATGGGTCACATCCTGAGCTACCATCCTCTCCCCTCCTCATCATCACCAGCTAATCACTATACGACGCGTGTCACAGCAAGGTCGTCCAACTACCTCAAAGAACCATCTGATTAGATCTGTACCATTACCAAGATCCAACGGTCGAGATCCATCCACATGGACCATTGATGACCGCTAGATCCTCATGACGTCAGACCGCACCCGTGCTGGCCAATGGTTCGCCTTCTCCGTGAACTGTGCTCATCGTGCACCGAGCCTATGCCACATGGGACCCACCGATCGAGGTCATGTTCCATGAACCAACTTAGTCGATGTCGAACCGAACAACGACTCCTAGATCCTTCGTAAATCGCACTAGTCCAGATCAGCTAGTGCATACAGCGTAGAGCAAAGATAAATATCAACCATAATGACATTTATTAACTAAATATGGGCATGATTGCCAGAGTTTACATCAATGGCACATAAGCCAAATTAAATAATAAGCAGTGGAAGAAGAAGCCCATCGAGCACGCCTGAGCAAAACGAAAGTAAGACGCGCCTACTCGTCCGGATCTTCACCATAGTCGAAGTCGTCTTCCTCTGTGTAGAGATAGCAAGGTGAGTACAAACTTGTACTCCGCAAATCACTCGAAGAAATGCAACATAATGATAACAACATCAATGGAAGGCTTATAGGGTTAGTTTGAGCATAAAACAACATTTAAAGAAATACGAGAAATAGATTGAAATTGCTGAATTTAATACAGAAGTAAAAACATTACTTGTACTTGAAAATAATACCGTTAGTGTAGGCTCCACCAAACACCAACCTATCCACGGGCATCTCACCTGGATCATCTTTTTCGAAATATCTCGTATGGATTCCATCCATCCACACGTTTTCAATCACTCATGGATTCCATCCATCCACAAGGTTTTCATCTCTCATGGATTCCATCCATCCACAAGGTTTTTTAAAACCATTTTTGAAACACAAAGTCTAATCCATGAAAAACTTTTACTCAGCATGCTCATGACCATGGGCACGGCTATCCAGAATAGATTATACATTCTACAGAGGTTGTACAACTTTACCCACAAGTCATGATCATCCCGGATTGCCACGCGAGTTAATTACACACTTAGGTGTGTGGTGAGGAGATCATGACAAGACCTTTACAATGCAAAGCCTTCAACCTAGCCAAGCCAACTCTAAGGCTTCATCCCATGAAGAATCCACTGCCACACCACCTCTTGAGCCAGTGAGACTTCACATGGCACACGCCATGCTCACTTCCAACCTACAACATGACTCAGATTGGGACTCATAAATTATTTAGCCAGGACTGTTCCATACCAACCTTATGGTAGTACGATAGGGCTTTGCAATAGTGGCTCACAGACCGATCCTTTATTGACTTAGGCTCTACCACATACCCCCTGTGCACGACAATCAACACTGTGTCGTCGAACAACAGTGCATGCCTGCACCCACCACCTAACCATTAGCCTAACTCTAAACCAGGTTTTATATTTTATTTCAAAATATTTCATAACCTATCTTGACTCACCGAAGTCAAGAGTACATTTAGAGGAATCGTTTCATGTGAAAAGTTCATCATTTTATGTGAAAAGGTATCCCAACCCATTGTTTGTTTCTAAGCAAGACTAAGCATTTACTACCAAACGATCTCTAGCCATACTAGTGTACTAACAAGAGTTCAACCTAGGGTGACATGGCATAAGGATTTGCAATGTCAAAGAAGGTAATAACAAATAGGTATTAACTTAATTTAAAACTGAATTTAAAATACAATGAATAAAAATAGGCATGCAAAATTAATTTAAAACAACATAAATTTTATTTGAAATTTGGGATCAACATGATCAAGGTGTGTGACTTGTCTATCAAGGTGTGTGACTTGTCTTGCTCTGCGATGGGGTGAGAGTCGTAAATCGAAGAAATCTACACGTGAAAATAACCCACTAAACTCAAATAAATTCAAAACAACTTCAAATATTGAAATTGAGGGCAAAAATGGATAGAGAGGATTTTTTGATGAATTTAGAAATTTGAATGGGCTCAATCAGAGTTAGGATGAAGGAGACAAGCTGTGGGAAGTTTAAAATAAGAGAAAAATGAATAAACTAGATTTTTTGAATTATTTTTCTAAAGGAAATTGGATTTATGACGTCAGTAATGAATTTTATTTTTTAGCTGAATTATTTTTCTACTGAAAAATCCAATTTATGATGTCAGCATAACGTCAGCCCAGAGAGAATATTTGGACAGAGGCTGATAGGCGGGCCCTGGTCTACATGGACCAGGTCCATGGACTAGAGAGAGAGCTGAGGTGGCAGGCTGCTGACATGGTGTTGATGTGGCTGATGACTGGGCAATTTTGCTGACGTGGCAGCCAGGTGGCACTAACGTGGCTGCCACATGGGTCGAGGGGCCTCTGGTGCTGATGTGGCGGCACACGTGCCTACCACGTGGGCTTGAATGCCGAGGTGGCGACCAGTGGCACACGTGGCTTCCACGTGGGCCGAAAGGGTGGGGTGGTCTGTCCGAATGGAGGTGGCACCGCGTGGCGCGGTGGTGTGCCACCATGCGCCATGTGGCATCCACGCAGTGGGCGAGCTGACGGGCAGGCGGCCGAGGAGCACACGGGACCGGGACTCGCCAATGTTCGGAAGCGGCGGCGGCGTTAGGTGCAAAAGGAAGAGGCGGTGACGGGGATCTTGGGGTTACCGGGCGTAGCACTCAGCAACCATGGGAGACGGCCGGTGGTGAGCGAAGAGCGGCAGTGCAGCTTGGTTCCGGGCGGCGGCATTGCTCCAGCAGGGCTGGGCCATGGCCAAGGCGGAGGAGGTGGAGGACGCGCGTGAAGATCGGGCCGCCGACGGTGGGGCTTGATTGCGGCTCGAGTGCGGCAATTGCTCACCGGAGGGCTCATTGGCGCGCGCACGGGGAGAACTCGGTGCGGGGCCGCGAGCGCCAAGGAGAGCGAGGAGAGCGGGGAGGTGGTGCGGAGGGCCTAAGCCAAGGAGGGGTTTTAGGGGCGGAGGGGAGCGGGTGGCGCGACTGCCCGCTAGAGTGGCGGGGTGGCGGCGGCCGTTGCGGAGGAAATGGGAGTGCGGGAGTAGGAAAGGGAAAGGTGGGCGCGGAGCTTGTAGGAGGCGGTGCACGAGGGAGATGTAGGGCGGCGCTCACGTGGGAGATGGGAGGCCGGGAATGGCGGCGACGTCTTCAGCGGGTGGTTGCGGCGGGAGGAAGAAGACGGGCGGGGAGAAGGGGACGGCCTGACAGGCGGGGCCTGCTGCGCAGAGAGAGGGGGAAGAGGGGTGTGGCTGCTGACGGGTGGGTTGGGGAGAGAAAGAGAGAGAAGGCACCGACAGGTGGGGTCAGGGAGATAGAGAGAGAGGACCGGGTGGCTGGGATAACGGTGGGAGGATCGGACAACTGAAGGAGTTAAGTGGAGTGAACGGGGAAGATGGGCCAGGAGGCAAGGGCGAGGAGATCTGGGCTGCACACATGTCGGCCCAAGGGAGGGGGAAGGCAGGATTGAGTGGGCAACATGGACAGATCCAGATCGTCCACGCGTCAGTCGGAGGGAGAGGGAAGATTTAAATTTTATTTTTGGATTTTCAGAAAACCTGAGTGTTGTGGGGGGTGGCCCAACCCCCCACGACCAGGCCGTGCAACTAGCCTAACATGTAATAGACCCGATAGTGTAGAGGAATATACTCATGTAAATATACCAATGTACCCTCATCCTTTGTAAATACTAAGGGGTAGAATGGGGATTTCCCATTCTACCCCACTCATATATATAAGCCCCCAGGAGGGGCAGGAGGGGGGACATCCTCTCATTCTTACCAACTCTTTCACAGATCTGGCTCTCCTCTTCCTCTTCTACGAGCCCCCTTCTCTACCGTTTGGCCCGTAGCCATGACAGATGGCGCCGTCTGTGGGGACGACAAGAAGTTGCGTATGGAAGAGATTTCTCTAGCATTCAACAAAAGTGGTGGCTATGTGGATCTTTTCTGTTCCTGGATCATACAGCTTCATTCGTGGCATCGGTAGCATCTTGCAGACCACCAGCGACAAATAAGTAGTTCACTTGCTAAAAACTTTTCCATCTTGACTATAGAGGTGTATTTGCTTCGCCTATGTGTTTCGCCAAGTTTGGTAGGCGGTGTATCGAATAGATCTAGTCGTATGGGTTTTGCCTGTATACTTCTCCATGTTTTGTATGGTGTACTGAGTAGATCTAATCGTTGCCTCAGCTTCGTTGGGAGTGTTCATGCAGGGAAATGATGCCTTGGGCGACACGAGGCACGATCCTCCTGGCCGGGAGCACGTGCGCCTTGGCTTGTCCACGCTGGACTCCGCACGAGGTACACCTCGCCGAGCACGCCGTCCGTCATCGCGCAACCGTGGACTCCGCGTGGTCGAAGCCTTCGGCCGCCTCGGAGCCTCCTCCGTGCGATCGAGAGCTCCGTGCTATCCTCTAGTCTCTGCTTCTGAAGTCTCTCGCTCGAAGTATCTGTATACTCCATGCATGCATGTTACTTTATATACTTCATGCATGCACGCTGATTTACATCATGCATGCATGTTGCTTTATATACTTCATACATGCACGCTGATTTACATCATGCATGCATGTTGCTTTGTATACTCCATGCATGGCACATGCACACGTGATATTTATGTGTGATCGCATGTGAGTTGAGGAGGTGCGGTGCTTTGCACGCTTCGCTTCGCCGAGGTCTGAGCTGGCCACACCTACCTCACCGCGGCTTTGCCGAGGGAGCTTGCACGTCTTCGGCTCGACCACACTGGACTCCGCACGAGACGAGGACCTCCCCGACCGTGAACTCTACACAGAGGAAACGGGCTCCGCACAGGCGAGCCCGCGACTCTCCGACGTCGAAGTCCTCTGATTCTGGCCTTGGCGCGGCACAAAAGTCGCGCCGTAGTGACCTCCGCGCGCTACATCCATCCATGCATGCGCAGGTGCAACTATCATGGACGTACATCCATCCATGCTTCAAATATCCATTCATACACATGCATATGTTGATGGATAAAGCCCAGATCTGTGCAATCACTCGTAAGAACAAAGTGCCAGATGGTGAACAGTAAAATTCAGAGAAAACGCAACGCAAGTTCAGAGAACGCACGCGACAGAAGTTTTGGGGCAATTTTCTCCACTTTCTGTTAAGATGCAAAGATGCGATTACACGCCATATAACAGGCTAACAAACTTGGAACGTGCTAACCCACGATCCGGAATTAGAGGAACTTTCTAACCGCAAAGATTGCACGTTACAAAATAGGAAATGCAATATTCAGAGAAAGAAAGGAAATGCTGAAATCTGAATACTAAACTTTTCGACCGTTGCCTTCTAGCCTGACCGAGTCCTTCTTCTTCAGAATCTCCAAGTCAGGATTATTAGCTCACAATCTCCCCCTTAATCCTGACTTGGATTCAAATCTTGAACTCCTATCAGCTGGCGCATCGCTCCCAGCTTCACTCCTGACAACGGCTTTGTCAGACAATCAGCACGTTGATCTCCTGTACTGACAAACTCCACAAGAATTTGCTTCCTTTCCACACATTCCCTGATGAAGTGGTACTTCGCATCTATGTGCTTACTACGCCCATGGAAAACTGGGTTTTTCATCAGAGCTATTGCCGATCTGTTGTCAACAAATAGAACTACTGGTTTCAGTTCTGTTCCTGTCAGCTCGCTGACAATACTTCTCAACCAAAGCGCCTGACACGCTGCAGCCGTGGCAGCCATGAATTCAGCCTCACAGCTAGACAATGCCACTGTTTTCTGCTTTTGGGAGCTCCAAGTCACTAGGTTCTCGTTCAGGTAGAAAACCATTCCACTGGTGCTCCTTCTTCCATCGAGATCCCCTGACAAGTCACTGTCAGAATAGCCAAAGATCCTCTCCTCACTGTTTCCCTTCACATAGGAGAGACCGAATCGATCGTCCCTTGAGATACCTCAGTATCTGTTTCACTGCTTTGTGGTGAAGGACAGTAGGCCTTTCCATGTACCTGCTTGCCATTCCGACTGCGTATGAAAGATCCGGCCGGGTATGCAACAGATACCTAAGACAGCCGATCACACGCCTGTATTCCTTGGCATCAACTGGAGTCCCTTCTGAGTCCTTGTGCAGTCTAGTTTTGGGTTCCATTGGGAACTTTGTTGCATTGCAATCTTCCATCCCGAATTGTTGCAAAATCTTCTTGGCATAAGCAGACTGTTTGAGTAAAAACTTACCCTCCTGCTGCTCCACTTCTATTCCCAAATAATAAGAGAGCAAACCCAAGTCACTCATTTCAAATTCTGCCATCATCTGCTCCTTGAACCTCAGAATTTCTGCAGTACTTCCTCCTGTTACAATCAGGTCATCCACATACACACCTATGATGAGTTTGGTTGCTTCAACTCCTTTAGTGTATACTGCCTGTTCTTGTGTACACCTCCTGAACCCAAGCTGTCTCAAACTCTTGTCCAGACGTGTGTACCAAGCTCGGGTGCTCGCCGAGCCATACAAAGCTTTTGTTAACTTGTAAACTTTGTGTGGCTGGTCTTTCACCTCAAAACCTTCTGGCTGAGTAACATAGACCTCCTCTTCCAATTCCCCATTGAGGAATGCAGACTTTACATCCAAATGATGCACCTCCCAAGCTTGATTTGCAGCATGTGCTAAGATTACCACGATTGTGTCAATCTGCAACCGAACAAAAACCTCTTCAAAGTCAACTCCATACTTCTGCACATACCCCTTTGCAACCAACCTTGCCTTGTGTTTGACAACCTGTCCATTTGAGTCTCTTTTCAACTTGAACACCCATTTTAAACCAATGGGTTTGTGACCTGCAGGCAATTCTGTCAGTGTCCAGGTCTTGTTCTTTTCAATGGACTCTAGCTCCTTCACCATTGCATCAAACCAACAATATTCTGTTGATGCTTCCTTGTAACTTGCAGGCTCATCTGACAAGGATAACATCAGCTCCCCCTCTTCTTCTTCATCGGCAGCCGACACTTCCACTGTGTCAGCATATATTTCTGCTAATGAACGAAAACGCGCTGGTCCATCAGATGTTTCGGGTGAAGATAGTCCCTGGACTGAGCTACTTGTGTCTGCACTCATTTGAGGTGTGGAAGGACTTGGCATTTCAGTTGCAACTTGCCCACCTTCTGGATCAACACCTTCTTCAGTGGATGCACTATTACCCTGATCTTCTCCAGTGACAGGTAATGCCCCTTCTCCCGAGCTAGCTTCAGTTTCTGATGCAGTAAACTGATCATTTGAATAGAGAGAGTCAAGAATTACCAGTTGTTCTTCTTCTGCTCCCCTTTCAGCACTCCACTTCCACTCAAGATTCTCCTGGAATATCACATCACGGCTAACATGCAGTTTCCCACTCCGGGGATCAAACAACCGGTGTGCTTTGCAGTTCTCCTCCACACCCAAATAAACCATTGGTGTGCTTCTGTCTTCTAACTTCTTGATATGTGGAGTGGTATTCTTGGCATAAGCTGTGCAACCAAAAACTCTTACATGTGCAAGGTGAGGTTTCCTACCTTCCCATTTCTCAAATGGTGTACACTCTCCCAGAATTTTGGTTGGCAGTCTGTTCAACAAATAAACAGCATGTCTGACAGCTTCTCCCCAGAATTTTGCCGGCAACCGCATGCTCTTGAGCAGTGCTCTGGCCATTGCCATCGCAGTGCGATTGCGACGTTCAGCAACTCCATTTTGCTGAGGGGTGTAGGGGGCAGTTAGATGTCTCTCAATTCCAGCTTCTTCACAAAACCGAGTGAATTCTGCCGACAAGAACTCTCCTCCACGGTCTGTCCTGAGGGTTTTGATCCTAAGATTAGTTTTGTTTTCAGTCACCCTTTTGAACTTCTTGAATGCCTGAAGAGCTTCACTCTTTGCAGATAGTGCATAGACCCACATCCATCTCGAGTAATCATCTATGATTAGGAGGAAGTATTTATTACTGGCAAGAGTGCAGGGAGTAATTGGACCACAGATGTCTGCATGAAGAAGTTCCAACGGCTTGTCAGCTCTGAAGTTTGCCAGCCTTGGGAATGACAGTCTGGCTTGTTTGGCAATTACACAGGCTTCACAAAACCTGTTTGGATGAGCCACCTCCGGGACACCAACTGCTAGTTTCTTCTCACCCAGCAGCTTCAAATCATGAAAGTTCACTTGTCCAAGCCTTGCGTGTCACAACCACGCCGGGTTGTCAATACTTGACAATAGACAGATTGCCCTTTCAGTTTTCAGACTAATCTTATACAACCGATTCTTGGTTCTCTTCACTTGCATCAGCAGCTTTCCATCTCTGCCATATACCCGCATCAAATCTCCTGACAAGTGCACTTCATTGCCTTCCTCAGTCAGTTGCCCCACACTAATGATATTACTGCATAATCTTGGAATGTAATACACATCTTGGAGCAGCTTCTGATCACCATTTTTGCAGGTAAAGACAATCGATCCTTTCCCCATGATTTGGACGGTGGAACCGTCACCCAATCTTACTCTCCCTGTGATCTTCTCATCCAACTTCTGGAATTTCCCTCGGCGACGGTCATATGATTCTGGCGCCATTATCAAGGTACCAAGTGTCTTCACTTTTGTCGCCTCGGTACACCTCTGGCTTCAGCTTCTCTTCATTGACCAAAACAGTCTCCTGCTTGTCCTGCTCACAGTGTGCCTCTTCCAGAGATTCTGCCAACATGAGTGCCGGCTCCTCCTCGGCAGACGAGATTAGCTTCTCCTTCCTCGCTTCTTGCTCTTGCACTCGGACGCATAATGCCCCATATTGCTACAGCTGTAACATTTGATTTGGCTCTTGTCTCGAGTTCCCCGGCCTCCACTGCCGGTGTTGCCAAAATTCTCTTGGCTTCCTCGGCCGCGCCTGCCTCGACCACGGCCTCGTCCTCTTCCTCTTCCTCGGTCAGAGTTATTGGGTTGATGTCCCTTGCCACCAGACGACGAGCTTCCACCGGTTCCCTTCTGCCGAGCCTGCCACTCGGCATGTGTAAGCAGCAACTGCCCATCAGCATTTGTGGTGCCACTTTGCAACTTTGCAGCTCTCTCTTCATATGCTTTCAATCTACCAATGGCCTCCTCAAAAGGCATAGTAGCCAAGTCATAGAATTGCTCAATTCCGGCCACAACATTAATGAATTTCTCAGGCACAGAATCGAGTAACTTTTTGACAAGAGCTGCATCATCCAGCGTAGTTCCCAGAAGGGTGTATTTACTGGAAATAGCACTGAGCTTACCGGCGAATTCATCGATGGTCTCGGTCTCCTTCATTCGAAGTGCATCAAGTTCACTCTTCAACGTCTGCAACCGGGCTTGCTTCACTCTTTCTGCTCCCAAGTACCTCAACTTGAGTGCGTCCCAGATCTCCTTCGATGTCTTCTTCTTTGCAATCTGCAAAAGCACATCTTCAGGGACACTTTGCAGTATATACGCCCGAGCCATCTTGTCCTTCCTTGCGTTCACTTGTGCTCCTTCTACAGGTTCCACTGATTCCCATACTCCCTGAGCATCGAGAATGGCCTCCATTCTAATCGCCCACATGGGGTAATTAGCCGGAGTAAGCATCGGCGGATGAAACGGCATCGCACCGCCTTCCCTCCCGCTTTGTGGAGCGAGCGCCATCTTCAAGCTGGGCAAGGTTACACTACCGTGCTCGATACCGGATGATGGATAAAGCCCAGATCTGTGCAATCACTCGTAAGAACAAAGTGCGGATGGTGAATGAAGAAATTCGGAGAAAACGCAACACGAGTTCGAGAGAACGCGCGCGATGAAGTTTTGGGGCAATTTTCTCCACTTTACGTTAAGATGCAAAGATGCGATTACACACCATATAACAGTCTAACAAACTTGGAACGTGCTAACCCACGATCCGGAATTAGAGGAACTTTCTAACCGTGCAAAGATTGCACGTTACAAAATAGGAAATGCAATATTCAGAGAAAGAAAGGAAATGCTGAAATCTGAATACTATGCCAAGGAGGAGGTTTTTAGGGGCGGAGGGGAGCGGGCTGGCGCGAATTGCCCGCTGGAGTGGCAGGGGTGGCGGCGACCGTTGCAGAGGAAATGGGGAGTGCGGGGAGTGGGGAAGGGGAAAGGTGGGCGTGGAGCTTGCAAGAGGGGCGGTGCACGAGGGAAATGTAGGGCGGCACTCACGTGGGAGATGGGAGGCCAGGAATGGCGGCGGCGTCTTCAGCGGGTGGTTGCGGCGGGATGAAGAAGACGGGCGGGGAGAAGGGGACGGCCTGACAGGCGGGGCTTGCTGCGCGAGAGGGGAAGAGGGTGTGGCTGGCAGCGGGTGGGCTGGGGAGAGAAAGAGAGAGAAGGCACCGACAGGTGGGGTCAGGGAGATAGAGAGAGAGGAATGGGTGGCTGGGATTACGGTGGGAGGATCGGACGGCTGAAGGAGTTAAGAGGAGTGAGCGGGAAGATGGGCCGGAGGCAGGCGAGAGATCCGGGCCGCACACATGTCGGCGCGAGGAGGGGATGGTAGGATTGAGTGGGCAACATGGACAGATCCAGACCATCCACGCGTCAGTCGGAGGGAGAGGGAAGATTTAAATTTTATTTTTGGATTTTTAGAAAACCTGAGTGTTGTGGGGGTGGCCCAACCCCCCGCGACCGGGCCGTGCAACTAGCCTAACATGTAATAGGCCTGATTGTAGAGGAATATACTCATGTAAATATACTAATGTACCCTCGTCCTTTGTAAATACTAAGGGGTAGAATGGGGATTTCCCATTCTACCCCACTCATATATATAAGCCCCCAGGAGGGGCAGGAGGGGGGACATCCTCTCATTCTTACCAACTCTTCCTCAGATCTGGCTCTCCTCTTCCTCTTCTACTAGTCCCCTTCTCAACTGTTTGGCCCGTAGCCACGACACTAAGGAAATTCAAAAAGACTCAGAAAATATGAAATAAATTCCAAAAATTCTAGAAAAATTTACAAAAGTTCTTGGAGATATTTTGAACTTAGATAAAATATTTCCAACTAAAGTTGGCATTATATTTTATGCTTGAAATACTTTTTAATTTCAAAATAGATTTGAAACTCTAGAAAATTCAAAAACCAAATAAAAGCCAAATAAATCCAAGTAATTAATTTGAATTAGGATTTGTATAGAAAATCAAGATATCACTTTATTTAATAGTTTTTTTATATTTTTTCTTAAATTACTTTTCAAATCCAGCCTTTTTAAAACAGAAATTTAGGGCAATTCAAAATTAAAATTTAGGCACCAAAACACATGTTTTTATTTTTACCCAAACTAATTTAATTTAATAATTTTTTCCCTCACTCAAATATTTGGAATAAACAGCTGGGCTGTTACAGTCAGCAGCCATGCATGCCCTATGTCGGACCCGAAATTTTCAATCCAGAATCCCCTGTGATGCACCGCACTATTCCCTGAATCAGTAGATAGTGCGCACATGTACATTGCTATGTCAATTCATACATTGCATGAACATAATAAACCATAATATTACAGATCAGAGTTTAAAATACACCGCGTCGGGCGACAGTTTACATAAGGGCCGAACAGGCCAAATATCTACATTACAAAGACATTAGTGGAAGCAAAAAAAAGAAGACCATAATCCACAGGCAAGCGACTGAGAGGTAAATGTGTACAACATATATCAGCTAGACTTAGCTAATATATGTGCACACAATCTCCATTAAGTCTACTTGTGTAGGACCTGAAATCGAAGAAGCCGTCCTAGTTTCCATCGTTGTTTCCTCCATCCGCGGCAGGGGTATCTTCATATGCATAGTGGTCTTGGGTCCTGGTTTCTGATTTTAATAATGTGAGGGTGAGCACAAATCCACCGTGCTCCACGAGCCAATACACAAAATGCAATAAGTAATATGCATGGCTTATCAAGGAAAGGCTCAGGTTTATTTTATTTGCCATCAATTGCTTTTTAGAATAGGTTACTTAGAAATTTCCTATGACCTAGCATTTTAGACTTGAAACATAATGTGTAAAAGAATGTATTCATAATAGCGATCCAGATACCATCCACCTTTACATGGCTTCTGCACCATATGCTAACGTTTGGTGTTATAACCGCTTACATTGTCATCGGGCGATACCTGTGGTAACACAAATCGAGCTTTCCATTGCCCACCACTTTTAGTACCACCCACAAAGTTTTTAAAATAGAACTATATCCGTTAGTTCCCATGCCCCCTTGACCGTGGGCACGGCTATTCGAATAGCTTTCACTCTGTAGAGTTTGTACATTTTACCCACAAGAGACAATATGCTCGTTGCTCCACATAATTCCTTAGTCATGTGGTTGAGTAAATCATCACAAGGCTGTTACAATGTATTTTTCCCAGCAGAGTCACGTCTGCTAAGGTTTCACTCCCTTTGGGGCATGACCACCCTTCCAGGAGTCCCCTCTTGCGCCATTACGTCGGAGGATGTGGCCATCCTCTGCCCGCCTGTGGTCATACCGACGCAACCCATACTGAGTTGATGTAAATTAGTTAGCCCTACCTACAATTTGCTAGCTTGTGGTTGTCTTGTTGTACACTTTGGAGGTCATCACAAGATTCGGTCCTTAGGGTTATCCGGCGGTTCTACCACAATCCTCACACGTGCTTCCACTGCACCACATACCACCCGTACCATCCGCCTAGATATTTAAGCAAGTTGGGGTTTTAGGAGCATAAAATAATCATGTCAAAATACACCAATCATTTCCATCATGACTTCCCAAACCAGTTTCTCATGATTTAAAAGTGATGCATGGGGCATTTTCGTGCCCGATTACCTAAGCAAAGACTAAGCGTTGGCATATAATTACGAACTTATTTTCAAAAGTTGTACCATTATAATTTTTACTAAGGTGACAAAGCACAGATATTCAAGTGTTCCAAATGAATGTAATACTAATAAGTTCAGTAATGGGTATATAACTAGAAGCTGGAAATCAACATAAATTTGCACATAAAACAAAAACATGCAATTTGATAATTGAAAATGGAATTAATTTGCAAAAAATGTAGGTTCAACATGATCAAAGTATTGACTCACCTTGGTTACAATTGGCTTGGTCTTGATCATCGAGAGTTGCTTTAGCTTCAGCTTCTTCCTCTTGGGTCTCGTACGCTATTTTTATGTCGCGTGAAAATTTGGATAAAAATTAGTAAACCAAACAAATTCCCATAAAAATTCAAATGAGCTTCAAAAATTATGGTTTCATTCGCATTGGATAGATATTGAATTTACATGAATTTAAAATTTTGTTTCACTCAATTTGGAGTTAAAATGAATAAGTTATGCCCTTTTGAAGTTCTCAGTTTAAATAAATCCGGAAAATAATTAAAACCTAACATGTGGGGCCCACAACAGAATTTTAATTTTTCTTTTATTTTTCCTTCTCTGTACCTATGATAGGTGGGTCCGGTTACTGTTTTAATTAAAGGGCATGGCCCACATGTCAGTGAGTGATTTGGACTAACCAGCCAACATTAGCATTAATTACTCATCATTAATCATAATCTAACTGTCTTAACCAGTTTTAATCACGTGGCTACTGATGACAACATGGTCGTAGCTCCGAGTGGTCGTAAACGACTTCATAGTCGTAAGCCCGATTGTGTGGTCGTAAATGACTTCATAGTCGTAAGCCCGACTGTGTGGTTGTAATGAGTATCAGGTACTTGTAGTCCTCTGGTCGACGCTCAGCGAGCTCGCCGCCGACGGAAGAGATGGCGGCCGGAGCTGAGCATCCCCAAAATGGGTTGCTCACGCTCGCGCCTACCCATAGGAAAAGCCTTGCCGGCCAATTTGGCTAGGGCGTTGGCCAGCGGCGACCGTAGGCGGCGACGGAACAAGGGAGGGGTGGCTACGGTGGCTCACGGCACTAGAGCTCAATTAAGTGAGAGGGGATCATCTATGCGGGCTCAGGAGTCTACCTCGGGGGTCGGCGCGGCTCGGGAATGGCGGTGGTGGTGGCGGCGTCGGCGGCGAGCGGCGAGATGGCGCCTGATGAGGGCAAAGTAGAGGTGATGAGAGGTCCGGTTAAGGATGGGGATGGCTTTACGTCGCTCCAAGGAGGCTCAGTTGAATCGACTTGGCGTAGTTCCGAGTGGCAGATCAATCGCTGGCCGGTGTTGGGGAAGAAGGGGCTGCCGGCGAACTGTGGGGCACGGGAGGCTAATTGCTTCGGTTGGGAAACTGAGTGAAGTGCGGTGAAGCGAATGAGAGTGTGGGCTGGGCTTTATAGCCGCGGAAAAGGCAGTAGTGGCAGAGGGGCAGTTGACCGGTCGAGTCCACAATGGCGGCGGCGCGGTTATAGTGCTGGCGACGTGACTACGGCCGGTATGGGCATGATCGCACGATGGCCGTGATGATGCGATTGGCGGCGCTCTGGTCGAGTGGATATGACAGGCAGAAATACGTGGTGGCGGGGCGGTGTGACCAAAGCCGCGGCGGTCGGGCAATGCAACAATGACATCGTGAGCAATGCAACAACGGTATGCGTGGCGGCCCTTAGTAGGATGGCGTGGTGTTAGGCGACGGCCAAGCGAGCTCGTGAGACACGGCGACGAGATGGTGACAGAGCGCGCGAGGTGAGGTGAAGCTTCGGCCTCGCTGAAGTGAACTGCGAGGAGGGCTGGGGGTGGGGAGGGGGAGAAGAAAGGTTGAGCCGGCCTAGACCGGCTCGGCCAGGTCGATTCATTTTTATTTATTTATTTATTTATTGGTTTATATATATATATATATATCCACATCTGTATGCTTATCCATTTGTTACATTTTTCATGATTTTCTTCATTTGTTGGAACCTCAACCAAAAACTCAAAGAAACACCATTAAAATCCAAATATCGAGAAAATATATTTCAAAACAATTTGAGGGTTACACGTTTCCAAATTCAAATTTTCGGGATGTTACACCCTAATCCTATGTGGTCGCCACATGTCAGTACACATGGATACCACGTCAGCCAACTGAGCCGCTAGTGCCACGTCACCCAGCCATGTCGGCGATGATGTCATAATTAGGATTTCCTTCAAAAAATAATTTCAATAAATCTTATTTTCCTTTTCTCTAGATTAAAATTTTCAACAGCCAGCTTCTCCTTCGTCCTAGCTCCGATTGACCCGATTCTTTTTCCTAAATTCATATAAAATTGAGCTCTATCTTTTGATTCTAGTTTTGAAGTTTTTGGAGTTTTTTTAGATTTTATTTGTGTCTCGTTCGCTTTCTCTCCCATTAGATAACGTATTCAAATGAGGCGCAAGCGGGGGTGTGAGGCGAAACCCTAGGTAGTGAAATCAAGTTGCAATTGAGCATTTCAAACCATTCAGCCATCCTTTGATAAGCCTTGCATACTGTATTGCATCTTTGTTACAAATGACTTGTTGAGTACTCTATGTGCTCACACTATATCTATATTTGCTTAGATCTTTGAAGAAGAGCCAAATCGAGACAAAGGAATTTTAAGGAGGTTTCATCGACGATTCATGGATTAGGACTTCGCTCTCCATTGATTGCGTGTGGACATATTGAATGGTTACTATGCTTATTTATGTTTTTCCACCGCTAATTTCTTAAGCACTTCAAGCTATTGTCCATAAGCTTGGCCATAAGGTCTAACTCGATAATTAATAATATTTGAGTCTTTTCTTAGTAACTCGTGATGTTATTGATACTTCATCTATATTTACACTATGTACACTAGCGTGATTCTAGACTAGTGCGGAATACACAAGAGAGTTCGGATTTGCAGATTCGGGTCTCGATAGCCAGGCTCGTTACGTGCCCTATTTCCCAACAACTAGCAGGGAAAGCACGCCGCCACACTGTGCTAGCTACCACATGGACCGAAGTAAAAGAGCCGAGCCGACAATTCGTAAGAGGGACTTCTCTAAAAAATTAAGGAACCCATACGTATTTCTGGAGAAAGCGAAGGGTTTTTCCACATTTTTGGTACTGTGCTTGTAGTCCAGTGTTTGCTTGTCTTTGAGTCCTTGTATATATATTTGTTCTTTCGGCTTCTCGATACAATTACACACTAATTCATCTGTTCCTCAAACATGGTTTTAAAATAGGTTCGAAAAACCTAGCTCCAAAATCATTTCCGCTTCCACTACCCTCGGCAGGAGCAATCTCCGCTCCTACGGGGACTAATGTAGATCCTTTAACATTAAAGAGCAAAGTCAGAGGGCAACAGTGATGCACAATAAGAGGGCAATAGTGACGTACAGCAAGGATGGGCTGCAAACACTGTAGCGATTTTCTGCTAATTACTATAGCACTCCCACTATATACACGCCTATCGCAAAATACACTGTAGCATCAACACTAGGTTGTCTTGTGCCGTTGTATTGTTGCATATGATCTAGTCCTAGGATTGTCAACGGATCGAATAGTGGTCATCTCTTATTTGTATTCGTATTTTTTAGACAAATATGACTATTAGTCTAAATATGCTCGAGTATGAATATGAATAGAATATTATAACAAATATGAATACGGATCGATTACCTACTCAATTCGGTCGAATGCGAATATTCTATAGTATAATGAAGTTTAGCAAATTGACGCTGGTTTCATAGTAATATTTATGCCCCTTTTTCTCTAGTTTATCACATAAACATTGGTCATGGGTGCTATTTTGCCACTAATCCTAACTAATTCTAGATATATTGCAAATAAATCGGTTATGAACATATCGAATTTGGCTAAAAGATTCATTGGAGAATGTGCCAAAATGAAAACATGAAATACCAAATTAGAGTCCGATATGTCATTCACATTTTACCCCTAGTTAAACTTGCTTGTGGATATATATACATATACATACATACATACATACATACATACATATACATATACATATACATATACATATACATATACATATACATATACATATACATATACATATACATATACATATACATATACATATACATATACATATACATATACATATACATATACATATACATATACATATACATATACATATACATATACATATACATATACATACATAAATTAGAGTAGGCCGAGGAGCACGCTGCATGCCAAGACATGAGTTGAGGCGGCGATGCGAGCTAAGGCACGGTCGGTGGAGCGACGGCGAGCGAGCACGAACAGTGCGGCGAGGTCCATGCGGCGGATGAGGCTGCTCGTGGCGGCCGGTGGGGGCAGTAGGCGTGGCCGGAGGAGGCAGCTGGTGGCCAGCACTACGGTGGAGGCTGGAGTTGGTGCTGACCGACGATGGTGACCGGCAGTGGCGGAACCAGGATTTCGCTACGCCCTAGACTCAATGGTGAAATGATCTAGGACTGGACCATGAAAATATCACTATAGGTTAGGCTGAATTTACCTAGGCTATACACTAGCTATTTTTCTATACCCCGGACTGAAGCCTACTCTACCCGAGGCCTAGTTCCACCCCTGTGGCTGGTGTCGACTGGCAGCAGAAGCAGGTGGCCAGGTATGGTGCCTTCTGGCTGGGAGGAAGTAGTAGGCAAAATCTTGCCAAAATTTCGTGACCCAACGAAAAAAATTAGTTCTCTCTCTCCATGCGCCCCTAGCCCCCAATTCAGGTATCGAATCCCACCTCGTATGCCCATTTGGGTCCCACACAAGTTCTAACAAATGAAAAAGAAATAAGGGCCAGTCGAGAATCGAACACACGACCGCTCACTCATGACGATAGCCCCATACCACAAGACCATACCACAAGACCAGAGCACAAGTTACATAACGTGTCCACTTTACTTCCTTTTATCCTTAGATTTTAAGGTTTAAAACTTAAATTTGATTCAAACCATTTGACCAACATTTTCACTGAAATGCCAAAATTTGTCATTTTGCCTCTTTCGTTACCCTCCAAAATAAATTACAAAATGAAATAGCTTTCCACAGTAGTAGCAGGAGAGAGCAATCATTGGTGGAGCAGGGAAGAAGAAGGAGCTAGAGAAGTCACAACACTGGTGGAGAGGAGAAGAAAAAGGGAAATGAAGAATAGGAAGATAGTTACTAAATGTTGTTGGCATGTGTCGTACCTGGATTTGATCAATCCAAAATCCTATGTGATTCTACTACACTATTCTCTAGATCGGTAGATAGTGCTCACAGATGCATCATTGT